>CM045988.1:84244116-84558284 GCA_025175895.1 Wurfbainia villosa
GAGACGAAGTCGTCAATATCCCGCCTCCCGCCACTCTGGTAGTGGTTGCAGGGTCGAGGGCAGAGCATTGTCAGCGGCCGCTCTCGCCACTATAGATGGTGGTAGCCGGAGATGCGCACTTAGCCACCGCGGCATGGAGTGGTAGTTAGCGACTCACCCACCATAGACAAAGTGGTCGGGTGATGTGCGCTTGTCCCGGTGCGTGCTCGCTCACTCATGGGTAGAGATGGAGCGGCTAGCAGCAGGACCCCGTGTGGGTAGCATATAGCTCTACGACGGCGCTAGCCATCGCTTCATACTACCCAACCCTGGCCACCGAGAGTGGTGGCGGTACCGAGTCGATAGTTGTCATGTTCTCGCCACCCAGGCCACACCGGGTCGTGGTAGAGTGGGTGTGCGCAGCATGACCATGCATATGCATCGATATATATGTATGCATATTTGATATATGTTTTACATATGCCCGTGAGATGTCAGATTTGATTGAGCTATGATTGTTGATATGGTTGTTCATCATGTTATATGTCATTTGCATTTTATATACTGCTATGTGTTGAGCATGATACATGCGTTGATTCAGACTGTTATATGCATTTGATTAGCATCATATCATTGTATGGTACGGACCGGGTTGTTATTACAAGTGATCATATACTGTTCATATGTTGGAGTATTGGTCAGGTATGGGATTGACTTAGTATGTTATATGGGTTATGTTATTGTATATCTGTTCAGGATGATATAGCTTATGATGCGCATCATCGTGCACGCTGGTACATTACTTTATGTTCACTGATCGCTTTAGTATATATTGAGTATGACTTTACCGTAGTTACTTGTTATTAGATTTGGATATGACTGTATGTCTATTGGACTCATGTTGTATACCTATAGATCTTCACATGTATACTTGTAGATCTATCCTTATATGTTGTTCATGCACTTTCTATATATTACCCCTGAGTTTATACTCACCACCTCGACTCGGGCTTCGTCGCCTGCATAATGGTAGAAGATTCCTTGACGCTCGAGCTCCGCCAAATTGATCCCATCTCACACCGGACGGATGGATATTTAATCCGCATTATGGTATTTGTGGATTGTCGTTTTGTGGTTTTAGCCGTATTGTTTCCGTATCTGTGATATACGAACGTGTTATATATATTTGGCTTTCGATGTGGGTTCTATTATGTTTCTTGTTGTGTTAAGTCACTCCGGAGTGCACAGTTGGGTCATTGTATATTGTTTTATCTGTTGTATGTTTCCGCTGCGTTTGATATGTTGATATATGTGTATATCATATTGTTGTTGTGGGCCTACGGGCCTTGTATTAACCCGATATGTTGCCACGTACAGGGGAGATGTTGTCCGTTTACTTTTCGGCACGGCATACTCTCGGGGCGTGACACTAAGTGTTCTCCTATTTTCCTAATAGACTCCCTTGGAAGGACGTTTCTAGGGACATTAGTCCCAAATTTTTTCTTCTTTGAAAGGTAGACATTTTTGGCTCCTAAATAAAATTCCCTATTTCTAGCATTCCCTTTTTGATAAATAGCAAGATTATTAAAATAATTCCTAGCATGCTTCTTATCCCTAGAAATTGAAACTGCATTAATAAATTTTACCTTAGGGTTTGCCTTGGTGGCTCCCCCTACTTGTGATGCTCCATTTTGCCTCTTCTTTTCCCCCTTTGGGCATTGATTCGTAATGTCGGTTGTGTGGCATTTGAAGCAAATGACTTGCTCCTTGCTTTTAGTTGTTGGGGGACTGGCATCCTTTGACTTTTGTTGACTTTTAGGTGTCGGAGGAGCTTTCTTTACTCTCTTTGGGCACTTGCTCTTGTAGTGCCCGGCTTCCTTACACTCAAAATATATGATATGATTTTTATTACAAATTGATATGTTTGAGTTACCTAGGGTCGTGGTGGAAGCTTGAGCTTGCTCTTCTTCTTGACCGGAAGTAGAAGCTTCTTCTTGACTTGGCTCTTGCTCCGAAGTGGATGGTCTAACTTCCTCCCCCTCAATCCTAGAGGTGGAGGTCTCCTCCACTTCTTCCACTGATCCAAAAATTGATTCCCTATCAACTTCCGAATCCTCAAGCTCTTTAGATAACGATGTACTTGCTTGAGCTTGAGAGGGTGAGCACTCCTCTTCTTCTTGAACCGTTGATGAATTTTCATGGAGCTTTGCCACTTGGCTCCATAACTCCTTAGCATCCATATAATCCCCTAACATACACACAATATCGTTAGGGATCAAATAAAAAATAAACTTTACTACTTTCATGTTTTTCTCGAAGGCTTGAATTTGATCTTCACTCCATTTCTTCTTCTTGAGGAAACCACCCTTTGGTCCTTTTGGATATTCGAATCCATCCATCAAAATAGACCATTCCTCAAAATCTCTCATCATAATGAAATCTTCAATTCTTCCCTTCCAAGAATTGAAGCCTTTTCGTTCGTATAGGGTGTAAGGCACCGGTGTGTTGACGTCCCATCCTAGTTGTCCTTGGACTTCCATCTTCACCCTCTAGCATGCTCCCTTAGTTGTTAAACCTTGAAGAGCGGTCTTGCTCTGATACCACTTGTAGGGGATCGATTGGACGCTAGAAGGGGGGGTGAATAGCGCGTGCTAGTACCGATGATGAAATTTGATCGTGATCGCGTCTACAAATCGTGTTAGCGCAGCGGAATAATAATAATGAAAGCAATAACATGAAACACAATCACAAACACAATGACACGAGATGTAACGTGGTTCGGAACTGAATAGTTCCTACTCCACGGATTGGGTTTGTACGAACCCTAGCGATGTTACAAACACCACTAAGCACAATAAACTCCTTCTCGACAACACGTCGAAGGTGGAGAAACCTCGTACAAAGATTACACTAAGTAATACAAAGTAAGACAAGCAAATACAACAAGAATACAACAATCTATGCAAAGAAAACTTTACAAATGCTCTTTGGATTGCTTGCTTTTGGTTGCCTTGGATTAGCCTTGAAGAACTGGAAAAACACCAATTATTCCCCTTCAAATCGCCTAAGAAAACGCTTTTTTTGAAACCCTCCACGAACAACTATTTTTAACCTACATCGAGCTGGATTTCTGCCGATCAGTCGACTGCCATAAGTCACCAGTCGACTGATGTCACTGTTGTCGTGAGACAACGGGTCGATCCACGCTGGAAAAACTCCAACGGATCTCTTGGCAGTCGACTGCCAACATTGGCAGTCGACTGCCAGCCGCGTAGTCGACTGCCCAGTCGGCTACGGAGCACTCTGTGCTCGCGACTAAACCAGCAGTCGACTGTCGTCCCTTGGCAGTCGACTGCTGTCGACATCAGTCGACTGCTCCAATGAGCAGTCGACTGCCAGAGCAATTTTAGCTCTAAACCGGCAGTCGAACTCTAGTCGACTCATGGCAGTCGAACCGACCATAATGTCAGTCGACTGTCAACCTCAAACATGAGGTTTTAACCCAAGTATGGTGCCCCCATACTTGCTAGACCACCCTTAGCCTAGACCTAAGCCTTCTAGCCACCTCCATCAGCCTCATGCCTATCGGATCCCTCCAAGTCATCCATGACTTGTTCATCCATACGTTAGCCTTCAGGTGCTTCCGTCGCCCATGTCATGCTAAGTCGGTCTATACCGCCAAGGCACATTGGACTTACGCTGCCAAGACTCCGCTTGGACTTTACGTCGTCAACCATTGGACTTATGCTGCCAAGACTCCACTCTTGGACTTTACGCCGCCAATATCAAATCCCTTGAACTTCTCAAATGCCAAGACTCAAGCTTGGGCTTTCCCTTGCCAACCCATGTTGGACTTTCCATGCCAAGACCCATGCTTGGACTTCCCTTGTGCTAAGTACTCAAGACTTAGACTTTCCCAAATGCCAAGTGTCCCACTTGGACTTTCCATGCCAAGTACCCATGACTTTGACTTTACCTTGTCAAGACTCATGCTTAGACTTTCCCATAATCACATGGTCAACCCTAGTCAACCATCAAAGTCTCTCTCGAATCAAACTCGAGTTTGGTCAATTATAACCTGGGTCGATTGTATAAACAATCTCCCCAAAATATTAACCGACATCAATGTCAAACATCAATGTCAAACATACTATGTCAAACATCAAAACATCACTCAGTCCGTCAATCGTGACCTGGGCCGATTGCACCAATACCTTTCCGTGGCTATTATCATATATGACGGTGTCCTTCTATCTCTGATATCTTAGATCGATCAATGAGGCATAGACCGTGTCATCCCCTTATCGATCTTTATGTTTCTTGATCCCCAAGTAGACACACTCAAATAAATGAGCTCAATATCTCATATTGACTCATTTGAGCATGGTCATATATTTCGTGGTCCTACTCTATCGAGAGGCCAAAGATATCACTCCTATCATATATGAGGGATAGATCTCATCTATATCATTCACATCCCTCCGCATAATTCATTACATACCTAGTAATCGTCGTTATAGTGTACCCTGTTACGGTGTGACGTTAGACGATACCAAAGTACATAATTTCTTATGTAGGGAACCGTAGTGACTTCAGGTCTAAGGACTATTCATACCAATAGTCACATAAGAAAGTATATGACACTCATATAACGATCCATGACACTTTCTCATGGTGGGTCAATTCAGTATATATATTCTCCAATATATATACTCATGTATCAATGTGATATCTCATACTCATGACTTGTGAGATCAAGTCATTCATTGACCTACATACTAGTCTCAATGTATTAATATTGCCCTTGTCTATTAATACTTGACTACGAATATTAAGAATAGTATTCTTTATAGCTTCTCATAATCAATTCTACCAATTAATATACTGTGAGTAAGAACCTACTGTTTAAGGGCATTATTATATTTATTTAGCTGGTACATGCATAAAGTAAATATAATAACCAATGTTTGCCTATATTAATATAAGATATGATACAAAAATTTCCCTCACCAATCATCTCATAATTGGCACTAAGGGCTCATACTAACAATCTCCCACTAGCACTAGTGGCAATCACTGTAATATCTCATACCCAGTGATCTGGTATGACCATCATGCTTTCTCTGTGTCAAAGCCTTGGTCAAGGGATCCGCAATGTTAGCATTAAAATATACTCTGCATATTCTCACATCTCCTTGATGATCTCCCGAATAAGATGAAACCGTCGTAGTATGTGTTTGATCCTCTGATGAGAGCAAGGTTCCTTAGCCTGAGCAATAGCCCCATTGTTGTCACAATAGAGGGCTATAGGATCTGCTATGTTAGGAACCACCCCAAGTTTAGCAATGAACTTCCTTATCCAAACAGCCTCCTTTGTTGCATTAGATGCGACAATGTACTCGGCTTCTGTTGTAGAATCTGCGACTGTGTCCTGTTTCGAACTCTTTCAGCTCACAACACCACCATTCAGACAAAATACATACCCTGACTGCGATCGCGAATCATCTCTATCGATTTGGAAGCTTGTATCGCTGTAACCCTTTACAACTAGCTCCTCATCACCTCCAAAGATCAAGAAATATTCTTTTATCCTTCTCAAGTACTTAAGAATATTCTGTCGATGACACTCATCGGGATCTAGCGGTACCTACTCGTCCATGCTCAAAGCATATGAGAGATTAGGCTAGTACAAATCATGACGACATTATAGATCCTATAGATGCATGAGGATCCGATCCATGCGTTGTTTCCTTCCAGAAGAGGGACATTGAGTCTTCGAAAGACTTACACCATGTGACATTGGCAGAAAACCCTTCTTGGAATTCTGCATGGCAAAACGCTTAAGCACCTTGTCAATATATGTACTCTGACTCAGGCCAAACAATCTCCTAGATCTATCCCTATAGATCTTGATGCCAAGAATATAGGTTGCTTCACCTAAGTCCTTCATTGAGAAACAATTCCTAAGCCAAGTCTTCACAGCATCTAAAGATAGGGATATCATTTCCAATGAGTAGGATGTCATCTACATACAAAATGAGGAAAACAACTTTGCTCCCACTAGCCTTCTCGTAGACACAAGATTCATCTTCGTTCTTAATGAAATCAAACGTTTTGATTGCATCATCGAATCGAAGATTCTAACTTCTAGAAGCTTGCTTTAAACCATAAATGGACCTATGCAACTTACAGACCTTTCCAGCATCCTTTGGATTGACAAAACCCTCAGGCAGTATCATATACACATCCTCAAGTAGATTTCAGTTAAGAAATACAGTTTTGACATCCATCTGACATATTTCATAGTTATAGTAAGCAACAATAGCAAGCATGATCCGAATAGATTTGAGCATCGCAATTGGAGAAAAGGTTTCATCATAGTCAATACCATGAATCTGCTTGAATCCTTTTGCTACCAATCGCCCTTTATAGGTATGCACATTGCCATCCATGTCAGTCTTTCTCCTAAAGACCCACTTACACCCAATGGGTTTGACCCCTTCAAGTGGATCAACCAAAGTCTATACTTGGTTAGTGTACATGGATTCTATTTCGGATCTCATGGCCTCAAGTTATTTCTCAGAATCTGGGCTCATTATAGCTTCCTGATAGGATGTTGGCTCATCAAGCATGACACCATCGTTGTCATCCAAGAGAAAAGAATATCTCTCAGGTTGACGACGTATCCTATCAGACCTACACAGAGCTTGGTCTACCTGAACAGGTTGTACCACAACTCCTTATGATGACCTTGATTCATAATGCTCATCACCTTGTGGTGTTTGTTCTTGTTGCATTAAGGCATCAGTGCTATTTTGTGTATCTTGAACTTCTTCAAAATCAATTTTACTCCCACTAGCCTTTCTATAAATAAATTCTCTTTCTAGAAAAATATCATTTCTAGCGACAAACACTTTGCCTAGCGTGGGGTTGTAAAAGTAATATCCCTTACTTTTCTTGGGATATCCAACAAAATAACATCTATCTTATTTGGGGCCTAATTTATCTGAAACTTGACGTCTCACGTAAGCTTCACATCCCCAAATCCTCATAAAAGACATCTTGGGACTCTTCCCAGTCCATATCGCATATGGTGTATTTATGACTGCCTTAAATGGAACACGGTTAAGTGTGAAAGCAGTTGTCTCCAGAGCATATCCCCAAAAGGAAGGAGGAATATCTGTATGACTCATCATTGATCATACCATATCAAATAGAGTATGATTTCTCCTCTCGGATACACCATTCAACTGTGGTGTTTTGGGTGGAGTGAGTTGAGATCGTATCTCACACTCAACTAGATAGTCATAAAACTCTTGGCTAAGGTATTCCCCACCTCGATCTGATCGAAGCATCTTAATACTCTTTCCAAGTTGGTTCTGTATTTCATTCTTGAATTCTTTGAACTTTTCAAAGGATTCTAATTTGTGCCTCATAAGATACACATATTCATATCAACTGAAATCATCAGTAAATGTAATGAAGTATTGATAACCACCTCTGGCTGTGACTTTGAAAGGACCATAAACATCACTATGTATGAGGCCTAACAAATCTGTCGCTCATTCGCCTTGTCCACTAAATGGAGTTTTGGCCATCTTGCCTAAAAGACAAGATTCGCATGTCTCATATGATTCAAAATCAAATGAGTCCAGTAATCCATCTCTATGGAGCTAGGATATGCGACTTTCATTTATGTGACCCAAGCTACAATGCCAAAGATATGTCTGATTCAAATCATTAGATTTGAATCGTTTGGTATTTATGTTATAGACTGGGTTTTCTAGATCTAGAACATAGAGTTCATTCATCAAATGTGCACTGCAATAGAACATTTTATTTAAATAAATAGAACAACATTTGCCCTTTATAGTAAATGAAAAACCTTTCTTATCCAAACAAGAAACAGACATAATATTCTTAGTTATTACAGGTACAAAATAGCACTCATCAAGTTCTAAAATCAAACCAGAACAATAAGGAATATGTTCCGACAGCTATAGCAGCAACTCTTACGCCATTGCCCACACGCAGGCCCACTTCTCCTTGCGTCAATGATCTACTTCTTCTCTGGCCTTGCACATTAGTACAAATGTGAGAAGCACAACTAGTATCCAATACCCATGAAGAAGAAATAGATAGGTTAACTTCTATAATATGTATACCTGATGCAAAAGTCTCACTTTGCTTTTTCTTGACTTCCTCAAGATATTTCCTCTTCCAATGTCCAGCTTCCTTACAGTGGAAGCAAGTCCCTTCCTTGGCCACCCCACCTTTGGGCTTCAATGCTTTCTTGCCCTTTTCTTGGGTCTTGCCTTTAGACTTCTTCTTACCTTTGCCCTTTTTAACCATAAGTACATCACTAGTACTAGGTTGTATCTTCTTAAGATTGCTCTCAGCATTTCTTAACATGCTTAAGATCTCAGGCAACGGTTTGTCAATTTCACTCATGTAATAATTCATGACAAATTGACTAAAGCCTCTAGGCAAGGACTGCAGAATAAGGTCAGTGGTCAACTCTTGGCCTAAAGGAAATCCTAATCTATCAAGGTTCTCTACGTACCCAATCATCTTGAGTGTGTGAGTTCCTACGGTGTTCCTTCTTGCATCTTGCATTGAAACAATGCCTTAGATACCTCGGATCTCGTGCCTCGCTTTCCCTTGATATAGTTGTTTCAGGTGTACAACCATAGCAAAGACATCCATGTTCTCATGTTGCTTCTGAAGCTCAGAGTTCATGGTTGCAAGCATAAGGCATGATGCATCTAATGCATCATCTTGATGCTTCTTATAAGCATCCTTATCAGCACAAGTGGCATTGTTGGTGAGTGGTTCAGGAATGGATTGCTCTAGGACATAGAGTTTCCGCTCCTGTTTGAGAACTATTCTCAAATTCCTATACCAATCAATAAAGTTTGCTCCATTGAGTTTGTCCCACTCAAGGACCGATAGCAGAGATAGGGTATTTGACGTATTTGAAGACATAGTGATCTACAACAGAAATAATATGCAAAAAAAATGAGTATTATATCTTTAAATTATTTAATTAGGACTTTGATTAAATGAGACTTCCACTGAATTATAGATGCATGTGGGGCAAAATCCACATCATACTTCACCTTAAGTTAGCTTTGGCTAATCGCCCAAGACTTAGTATGACTAGGTAGGTAACAATTTACCAATTGCATCACATGCAATTCTTGCATAAAGAGGGGCCAAGATCCATATTACACATCATCTTGAGTTAGCTTTGGCTAATCGCCCAAGACTTAGTGTAGATGCTCTCTAACCCATGTTTCCTAACTATTAGGATATGCCTCTAGGTGTTTCTCAATCTAATTGAGACACTTAGTTAAGTCTCATCCAAAATTTGATAGCGGGACATCACAATTGTCCTCTTGCACTCTACCAAGATAAAATGCGTTGCTTTGCTTTGGCAAACCCAACAACAAATGATCGAGGTAGTTTATGAGTACCAAACTTTGGTAGGCATATTAAATTGACTTAATTTAAAATAAGATTATTATTTAGCATCACATACACACATAGCACATACATGTATCACATACACACATAGCAAATAATCTTAAACGTGACATGTTTATGACCTTAATCTATGATCTTCTCAAGCCAATGAGAAGAGCGAATGGTGAACCTAGAGATGACATCTTCTCCAAGTGCTTCCTTCGGTCACCTTGTGTTGTCAGCATCCTCCTTGTAACTTCATCCTTTAATGGACTTTCCATTTCTTTATTTTGTACATTATAAAATAAAACACTCGAGTTACATTCAAGTCTAAATCTATTTTACAACAGAAAAAATAGAGATGAAGGCGCGACATGCAAACCGCATTATGAATTACAACATGCACACACAACACACAACCACAATCATATTGGGTCCGAGGCCATAATCATGCACCATGCATCATATCATTCATAATGATGTGATTTTATAAAATTGGTTATACATACACGAATTTTAAAACTGCTTTGTCGATAAGCCGCAACGCCACGGCGGTCCCACTAGGGTGAATAAGCGCCACGGCTAGACCGTAGACTCCCTGTTTTGCCTCTTTAGGACAATTGCAAGCCTAAAATTCGTGTATCCATAATACACACATTTTATATCTCATATAAAACATGAAAATCTAAATTTATATCACATATAATTATATAAACAACAAAATATATATTTCGTAAGTGGCTCTGATACCACTGTTGGGATCCTACTATGCGTGCGAACCGATTCACAAAACCGTAGCGGAAATAAAATTTTGGATCCCACCAGAGATCTAAGCGAAAATATATAAATTATTTTTAACCATCTAGATCATATCTAGAAGAAGTATTATACCTTTGAAGCGAGCCCTTCGCAATCCCGCTAGTCCAAAGTTGTCGGATCTAAATACAGTAAGGATAACCGTATCTCTAAGGTATTCACACTGACACTCAGCCCTTTTGGAAATATTGTTAAATACGGGGATTTAAAACCCTAAATTAAATGGCCCAAATAATTAAGGAAATAATCCTGGAAATATTTCGGGATTTTTAGGGAATTTTAGGAATTTTTCTGGATTTAAATGGAGGTCGTACGAGATTTTTACGGGGATAAAGTAAACGGGCTTTAGAGGGGTCTATTTAAAGGGGATAAATACGCGATGGAAAATCCTAATTTTCTATTTTCTATTTCCTTTTTCTATTTTTTCCCCGCCGCGACCTTTTCCTCGGCAGTTCCTCTTCTCCGCGACGATCCCTTCTTCCCCGAGCCCGAGGCCTTGCGTCGACCGTTCCTCCGCAAGCGCCGGCGGACATCATCGCCTTCCCGGTGCTCCGGCCGCCGAGTTTGCAAAGAACCGCCGAGGGGCCTTATTCGCGCCCATGTACCGCACTGTCGCCTCGCCCGCATGCTGCCCTCTTCCTCTCGGTTTGCTCCTCGCGGCGGACGGGCGGCGGAAGCCCTCTCCTCTGCTGCTGCTGAGCCGACGCTGTCCGACGACCAGCATCGGCCAGCGGCAGGCAAGCGTCGAGCGCCTCCTCGCGGCGCGACGAGCGCCGCCGCAGCGTCTTTCCGCCGCCTATCCCTCGGCCACGCGTCGCCGTCTGGCCTCCTCTCGCCAAAGAGCGCCGCGCTCCTCTTCCTTTCTCCTGCGCCTACCGGGCCTAGTCATTTATTATGCCGATTTGGGGGCGGAGGCTGCGATCCCTGCCGGTGGTCGCCGGAGCAAGGTAGGAGTCAGATTCCTTGTTCCTTGGACGGGATTGAAAGTCCTAGCCGTGGATTTCCTATTTGAGCTTGATCAGTGATTTTGGACAGTGATAGTGAGCGTCGGTTGCTGATGAACAGGGGATAAAGGAGGTGACGCCGACATAGCTCCTATTGTTGGTATATGTCTTGACTTCATTGTTTTCTTTCGGTCCATTTTGATTATGTGAATTTCAGGGGTTGTGGCAGTGTGGAGAATTGAAGCTATGAGGTTTCGTTTAGGGAGGTATGGTTATAACGAGTGTTGTTGGCTATAAATGGATTGTGAGGTTTTATTGGGTGTCGATGTGGCTGTAAATACAGTTAGTGTGGCTGTGAGTTTGATTGGTCGGTTTGGATTGATTCGGGTGTTGATCGGTTGATTTGTATGATATTTGGAGGATATGAGATTTGGGTTTAATTGGGATATAAAGGAAATCGATTTATTTATTCGATTTGTCGGTGAATTGTATTTTTGTGCTTGACTATAGTTATGCTATATACGAGTTTCTGGCCACGCGCGTGTTCCCGATCGTGACGATTTGGTTATTCTTGCGGATATATATACAGGCGGGTATTTTGACTTAACGTTTAGATTAAGTCAAATTGATATGCTAGTTAGGATAGCTTACAATAATTTTTCATGTTTATATGCCTAGTATGCTTTTGGTGCCTACTAGATACATGCATGTGTTAGGATATGATTATATTTACCTGTTTGATATGGATCATAGTACATGGATTAGGGATATGTATATATATTGGTTGTACATATCATTTGGATAGATATTTTGAGTAGGTTTTACATGCTGTAGTATCATGCACCATTTTCGCATGATTGCATGCTAGCTGGACGGGGTTCCATTATTGTTGAGCCCGCAGCTAGTTACATGGCCTGCACACACTGCCACTCATGGGTTAGTGGTACATCAGGAGGGTGTGTGCAGCTGTTCACAGTTCGCCGTCCGCCATGGGTAGCGATGAGGCGCGTGGTAGCGGGTGAGGATCCCTCCTCCGCCTAGACAGGAGATGAGAGCTTAGCTCCCCCACTATGTTTGGGGCAGGAGGATAGGTGTACTCCGACAGCATCCTGTCCACTCGGTCACTCAGGAGCAGTGATGGCAGAGTGCACAGTTGTCATAGCCCTACCCACTCGGCTTCACCATTGCGTGTGAGGCGGCTGACTGGCGTCAGGGGTGACCATGTCATTGGCACGGCATGCACTTTGCATAGATTGCATTTGTACTGTGTTTGCTGCATTTGTATTGATGCCTTGGATGTGCATATGATTGTCATGCATACAGGATACATGCTTATATATGATCAGGACTTTATTACTTCTAGTCAGGCACATGCTCCTATATCAGGGTAGGAGATTCAGGTAAGTACAGTCATTTTGTATTTTTTTGCTTGCATACCCTATTTATGTGAGACTGTACTGGCATGATATTTTTATTGTTAGCTATACCTGATTTTTGCATATCTACTATACCCGCAGAGTTCTTTGAACTCACCCTGTTGATTTATATCTATTTCGTGATGAAGTCACAGAGAGTGCATTGCGGACCCACCACTCGTCGTAGATGTTTTATTTTTGGATAATTGCTTTATGGTTTGGATATTTTGGTTAGAAGACATGTATAGGTTTTGGAGATTGATTTGTATTTGGATTTTGGTGTCCTTGTGGATCTTATTCGGATTTTTAGTTTGATTGGATTTTGTTGGTTATTCCTGCCCAGTTGGCAGAAGGGGTAAGTCGATTTATGGTAGACTGCTTATCCTTTATTTTGGTTGATGGCCTGAGGCCAATCTATATAACTGCGTGTGAGTATGGATTCCGGTCGTGTTGACCGATGTATAGTGGCCGTGTAGGCCTTGTATGTAAAATTTGGATTGTCACCCGTACAGGGGAGATGCTGTCGGATTTTCGTCTGGTGGGGTCTCCTTCGGGGCGTGACAATTTATTTGGTATCAGAGCCAGGTTTTCGAGTTCCTAGGGGTTTTTGGATTTTTCGGAGTTCGCCACGTTTGGCAGGTTTTACGAGGTAATTTGGAAAATTTTGGATTGGTATGGATTTCCGATGATTTTTATATTTCGGAATTCGAGGATTTATGACGAGGTCAATATGGGGATTTGGCAAATGATGTAACCTCTCTGTGAAAATAGGTATGATGAAAAATTTTATATATTTTTACTTCTAGTAACATCTGTTCTAGTAGCATCTGTAATAATTTAACAGATATGAGACGAGGTGGACGTGCACCTGCACCGAGACGTGGTGCAGGGTAACCACGCAAGAGGACAGTGAGATCTCTGGTTATGGAGTTGTCAGAAAGACCTACTTAGGGTGATTGTTTGGTAATGAAGGTACCATGCAGAGTCGTTTGACTTGCAGAGTTTACACCCACCAAAAAGCTCAAGAAGGTGAATTGATTTCTTAATTAACCCATGGTTTATTATCTTAAGGATTAAGATGATTGATCTTTTATCAGATCCTACCGGAAGGTATTAGACAAGTTACGTGTATAGAAATGACTCCGTAGTAAGTGCTTTAGGAGTTATAGATCGATAAGTAGACATCAAGAACGTTAGGTCTATCTCACCTTATAATATAAATTATATGGTTATGACCAAGATTTGTTGATGAATGAAACCTAATCAGGGAGCTTCTCATCTAGGAAAGAGTATACATGATAACTTTCCTATGGTTAGTGAAATGATGTGTTCTTTATGGAAATTGCAGAGTGCAAATCCCTTAGTTATTGTATATAAAAAAAAAAAAAAATTCCCAGGAATATCTGATATGATGTTTTGGTAATGATTATCGATTAATTTTAAAGCTGATAAGATGACTTGCAAGAAATACCAAGGCGATGCTGGATTGTTTTGGCAGTCTTCCTAAAGTTAACGTGGGCAAATGTGTGACATGATGCTTTCTATACCAAATGCAGCAAAATAACTAGAATGAGGATTCTAATTCTTTAGGATGTAAGGAGAGCACTCATAGTTTCAAGTATCTAGGCTTATACTTCTCCTTGAGGGTTCCTTCCTTAGTGGAAAGGGTGGCATTTGAGGTTGAAAATCAAAACAAACTTTTTTTACGTCGGCAAGGGAATTTACTTAATCAACTTTGTTTTACTTTCATCATACTAAAATATGGTCACAACGGGGAAGGGTTATTTTGATCATTTTGGTTATGACTTTCAATGTTTTTTTTTTTACTAAATGGTCAAATGGGCCAATGACAGTGTAGTAAAGGGTGTCTCCGTAAAATACAAGATTTTATGTTAAGCATTAGATGACGCTAAGAAGAGAAATGTCCACTTGATAAAGTGGAAAGTGGTGATTGATTAGGTGAGCTACAGTGAATATAGAGCAAGGAAGGTTAATATTTACTAGTAATGCTAAAGAAGTTTACCATATTTGAATGAAAATATGACTGATTGGACATCACTAGAAGGAATATATGTTGTCACACATCCTTGGTGAGAAGTGGGAGTTTATTTTGTGCTCTCAGAAATTTCCAGAGGGGTATACTGGTGCTATATGATAATATAGAGTATAGCAGGAGTAATAAACATTAAGAATGAATTGGTTAGCTTTATTTCTATCAAATGCAGCCAACATGTCAATGTGCAGAATTTGAGTAAATATAAGTTGGTTGTGTGGTTCTTGGAGAACATGATAGGAAGATGTATACACCTTGATTCATACAGTTATCGAATTCTTTTTCTAGATCACTGTGAAATAGGGAATCTATTAAGAGCAGAAGTTGGATAAGTTTACATCTTTACTCGAAAGGAGTTGTAGATGGTTGAAGGATTGATCATTGAGGTTGGTATCAGATGATTGAAGGATTGATCATTGAGGTATTACTATAGTTTACTTTACTTGATGATATATTGAGAGATACAGGTGTTTACAGATATCTATGGTTAAAACATGCACTGATAGGATTAAAAGGATTTTCATATTTGGATCATGTGGATTAATAGTGTTTCCACTGATAGGTGAGATGTTGAGATGATTACATTATCACAGGGGTATGAAAATGATTTTGGATGTTTATAGGTTGATTGATGGAAATATTATATTATAGTGAGAGAGTTGACTTAATTGTTTTATAGTTGACTTGGTTGATATGATGTGAATATCTGGATATTAACTTGGAGGTTATGCTTGTGACATGATGGTATAAGAATATCTCTCGGATGCCTGTATAATTCGAGAGCAATCAGATGTAGTGTTGGAGGAACTTCTAGGCTTGCCGCAGCATAGGCAAGTAGAGTAGGCGATCGGAGTGATTTCGAAAATAGTTTCGATATCGAAGATCCCCTACTGTGAGATAATTTATTTGGTACTGAGGTAATGTTATTTTTACGAGCTAATATTTTTACTTATGGTGCGTTGGCTGAGGGCTAGTGTAAAGCGCACAAGGTTGTTAAAGCTCGTGATGTACTCAAGGCAATGTCATTCAATTGGCTGTAAGCCAATCGAGTTGCTTAGATACCGTCATCGATCGGTCTTTCAAAGTTGGCAAGGTTGATGATGCTGAGAGGTATTTGTTGGAAAGATGATTTTTCAGGGGATAATTTAGTTGGTATCAGTGTTGCTTAACACTATGGGAATTGGAAGAATCTAAATTCCAATTATAGGAGTTGGTGGATGGGATATTTGTTGTCCCAGTATTTTATTTCTTGAGAAGCTCTGGAACTTGTTGTTCAAAGAGATATGAACCTTTGAGGTTATACATCAATTATTGATGATGGAATGCGGTAGTGGTAGAAGGAAAAGAATATCCTTCATGGTGGATCGAGGATCTATTTAGATCAACTATAGGACACCTGTGTATACTCTAGGATTGATTTATGATTGATGTGTTGATATTGTAGTGACAGGGAGTCATACCATTATCAAAGTTATAGGGATGATTGATATATCATCAACCTAGAGTAAAGAGGATGCAGGTGTATAGTGGTGACAATTTCATACTTGGTATGAATTGTACGAGGTTTGTTTATCTTGTTTGACTTATGACGACTTAGTCGTCCAGAGATTTGGGAAATCGTGTATTCTGGACACGATTGGATCATTTGTGATGGTGGCAGTTGGAGTTTAGTACTCGGCCACTGTAGATGGTGATTTTTCTATTATTATCATAGGTATGGATAGGATGCTCTAGTGGTACTACAGACGGGTGATGGAATTTATTTGGTCCAAGCTTGTGAACCTAGTTTCGTGGCTCGACGATGGTTGACTTTTACACGAGTTGTGTGATCATTCTCGGGTGAAAGGAAAGTTAATTTATACGGATGCGATGTTTCAGAGAATGGAGCGTTTCTGTTTTAGTTGATTGAGACGTATCCCATGGTTACGTCAAATGAGGAACTACGAGATGGGTTGTCATATATATATATGACGTGGACCTAGTAAGAGTTGTTATGTTGTTTTGTAGAGGTGAGGAGCAGATATGCTTATGAGGTTTTAGCTAGCTCGTAGTTGCATTTGAATTTAGGAAGAGTTACTATTGATTCGGGAACAACGGATAGATTCTGTTGTGATGATAGAGAGCATCTACCATAGAGTTGTACTTTTGCTCTATTGAATTAGTGATATTGGAATTTATATGTAGTAGGTGGCTAGATAGCTACGACATCTTGATCGCTATGAGTCCCAATCGTGGTAGCATGTCGCTTGCGTAAGTAGTGCCTTTGCATTACCCGAGAGCCACGAGGCTTTATCAGGATATTTTGATAAGTACGCTAGTAGATTGCGGTAGGTTTTATATGCTTGGATGTATAGGATTGTATTCGGAAAATAGTAAGTATTGAAACGTTCTCCGTGGAGGAACAACATCACGGAATATAGTTGATTTGGAAGTCCGTAAAGGTGGTATATAAATAATCGCAAGGTTCGTGCAGAGATGGACGTGAAAGCATAGTATGATGGACAGTGTTGGGAGATTATGTGGAATTCGGAAAGGACTTAGTATGATTAGCTAAGTCCGCTCATTTTCATTCGATCCATACGATGAGTTTGTTGGATCGCTGGATAGGTTATATTATGGCGATTTCCAGTTCATGGAGATTCTTTGAGTATCGTATGTGATAGCGATTCAGGATTTACCTTAGGATTATGGTAAAGTCTTTAACAGGTCACGGATATAGAGCTCCACTCGGGTACAGATAGATACTTATGATAAGTGGTCGATATGAAAATACTATTCATGCTTTGGAAGGGCTGCTAGAAGTGTGATTTGATGTTAAGGGATATCAAGAACCCACTTAGTCACTTGAGGTGTGACTTGTCTCAGATGCTTGAGATGGTTGTTGGGACATCTCATTACTAATATCTGAGTAGGAAATTTAGGGACCAAATTTTTATTAGTGGGAGAATGTTAAATACGATTTAAAACCCTAAATTAAATGGCCCAAATAATTAAGGAAATAATCTCGAAATATTTCGGGATTTTTAGGAATTTTAGGAATTTTTCCTGGATTTAAATGGAGGTCGTCGACGAGATTTTTACGGGATAAAGTAAACGGGCTTTAGAGGGTCTATTTAAAGGATAAATACGCGATGGAAAATCCTAATTTTCTATTTTCTATTTCCTTTTCTATTTTTCCCACGACCTTTTCCTAGTTCCTCTTCTCCGCGACGATCCCTTCTTCCCGAGCCCGAGGCCTTGCGCCGACCGTTCCTCCGCAAGCGCCGGCGACATCATCGCCTTTCCTGCTCGGCCACGAGGGTTTGCAAAGAACGCCGAGGGCCTTATTCGCGTCGTCCATGGCCGCACCCTCGCCGGCCCGCGAGCACCTGCCCTCTTCCTCTCGGTTTGCTCCTCGCGGCGGACGGCGGCGACGAAGCCCTCTCCTCTGCTGCCTGAGCCGCACGCTGCGACGATCAGGCAGTGGCCATGGCGGCAGCGTTCGCCAGAGCGCCTCGCGAAGCGTGAGCGGTCGCCGCAGCCCTTCCGCCGCCGCTTATCCCTCGGCCACTGGCGTCGCCGTCGCCGGCCTCCTCGCTAAAGAGCGTCGCCGCTCCTCTTCCTTTCTCCTCGCCGCCACGGGCCGGCCTAGTGTTATGTGCCGATTTGAAGTGAGGCTGCGATCCCTGCCGGTGGTCGCCGGAGCAAGGTAGGAGTCAGATTCCTTGTTCCTTGGACGGGATTGAAAGTCCTAGCCGTGGATTTCCTATTTGAGCTTGATCAGTGATTTTGGACAGTGATAGTGAGCGTCGGTTGCTGATGAACAGGGGATAAAGGAGGTGACGCCGACATAGCTCCTATTGTTGGTATATGTCTTGACTTCATTGTTTTCTTTCGGTCCATTTTGATTATGTGAATTACAGGGGTTGTGGCAGTGTGGAGAATTGAAGCTATGAGGTTTCGTTTAGGGAGGTATGGTTATAACGAGTGTTGTTGGCTATAAATGGATTGTGAGGTTTTATTGGGTGTCGATGTGGCTGTAAATACAGTTAGTGTGGCTGTGAGTTTGATTGGTCGGTTTGGATTGATTCGGGTGTTGATCGGTTGATTTGTATGATATTTGGAGGATATGAGATTTGGGTTTAATTGGGATATAAAGGAAATCGATTTATTTATTCGATTTGTCGGTGAATTGTATTTTTGTGCTTGACTATAGTTATGCTATATGCAGGTTTCGGTCACGAGGCAGGTTCCCAGTCGTGACGATTTGGTTATTCTTGCGGATATATATACAGGCGGGTATTTTGACTTAACGTTTAGATTAAGTCAAATTGATATGCTAGTTAGGATAGCTTACAATAATTTTTCATGTTTATATGCCTAGTATGCTTTTGGTGCCTACTAGATACATGCATGTGTTAGGATATGATTATATTTACCTGTTTGATATGGATCATAGTACATGGATTAGGGATATGTATATATATTGGTTGTACATATCATTTGGATAGATATTTTGAGTAGGTTTTACATGCTGTAGTATCATGCACCATTTTCGCATGATTGCATGCTAGCTGGACGGGGTTCCATTATTGTTGAGCCTGACTAGTTACATGGCCTGCACACTGCCACTCATGGGTTAGTGGTACATCAGGAGGGTGTGTGCAGTTGCTCTGTCAGGCTCCGCTGGTCCGCTCATGGGTAGCGATGAGGCAGCGTGGTAGCGGGCAGGGATCCCTCCTCTGGCCTATGACACCAGGAGATGAGAGCTTAGCTCCCCCACTATGTTTGGGGCAGGAGGATAGGTGTACTCCGACAGCATCCTGTCCACTCGGTCACTCAGGAGCAGTGATGGCAGAGTGCACAGTTGTCATAGCCCTACCCACTCGGCTTCACCATTGCGTGTGAGGCGGCTGACTGGCGTCAGGGGTGACCATGTCATTGGCACGGCATGCACTTTGCATAGATTGCATTTGTACTGTGTTTGCTGCATTTGTATTGATGCCTTGGATGTGCATATGATTGTCATGCATACAGGATACATGCTTATATATGATCAGGACTTTATTACTTCTAGTCAGGCACATGCTCCTATATCAGGGTAGGAGATTCAGGTAAGTACAGTCATTTTGTATTTTTTTGCTTGCATACCCTATTTATGTGAGACTGTACTGGCATGATATTTTTATTGTTAGCTATACCTGATTTTTGCATATCTACTATACCCGCAGAGTTCTTTGAACTCACCCCCGTTGGTTTATATCTATTTCAGGATGAAGCTGTCAGGAGAGTGCAGCTGCCGGACCCCCCACTCGTCGTAGATGTTTTATTTTTGGATAATTGCTTTATGGTTTGGATATTTTGGTTAGAAGACATGTATAGGTTTTGGAGATTGATTTGTATTTGGATTTTGGTGTCCTTGTGGATCTTATTCGGATTTTTAGTTTGATTGGATTTTGTTGGTTATTCCTGCCCAGTTGGCAGAAGGGGTAAGTCGATTTATGGTAGACTGCTTATCCTTTATTTTGGTTGATGGCCTGAGGCCAATCTATATAACTGCGTGTGAGTATGGATTCCGGTCGTGTTGACCGATGTATAGTGGCCGTGTAGGCCTTGTATGTAAAATTTGGATTGTCACCCGTACAGGGGAGATGCTGTCGGATTTTCGTCTGGTGGGGTCTCCTTCGGGGCGTGACAAATATGGTTGTGCTAGCAACCTTTGTAGAACAACTAGCCAAAATTATGAGGATGAAGAAGTGAAGAAGAAGAAAGAACACTCAACTCTTGGATCTCTCTTTTCCCCAAGGCAACACTTGCACACACATGCCAAAAACCTTCTCACCCTTTTCTTTTCTCTCACCAAAACCAATATCTCAATGTTGAAGTCCATTTTATATTATCATGCTTGAATTCCAAAATCAATGCATCAAATGTATTATTGAAAATCCACTAGCCTCTTCCCATTCTACATGTTGAAAATCCAATGCATCAAATGCATTGAATTGTAATCAAATGCATTATTGAAAATCCACTAGCCTCTTCCCATTCTACATGTTGAAAATCTAATTCATCAAATGCATTGAATTGTAATCAAATGCATTATTGAAAAGCCACTAGCCTCTTCCAATTCTTCACGTTGAAATCCAATGCAATGTTTAATGCATCATGCATGCATTAAAACTTTTTGCATGTGACTTGGGTTTAACTCAAGTCTAACTTGAGTTTTGCATGCGACTTGGGTTTAACTCAAGTCTAACTTGAGTTTTGCATGCGACTTGGGTTTAACTCAAGTCTAACATGAGTTTTGCATGTGAATTGAGTTGAATTCAAGTCTCACTTGATTCTAACTCAAATCTAGTCTTCATCCATCCAATTTAGTTTGAGTCTAACTCAAAAGTAACTCGCTTGAGTCTAACTCAACCAACTTGATTTTGACTCGAGCCTTGACCATCCATTATTCTCATTGTTCTTTTAGTCAAACTAAAAGAACTCATTTCCAAAATAGAATATCATTTGTGTGTGACCCTATAGGCTCTTGTAACGTTGACAATGTGTCTAAAATCCCTTTTAGACACATAAATAATGAGCGACATCTAGTAATACATCATTGTTACCCAAGTTACAAGATCGTCGAGATCTGACAATCTTTTCTTGGCTATTATCATGTATGACGGTGTCCTTCTATCTCTGATATTTTAGATCGATCAATGAGGCATAGACCATGTCATCCCCTTATCGATCTTTATATTTCTTGATCCCCAAGTAGACACACTCAAACAAATGAGCTCAATATCTCATATTGACTCATTTGAGCATGACCATGTATTTCGTAGTCCTACTCAGCCAAAGATATCACTTCTGTCATATAGGAAGGATAGATCCCATTTACATCACTCATATCCCTCCGCATAATTCATTACATATCTAGTAATCATCATTATAGTGCACCCTGTTACGGTGTGACGATACCAAAGTACATAATTCCTTATGTAGGGAATCATAGTGACTTCAGGTCTAAGGACTATTCATACCAATAGTCACATGAGAAAGTATATGACACTCATATAATGATCAATGACACTTTCTCATGGCAGGTCAATTCAGTATATATATTCTCCAATATATATACTCATGTGTCAATGTGATATCTCATACCCATGACTTGTGAGATCAAGTCATCCATTGACCTACATACTAGTCTCAATGTATTAATATTGCCCTTGTCTATTAATACTTGACTAGGAATATTAAGAATAGTGTTCTTTACAGTTTCTCATAATCAATTTTACCAATTGATATACTGTGAGTAAGAACCTACTGTTCAAGGGCATTATTATATTTATTTAGCTGGCACACGCATAAAGTAAATATAATAACCAATGTTTGCCTATATTAATATAAGATATGATACAAAAAATTTCCTCTCCAATCATCTCATAATTGACACTAAGAGCTCATACTAACAAAATAGAATATAAAAGTATATAATACCTAAATTTTAATGTTAATTGTCATTTGTTATTATTAAGTCCATTTTGTCATATTATCACTTTTCTTCCAAGTGTGCCAAAAAACTCAAAATGATACACAAAGACCTCTAAACTCAATGTGTAACAATTTGATTGATTTTTTATAATCTCCAAAATATATTGGCACATCCTAAAATCTTTTAGGATTTAAAATCAAATCTATTTTCAAGGTATCCATAACTTTGAAAATAACCTAAAGTACCACCTTTACCATGGTTAGGTTAACTACTCATCCATTTAAAGTTGGCACACCTAAATCCATCTAGCGTGAATCGATCACACTCTTAGGAATCCAAAACTTATTTGAGCTCCTTGGGTTAATTAGGTATTTTTTAGGGATAACCTCCCTAGATACCCTCCTAATGACCCTCCTAGGCTTTGAAGCCTTGGTCATTTGGATTTTTCCTAGGTTAAATATAGAGGTAACTCCCCCTTTGACCTTCTTAATGGCTTCCCTAGGTTTCTTCGAAATCCTAACCACTAGGCACACACCTTGGTTACCCTTAGGGATGACTTCCCTAGTAACCTTAGTCTTCCTAGACCTAGGTTGTGTTCCATAATCGAATGGAACACTATAGTAAGTCTCCTTAGGCTTAGGTTTGTGACCCAAGCCTTTCTTGCTCTTGGTTGACCTTTGTCTCCTAGGCCCTTGACTTTGACCATTTGACCCCTTAAATTGATTTTGTATTTTCCTAAGGGTCTTTTCTAATTTCTCAAGCCTTGACCTCAAGGATTGGTTCTCCAACTCCAATTTCTTTAATTTGGTGGGTCCATTGTTTATTTGATCATTTTTGCCCTTCCTAGGCATATGTCTAGAATTCTTTGGATTAAAGCTTAGATGATCTTCTATTTTCTTAATAGATTCCCTAGAAAAGGTTTTTCTAGGGACATTAGTCCCAAATTTCTCCTTAGTTGAAAAATTAAAACTCTTAGCACATAGACAAAAGTATTTGTTATTCCTAGCATGTTTTTCATGATAAATAGCAAGATTACTCCTAACATGTTTTTGACTATTAATTAAAGGAGGTGCATTAATAAATTTTACCTTATGGTTATCTTTCAAGACTCCCCCTACTTGTGATGTTCCCGCTTGAGTCTTCTTCCCTCCCTTTGGGCATTGACTCCTATAGTGCCTCTTTTGGTGACACTTCAAGCACACCACGTGCTCTTTGCTCTTCTTGGTGGGGACTCCGACTTCATTGGTCTTTTCGTTGACTTTTGGTGTCGAAGGAGGTTTCTTGATCCGTTTAGGACACTTACTCTTGTAGTGTCCGGATTCCCTACACTCAAAGCATATTATGTGATTTTTATTATTAGTCGACATGCTTGAGTTACCTAGGTCAATAGTGGATGTTTGGGCTTCTTCCTCTTCTTGACCGAAGGTAGATGGTTCATGTTCTTCTTGCTCCGGCATTGAGGATGATCTAATATCCTCCCCCTCAATCCTAGAGGTGGAGGCTTCTTCCACCTTTTCTTTCTCTTCCGATCCGGATCCGGATGTTGATTCCCTATGAACTTCCGAATCCTCACTTTCTTGTAAGGAAAATGATTCTTCTTCTTCGGGCTCTTGGACCGGTTGAGGGTCCTCATGGAGCTTGGTCAATTCACTCCAAAATTCCTTTGCATCCTTGTATTCTCCTAATTTGGACACAACATCGTTAGGAATTAAATCACTCAAAAATTTAATTACCTTGTTACTCCTCTCGAATCCTTGGAGTTGTTCTTCGGTCTACTTCTTCATTTTGAGGAACTCTCCCTTAGGCCCTCTTGGAAAGTTAAATCCCTCCATCAAAATGGATCATTCTTCAAAATCTCTCATCATGATGAAGTTTTCAATTCTTCTCTTCCATGAATTGAAGCATTCTCGTCCATAAAGTGCATAAGGGACCGGTGTGTTGATATCCCAACCAAGTATCTCTTGAAACTCCATCTTCTTGCCCTCTAGCGTCTTTTGCTCTCGGCGGTTAGTCCATAGAAGAGCTCCTAGCTCTGATACCAATTATAGGGGATCTCGTGACCGCTAGAGGGGGGTGAATAGTGTCGTCGCTTGTTGATGGAGTATCATTCGATCGTGCTTGCTACAAAATATTAATACGCAGTGGAAATACAAAATATACAATGAAGATAAATATAAGCACAATCACAACACAAGATGTAATGTGGTTCGAAATCGAATGGTTCCTACTCCACGGATTGAGCTCTACGAGCTCGAGTGATGATAATACCACTAATAAAACTCCTTCTCGACAACACGTCGGAGGCGGAGAAACCTCGTACAAGTGTTTACAACAATAAACAAATAGATACAAGCAATTACAATAATGAAATGCACTACAAGTCAAGGGAAAACACTTTGCAATTGCTCTTTTGATTGCTTGATCTTTGGTTGCTTAAAATGCACTTGGAGACCCTGATTTGCAGCAACAAATCGTCCCAAAGACGTCCAAGAACCGGTGCCAAATCCTCCCTCCACGAGCTCCCTTTAAAGCTGTTCTTTGGGCTAGATTTCGCCTAGCAGTCGACTGATCGGGACCATCAGTCGACTACTCCTGTAGCCATTGTCTCACAACATCATAAAACACGTCGGATAAGTCCAATCGATACACCATCAGTCGATTGATCATACCCATCAGTTGATTGATGGCTCAATCAGTCGAGTGCTCGCGTTGATCACTCGACTGAAGAGAATTCTGTGCTCGAGGGAATTCTGATCTCCAGATCAGTCGACTGCTAAGACCATCAGTCGACTGTCCAATGCTAGCAGTTGATTGCTAGGCCAATTCCAGCAGTCAAACTCCCGTTAACTCACATCAATCGACTGACCCATGGTCCCAATCGACTGATACACCTCAAACATGAGGTTTTAACCCAAGTATGGTGCCCTCATACTTGCTAGACCACCCTTAGCCTAGACCTAAGCCTTCTAGCCACCTCCATCAGCCTCATGCCTATCGGATCCCTCCAAGTCATCCATGACTTATTCATCCATACGCTAGCTTTCAAGTGCTTCCATCAACTATTGTCATGCTAACGGTGTCTACACCGCCAAAGCACATTAGACTTACGCTGTCAAGACTCCCTCTTGGACTTTACGCCGCCAACCATTGGACTTATGCCGCCAAGACTCCTGCTTGGACTTTACGCCGCCAATATCAAACCCTTGGACTTTCCAAATGTCAAGACTCAAGCTTGGACTTTCCCTTATCAACTCATGTTGGACTTTCCATGTCAAGTACACAAGACTTGAATGTTCCCAAATGTCAAGTGTCCCACTTGGACTTTCTCAAATGTCAAGTATTCATGACTTGGACTTTACCATGACAATCACATTGTCATACATTTTGTCGAACATCAAAACATCGCTCGAGTCAAACTCGAGTCCATTAATTATGACTCGATTGCACCAACATGATTAAATTGAACCGATCAAAATTAAAAATTTGATTCGATTTATTCAAAATTCAATTTTTATTTTTAAAAATATGAGAATTTTCGATTAATTCGATTCAATTTTGAATTTCGGATTAAAAAATCTGTTTAACTAATAAAATCGAATTATAACTTATTAATTGATACTATAACAATCGATTATTACTGTAGTATTAGTCAATAATATTATAGTATCCGTTTGTAAAAATTATGATTTTAAATATTAGTTGATTGGTACTATAGCATCAATAATTGATATGGTAATATTAGTCGATTGATTTTAAAAATTATTTTTTAAAAAATTTTAATCGAATTAATTAATTTTTTAGATTGATCTATTCAATTTTTATTAAAAATTCGATTAACTAAAAAACTTCAATTTATTTGATTTCGTTTTAATTGATTCAATTAATAATAGGTTGGTGCAGATCCATTTGTAAGCCTCCCTAATAAAATTAGGGGGAAAATAAAAAAAAATAGCTATTATTATTATTTTTGTCAAAAAATATTAAAATAACAACTATAATAATTTTTTAATCTGAAAATCCTTTATTTCAGTGTTTTTAACAGTGTAGTAAGTAGTGGTTGTGGTTGTGAAAATTATAATGAAATATTATTATATTAAAATACTCTTTATTAATATAATTAAAAATGTTATAACTTATCACATCTTTGATTATAATTTTTTCAAGAGTCTTAAATCAATTTTAATTAACTTAAAGTGATTTTTTTATCAAGTTTAAATTATTTTGATTAAAAGTATTTTAATAATCTATCTAATTGTATTTTGACAAATCAAAGCAATTTCATTACTATCATCATTGCTATGACTTACTCCATTATAAAGACAATTCCTTTCCTTCCTACCAAGGAGGAAATCTATTTTAGCAAGATCAATTATAGATGATTCGTTTCTTCAAATGTGCAAAAGTAACAAATAGAATAAAGACACTATTTAAAGAGAAAGTATTTATGTCGACTCTAATAATCTATCCAGACTCTACTACATTCACAAGACCAGAAAAAAAAACTTGGAAATTAAAAAGGCCACACGAATCTACATACTTGATGACAAAACACCATGCTAGAAGTCATATATACGGCTACTTAACGTGGATTCCTTGAGTTATTAGTTGCCTTGATTCAGACGGATCAACAGGTGTGTTCATGCAAAAATAAGAGCAAGCACAAAAAGCACGAGGAGAATGTAAATTTAGATTATGTCTTTTTAGTGGCAATAATGTCTTTTGGTTAACATTTATTAAGGCTTATTCTTGAAACTCAAATGCACTTTGATAAAATTAATTACCTTTGTCCGAGAGAGGATAAATTGGATTTCTCGCATTCAAAGGCTAAAGTTGGAGATTAAAATGTTTAGATTCAACTAGGATGCTTCCTCAATCTCTATATATTGCAATCTCCTACAAATTCACAGGCAAAGAAAATTTGGAGGTCGCAAGAGAGGTAGAGACATGGCTTACTTGGATGTGCGGCGCATCTTGTTCGACATGCTGCCTTCCCCTGCAATCGTGGAGCAAGGCCGCACCCGGGGGCTGGCACACCACCTGGAATCCATCCGCCTTCACCTCTGGGCCATTAACGCGGCGACCATGGACGCCGAGCTACGAGGGCAGGAGGACTGGATAGCCACCGTGGCCGCCACCATGGTGGACCTCGAAGTCCTTCTCGCCCGCATCGCCGACTGGCACGAGACGGCTTCTGATCGCTGGACTTCCGGCCCTTTCCTCGGCCTCTGCGCCTCCTTTCGCCTCAAATGCAAGCTCACGAAGATGGTGCGCAGGTTGCGCGGCCTGGTCGTCGGGGCATCCGCCTTGAACCTTCGCAAAGACACGATGCAGTCGATGGATCCTTTAGTGGAAGACTACTCCGACATCCTCGAAGAGGAGGTCTTGGGCAGAGACGGAGACAGGGACGAGATCGTAAAGATGATCCAGCAGCAGAAGCGGAAGGAGGAGGAGAAATTCGGCGACGCGCCTCCCTGCGTCATCATCATCTACGGTCCCAGTGGGATGGGGAAGACGACGCTCGCTCGGATGGTCTACCACCACGAGTGGGTGCGCCGCTGCTTCCGGCACCGCATCTGGGTCGACGTCTCCAACCTCTTGTCCTTCGACATGGTGAGCGTCGCTACGGAAATTGCGAGGTCCGTCGCCGGAGCCGGGCCCTGCATGAAGCTTCAACCGCACCCGCAATCCATCTTGGAGTTCGTTCTCGGAGCTCTCGCCGGAGACCGCTACCTGCTCGTTCTCGACGGCATCGACATCAAAGGCGAAGCCGCCGACTTTGAGACGTCCCAATCCAAGTTAACCCAGAAATGGGATCAAATGACGCTGCAAATATTCAGCGTTAGAGTGCCGGGAAGTACTATCATCGTCACCGTCGCCAACCAATATCAAGCTGAGATATTTAAATCCGCAACGACACACAATCTGACGGCTCTGTCGGAAAATGACTGGTTGGTTTTATTCAAGAAGCATGCAATAAAAAACCGGCCTGATAAAGACGAAGAGAGAGCCGCCGCCGCAGCCGCCGAAGATACTCTGCTCCCATTCCTGAAAGGATGCTATGAAGATTACTCGGGTTCACCCTTGGAAGCGAAGCTGTTGGGGTCGGTGTTCAGGTACACTGAAGTCAAACGATGGCGACGAGAAATAGCAGATCTTGGTCTTCTCATAAGAGAGAACCAGCATTACAGCATGGCTTCCTTTCATCATCTCCCCACTCGTTCTGCTCGGCTGCAGCTCTACTGTTCACTTTTTCCAGAATGGAAGAGAGCCACCCCACTTGAAGATTTCATG
Organism: Wurfbainia villosa; assembly: GCA_025175895.1. Taxonomy (NCBI): domain Eukaryota; kingdom Viridiplantae; phylum Streptophyta; class Magnoliopsida; order Zingiberales; family Zingiberaceae; genus Wurfbainia; species Wurfbainia villosa. The sequence goes on from CM045988.1 coordinate 84,272,545, forward strand.
CATATGATGCTCGTTGAAGGCCTCGTTCCGGATTCAGGCGACAGAGATGAAGCAATACGGTACCTCAAGAACAATGTGGTTGCAACATTCCATCAACGACTGACAAGAAGCCAACACTACTTCACTTTGGAGGTCGGTCAAGAATATTCATCAAGAATCCCCAAACAATGCCGCCATTTATGCTTACTTCTCGACTCCAATGCGTCCATATCCGCCACAGTCTTGCAGGGTGCGACCAAGCTGAGAACATTGATTCTGCGAACAACAAAGAACATGCAGCAAAAGCATCAAAAGTATCAATTCGCAGAGTTACCGGAAGCCATCTTTGTGCAACTTGCATATCTTCGTATATTGCATTTAGCAGATAGCAAAATTCAAGCTCTTCCTAGAGCAATAGAGAAGCTGAGTGACTTGAGATACCTCAATCTCTCCAATTCGGAGATTGAAGAACTTCCTGGATCGTTATGCAACCTTCGAAATTTGCAGGTTCTCAAGCTAGCTCACTGCAAAATGCTTCTCGGACTACCTGGCGAGATCCACAAACTTCAAAAACTGCGAATTTTGAAACTGGCTCACTGCGAAAAGCTTCAAAAGTTGCCGGACTCGGTCACTTCTCTTGTGAATCTGCAGGAGTTAAATGTGAAGGGTTGTTGTTTTCTTGTCGAGTTGCCTGAGGATTTCAGTGGCATGCAAAATTTGACAGAACTAAATATGCAAGAATGTGCATCCTTGATTCGAGTGCCACGCGGAATAGAGCAGTTGAGCGAGCTAAGAAGATTGTTGGGATACCCACTAGTACATCCCATTGGAACTTGGATAAATTTTACAGGACTCAAGCAACTTTCGTTGGAGAAACTTGAACATGACATGTCGATGCAGAATATTGTTCGGACAAGCCGCTGCAACAGATTACAAATCTCGAGAATTTGGCTCTGCATTGGCAGTGGTCGGAGAGGAGTGATGCCTCCAATAATGATATCCAGTTAGATTCACTGATCCTTCTTGACCACCTTGAACCTAGAGACGGTTTGAAGAAGCTAGAGATTTTTTCATACTTTGGGGTTGCCTCTCCAAAATGGATGGAACCTGGAAGGTCCTCGTCTCTCGACAATTTGGTAGAGATTAGACTAGTGAATCTCAAGGCATGCATATCGCTACCGCCACTAGGACATCTACCTCGACTCCAGATTGCTGTGATAAGCGGCATGGAAATGGTGGTGACGGTGGCTGATAGCTTCTACGCCGGCGGCAATTTCAGGTTAAGAAAGCTCACATTCTCTGAAATGCCAAGTCTAAGAATATGGAATGCGCCAGGATCAGAAAATTCTGGAAAAGAAGAAAATGAGGAGTATTTTCCGCTCCTCGAGGAACTAACACTGTTTCAGTGCCCAAAGTTGAAGGAACTCAATGTATTCCTTAGCGCATCGAGATTGAAAATGTCACTGAGCAACGGGTTGCTACTGGCGTCCCAAATTCAGAAGAGTTGGGATAACCTCAAACATCTCAAGGAGCTGGAGATAGTTGGCTGTCACGAACTGGAACGCCTTCCAGCTGCTATGGCCAATCTCAAGTACCTTCGGAAGTTGACAATTATATGGTGCAACAACTTGGTGGCCTTGCCGAATTGGCTGCTGGAGCTGAGTTATCTGTCGCGTTTGCAAGTCTCTGACTGCCCCAATCTGTCTTCGATTCCGCAGGGACTTAAAAAACAACAGCCAGGAATTGCTGTCGGTGTTCATGACTGTCCCAACTTGCAGTGGTACTGACTTTCATTATTCCCTCCAGCTAAACTCAACTGTGTGTGTAAACATCAAACTATGCCTGTGCTTTCTATTCCACGGGCTCTATGGTTTATCCCCTTGGTTAGTTTTGTGTTGTAGATTTGATTGGCCACCATGCATTGAGGAAGATCTCCACCTCTGATTTCAAGTTATATATATACTGTTTGGTCGTAAAGATCTATTGATTGAGTTGATATGAATCAGTGAGATGTCAATTCTGAGAATATGTTATAACATGAAAGTATCCTTTGTTGGAATTTGAATGAAAATTATAGAAATGTAAAGGAAAAATGAAGAAGACGTTTTGACATCCTTTCAAATTCATTATTTGATAAAACAGAAAGATGAGGAAAACGTTCACTACCAGAACAATAGTCTTTAAGAATCCTCATAAATGTCCTTATAGTATATTTTTAGTGACACTAACATTTTAGTGACATCATTAAAAAACGCCCTATAAAGTGATATCGTCTTAGACCCGATTCACTTTCCTGACATTTTATAATGTCATTACACAATATAAATACTAACATAAAAAGTATCTTAATATAGATATATAATGACATGCTAAAATGTAAGGAAAAGTCATATTTTAAGGACATCTACATGTGTCTTATTATCATCGTAATAAGGACATCTACGTGTCTTATTATCATTGTAATAAGGACAAAACTTAATGTCACCTAAACTTATTTATTTTGACATTTATAAATGACTTATATTTTTTTATAAGGACAATAAAAATTGTCAGTAAAGATAATTTATAAAATCATTTTAAAATGTCACCTTAGTTAATCTATAATGACATTTATTAATATCATTATAATAATTTATAAATACATTAAAATGATCTCTAATTTAAGCATGAATCCAATATTTATACATCATCACAATTCATCCCCGGTTCAGAATATAAAAAATTATAAAATATAATTTAAAGTGATTATAGAAAATCTAAATTCATTCCATAATCATTGAGTTTTGATGTGAGCAAAATATATAGAGTTTTAGGAGTAGTTTTTGCTCACAACTCATTTCATTTTATGTTTGTTTCATGCATATTTTACTTTATTTTGCATGCATTTCCTATTTTCTAGTTCGGAGATCTGCTTTTTGTACTTTTGTGTGCAGGATAGCATTTCATGGGGAAAACGACACACTTACGGAGCGAAAAAGAGCATTTGTTAGCTGGATGCAATAGCATACATCGACTGTGTCCAATCTCGAGATTTAACACCACAGGGCCACACACGACCTAGCCGTGTGGAAACACACGGTCGTGTGGCAGCCTAGTGTTATGGCACGATTAGGTCTTTTTCTAGATTTCATGAAGAGACGACCTCATATCTATATAAAGAAAGTCATGCCCAAACCCTAGGGAGGAGGCACGATGTCCGGGACAACACTCCGAAGCCCTAAAAAGCTTCGGAAACTCGCAACGAGGAGGAAGGAAGCGCTCAAGATCCAAGTTCTTCACCTCAATGCCAGAGAGAAGAGCCTCAATGCATTGTAATCTATATTCTTTCCATACTTTATCCTGTATATATGAATTCGACAATACTTTGCGATTCTTTTCTCGCATTCATGGAGTAGATTCTCTGATTCTAGAACTAGGGAGAAGTTTGTGTTGAGTTAGAACATGTTGGTTCAAATATCTTTTTGTTCTTAAATCTATATTTGCAATTGGTGTTTGGTTTAGATCTATAGCTATTGTTTTGGTTTTTGAGTCACCGTGCTTAGCTGATACGAGGGGTGACAACCCTTGTATCAAAGATTTAGGGGAATTTAAAGGGGAACCTAGGGATCGATTCATAGGAAATGCGCCCCATTTTCGACTCATCGCAGGGATCGATTCAGCATCCTCGTATCGACTATCCCGTCCTAAAGCCAGGGGTTGACTGCATGATGAGGTAACCGATAGATGCGAAGGCTCATCAGGGGAGTGTATGATGTCCTTTCCACAAAACTGTAGCTAGAAACCTAGACAAAACCCAATTGACAACGTGTTCTGCGACACACAAACGAAACTGAAATCCTAGAATCCATCCAAAGACTCGTAGCATCCCTTCTCTTCCTCCGTGTGACACCGTACTAGAGTTAGGACCTGTCACGCCCGCCCTTTCCTAGGATCCGGAAGGGCGGCGCAACGCGATCGTACATACATACATTACAGCGGAAGACTACACATATCGTACTTCTTACAGCGGAAGACTTTAGACATATTTTTTCTTTTAAACATAAACATGCATCGTCATTTCATAGGTACTTCTTCTTAAAATAGAGCATGCATCATTATTTCATAAGTACTTAGTGCTTAATTCAAGTCCATAAACAAAATCATCTTAGGGAAACATGCATAAAGAACATGACAGATCTCCTCCACCATGCCACTACCACACACACTTTGCCCCTCCTATTGCTCCCTTTAGTTTATCCACCTTTTACCCTTATCTACAGTACAAGGGAAAATAAACTATAAGCACAAAGGCTTAGTAAGATCCTGTCCTACTCACAAAATCATTCATCGACATTAAGTATAGCACGTAAACATTCGTAACATATAAGCAAACATAACATGTAACATATATGACATAAACAAACATAACATGTAGCATATGTAACATAAGCAACATAACATGCAACACATATAACATAAGCAGGTAAACATTCATAACATATAAGCAAACATAACATGTAACATATATAACATAAGCAAACATAACATGTAACATATATGACATAAGCAAACATAACATGTAACATATATGACATAAGCAAGCATAACATGTAACATATATAACATAAGCAAACATAACATGTAACATATATAACATAAGCAAACATAACATGTAACATATATGACATAAGCAAGCATAACATCAAGGTATATGCAGGATGCTCTTCAAAATATATATCATAGGTAATTGAACATAAATCTCAACAGGCATTGTACCACATCATCATCATCATAGCGCTCATCCCTAAATAGACCCGAGGTAGCTAATCTCGAACCTACTAGGTTACTAGGCACGATCTTAGTTCGTCGACCTAGGGGCCATCATCATAACATAGAAGTCCATCCTAGGCCCGATCTTAGTCCATAGACCTAGGGCATCCGGGAGCCCATCCGTACTAGGCCCGATCTTAGTCCGTCGTCGACCTAGGGGCAATCATAACATAGAAGCTCATCCTAGGCCCGATCTTAGTCCGTTGGCCTAAGGCAACTTAGGAGCCCATCCCTTTGGACCTTGTTAGGGTCCTGGTACAAGTCATGCAGAAGGTAAAATACTTACATGCTTCTTATCATAACATATCATATTTCATTTCGCAAACATATCATATTTCCTTTCATAAACATATCATATTTCACTTCATGAACATATTATATTTCATTTCATAAACATATCATATTTCACTTCATACCATATCATGTTTCATTTCATGAACATATCATATTTCATTTCATAATCATATCATGTTTCATTTCATGAACATATCATATTTCATTTCATAATCATATCATGTTTCATTTCATCACATATCTTAGATAACACACACACACATAGGACATGACACAAGGCATAAACATCAAGAGCAAGTAGTTTTAAACGCCAAACAACTTATATATATGTATGTTCTAACTAAAACACATGTTAATTCTTTAACATATAAAGCATGGCATAGGACATATTATCTTCCTCTAACATCAAACATGGCACGAACTCATTTCAAACCTAACCTAGAGCATGTTATCTTCATCTAACATCATTTAACATCACAAGTTAACATGAACTCACCTAAAGCATAAAACACATATTAACCTAACCTAGAGCATGTTATCTTCATCTAGCATCATTTAACATCACAAGTTATCATGAACTCACCTAAAGCATGGCATAAAGAATACATTTGGGGGTCTTGGCCGAATGGTTCAAAAAGGGTTTCATGGATTAACCACTTAACTAACTCATCAAAAAAAAAATCCCTCATCAACATATTAATACAAGATATAGCATGGATCATCATGGTAAGCCCTAGTTATGGTCTTGGCCGAATGTTCAAAGGGGCTTTTAGGGTTAAACTCTTAACCTAATCCATCTAACATCCTAACATCATCATATTCATACAAGTATGGCATGGAACTTCATGGAAAACTTCAAGTAAAGGCCTTGGCCGAAAGGTCAAGAGGGCTTTTAGGGTTAAACTCTTAACCTAATCCATCTAACATCCTAACATCATCATATTCATACAAGTATGGCATGGAACTTCATGGAAAACTTCAAGTAAAGGTCTTTAAAGGTCAAGAGGGCTTTAGGGTTAAACTCTGAGGAGTCCCCGCTGCAAAAATCCGGCAACATCTCCCCTGTACGGGTGACAATATCAATTTTTATACAAGGCCTACACGGCCACTATACATCGGTCAACACGACCGAAACAAAAACATCTACACACGCAAATCATAAGGCCTCAGGCCAACCATCATAGTAAATAAATGAAGTCTATAACATCTAGACTTACCCCTTCTGCCATCTGAGCAGGAACATACAACCAAACTAATTGAATAGTCCAAGGACACCACAATTATTCCCAAACTTCAATAAGTACATAACCACAACATCAGGACCTATACATATCCTCTATACAAAAATCCAAAACCAATAGACCAATAAAACCTATTCATTTCGACGAGGGGATTGGCAATTTGGACTCTCGACGATCATCACGAAATAAATATAAAACCACGGGTAAGTTCAAAGAACTTAGCGGATACTAGTCGATATGAATAGTAAGAAATAGCTAACAATACTAATCATGCGATGCAGTCTCATATATATGGTAAGCAAGAAATAAATGCAAAAGGATCAGTACTCACTGAGTCTCCTACTGATATAGGAGCATGTGCCCTACTATAAGAGATAAAGTCATCACCATATAAGAATATGAATCTCAGTATGCATGACAATCATATGCAACATCCAAGGCATCAATAAATGCAAAGAAACACAATACAAATGCGATCCATGCAAAATGCATGTCGTAAATGACATGGTCACCCTCGACGCCACAGCCTACACGCGATGGTGAAGTTGAGTGGGTAGGGCTATGACAATTGTGCACTCTTCCATCATCGCTCTGGTGGCCAGTGGACGAGGATCTTTGTCGAGTACACCTATCCTCCTGCCCCCAAACAGAGGGGAGCTAAGCTCTCATCTCCGGTGTCATAGACGGAGGAGGGATCCTCGCCCGCTACCACGCTGCTACCATGAGCTACCGCGGCGATCGCGAACTGAGCAACAGCTGCACACACCCTCCTGATGTACCACTAACCCATGAGTGGCAGTGTGTGCAGATCATGTAACTGGCTGCGGGCTCAATAATAATGGAACTCCGTCCAGCCAGCATGCAATCATGCAAGATGGTGCATGATACTAAAGCATGTCAATCCTACTCAAAATACCTATCCGAATAATATGTACAATCGATATGTACATATCCATAATCCAAGTAACTATGATCCAAATAAAAACAGGGAAAGTATAATCATAACCTATCATATGCATGTATCAAGTAGGCACCAAAACATACTAGGCATATAAACATGAAAATTATTGCAAACTATCCTAACTAGCATATCAACTTGACTATATCTAAAAGATAAGACCTTTGAATATATATCCGAAAAATAAGAACGTCACGATGAGGACCTCGCCTCGTGGCCAAAAACCTGCATATAGCATAATTATAGTCAAGCACAAAATATACAATTAAACAACAAATCGAATACTTAATCGATTTCCTTTATAACCCAATTAACCCAACTCATCACTTACAAAAATATCCTCAAGATCTAACATTATCACCCAAATCTCATATCCTCCGAATACCATACCGATCAACCGAAGAACACCGGAATCAGCCCAAATCGACCAATCAAGCTCACCCGCCCTAGGAATTCCACCGACAGCCGATACCCCCAAATCAAACCCTCACAGCCTCTCTCACAGCCGGCCCCCAAGTCCTTCCCTACTGCCCTGTTCACCATCACCAACCACACTCACCGATCAACCATAACAGAAAAGACCCTTACCTACTCTGGCGACCACCGGCCAGAAGGGCAGAGGAGGAGGCGTCGAGGTAAGAGGCCGGCGCCGCCGTCTAGGGCAGAGGAGTCCGGCGAGCACGGCACGCGTGGCTGTGATCGGCGAGGAAGAGAGCTCGGCGGCGGTTCGATGGCTGCGGTTGCGACGAACCGGCGGCGGTCTGAGCACCGTGAAGGCGAGCGTCGGCGGCGAGGAACCGGCGAGGATCCTGTGGCCACGATCGCGGTGGCGGCCAAGAAGAGGGCTCGGCAGGTGGTTACTGTGGTTCGACGGCGAAGGAGCAAGCGCCGGCGGGCGACGAGCTCGCGGCGCGCGTGTGTCGCGATCGCAACGAGGAAAGGGGCGCCGGCGAGAAGAAACTGCCGAAGGAACGAAGTCGCGGCGCACGAAGTCGCGGCGGGGGAAATAAAAGGGAATATAGAATTTTTTAGGTTTTCTATCGTGTATTTAACCCCTTTAAATAGACCCCTCTAAAGTCTATTTATTTTATCCCCGTAAAAGTCTCGTACGGAGTCCGTTTAAATCCAGAAAAATTCCGGGAAAATTCCTAAAATTCCCTAAAAATCCCGAAAAATTTCCAGGATTATTTCCTTAATTATTTGACCATTTAATTTACTATTTTACATTTTCCAGTATTTAACATTCTCCCCCACTAATAAAAATTTGGCCCCCAAATTTCTTACTCAAGTACCAACAAGCACTGTCACATCGCTTCAACTCAAGTACTGGGAAAACCACACATTAAGTACTAAGGGGTAAGTCTGAGCTTGAATCTTTCCTCAAGCTCCCAAATAGCCTCCTCATCGGTGTGGTGACTCCACTCGACCTTGACAAGTCGCACAACCTTGTTCCAACCTGCTGCTCCTTGAAATCCAAAATGCACTGTAACCTCTACGTAAGTAGCATCAGGTTGAATGGAACCTGATACATCTGATAGAATGTGTAGAGTCTGACATATACTTCCTCAGCATGAACACTTGAAACACATCCTGGATGCCAGCCAAAAACGGTGGTAGCCCTAGACGGTAAGCGACTGCTCCGATGCTCTCCAAAACCTCAAACCAATGTATCTAGGAGCTAGCTTACTACGAAGGTCAAATCTCTTCACCCCTTTCGTGGGTGAGACTCGCAAGAATACATGATCACCAAAGAAAACTCCAAAGGTCTCCGCTCACGATCTGCATAACTCTTCGGCGATCATGTGCCTCTCGCCATCCTCGTCGATAGTACGGACCAACCCTCTCTCATCGAGCTCTATGGGTCCTAGCAACCGATCCTCCCAGTTGCCCCGAAATCCATAACACAGACCCCAAAGAATCCTCTAGTATCTAAATGGTCCGCCATGTCCATCTATCTGCGGATGGAATGCGATGACTAAACGGTCGTCCTAAGGCTCTGCAGCAGATCACAAAACCGAGACGTGAACTGTGGATCTCTATCTGATGAAATGCTCAAAGGGACACCATGAAATCTGATGATCTCCCGACGATATAACTCTCCGTCAATCGATCCTAAGAGTCGGTCTTCTGAATCGCTAAGAAGTGCACGGATTTGGTTAGTCGGTCAACGACTACCCAAATCGCGTCATGGCCTTGATGTGTCCTAGGCAAACCCACCACAACATCTATAATAATATGCTTCCACTTCCATTCCAATCGAATTTCCCAAGCATCTGTTCTTAAACTAATGCAACTCCTAAAACCATTATCCTCCTCGAAGTCAGAGATGGTAGTCCATCTACCGTCCAAAATCCACTCCACCACACACTCTGTAAGTGCATGGTAGGCTATCGCGACCAAACTTCCTTGTTACAACCGTTCGTGTTCCAGCTACTCTATAGTAGCTATCCAGTAGCTAGCCAAAACTCCATGAGCATTTCTGCTCCTCACCTCTTCTAAACCATATAATAACTGCGAAGTCCACGTCATAAATATATGACAACCCATCTCGTAGTTCCTCATTTGACGTAAACACGGGATACGTCTCGATCAACTAAATCAGAAACGCTCCATTCTCTGAAACATTGCATCCGCATACAATACCCTTCCTTCCACCCGAGAATGATCAAACAACACGGGTGTAAAAGTCAATCATTGTCTGAGCTGTGAAACTAATTTCACAAGCTTTAGACCAAATAAATTCCATCACCAGTCAGCGGTATAGTACCACTAGAACATTCTATCCATATCTATGGTAATAATCAAATCAATACCAAAAAAATCATCATCTACGGTGGCCGAGTGCTCAACTCCAACTACCACCATCACAAATGATCCAATCGTGTCCAGAATACACGATTTCCCAAATCCCTGGACGACTAAGTCGTCAATAAGTCTAATAAGATAATCAAAAGCTCAAACAATTCATACCAAGTATGAAATTGTCATCGCTACACACATGTATTCTCTTTACTCTAAGCTGATGATATAAAAATCATCACAACGACAATGATAATTGTAGGACACCATGTCACTACAATATCATCACACCAATCACCAATCAATCCTAGAGTATATATAGGTATCCTATAGCTGATCTAAATAGATCATATATATCCACAATGAAGGATATTCATTTCCTTCTACAGCTATCAGATTCTATCATCGATAATCGATGCATAACCTCAAAGGTTCATCTCTCTTTTAACAAAGAGTTAGGATCTTTACGGAAGAAATGTGGGATGATAAATGTCCGCTCCAATACCTCCTATAATAAGGTAAAACGAGCTTTCATCGTCTTAACCAGTGTACGCATACACGCCTTATCCATAACCAAATCACTAATAGTAGGGACTGATATTTTCTGAGGGTTTACTCCTTGACCTTCAAATGGGTGACTAGCAGGCCAAATCCCTAGCTTCCTAATTCGACATCAGTCGACACCTCTAAAGAATACGTACCTCTGAAATCATCATTAGATTACTCAAGATCAATACGTCATCGAACTCGTCCACGCCCATGAGTAGGGGCAATTTCACTAAGTCAATAGTTTTCCTAGCCACAAAAGTACCGTAACTACTAAAGACAATACTTTTCCTATAGCTCAGAGATATCCTTGGCTTGGTCTCAAAACACGAGAACTCCCAAAAATCCAAGGAAAATAAAATCCTCGAAACACAAAACCCGCAAACCAAAACCGCAAACCAATAAATTGTCACGTCCTGGGGGCATATCCGTCATCCAAATGACAAGGGAGCCCCTTAGTGACAATATCCAGAATCCATGGACCAAATCTGGTAAAAACCTCGAAATAATTATAGAAATATAAGTATTTCAATAACTGCATGCATGCACGACTAAACATATATCAATCAAAGTAAAATAGTTTTATGACCCCAAATCCAATTGCGACCAAAAATCCAAAGTGCATAAATAAAATGCAATACCAATAAAGTAAACAAAGCGGCATCTCGACGATGCAGTGGGACAAGCACGGCAATGAACTCTCTGAGCGACTCGAAGGTAGGTCAACATGACACGTCCTCCATCAGTTAACCTAGAGGATAAATGAGGAGGGGATAAGTACAACCACTCTGTGGATGTATAGACAATAGTGCATAATCATAATGCACATAATGGAAGTCACAGGGAACAAGCTAGAGTAACCCAACCCTCAGAGTACCAATATCAGTCTGCAACTATCCTGATCAGCAGTATAATAAATATACCCGTAAAACCCAACCACTGCAACAAGCAGTGCACATCTGGATATCACGACAAAGTCTCGTGGCTCTCGAGGTAATACAAAGGAACAATCTATGAGCTACCGCGAACGTAACCCATGAGCCGACAAGCAATAGCACGGTCTACGCGCAACTATATGCTACCACGAATGAGACTCATGGATAGACAGGCTGTATATAAATATCTAATTATCGACTGCAGGCATTATCATACTATCACCAATAGGTCGCATGAGCAGTCGATTATCCTAGGTTGTTAAACCTCGGGTTATCCAATACATCCAATATAAAACGACCATTGACGTCGACAAAGATCATCGATCTATAATTAAACCCATTGAGGCGGTCAAGCGAGGGTTTCAACACCTCTAAAATGAAATATTTACCAAAGTCGGTAAAGATCATCGACTAATAAATAAATTCCTCTAGATGGTTAGTCTAAGGTTCTAACCCTTCTAATATAAACGGTTATCAAGGTCGATAAAAGTCATATGTCCACTAATAATCACGTCGAGACGATTAATCATAGGGTTCGCCCCAACTAACAGGAAATGCCTATCAAGGCCAATAAGGACCACAAGTCTACTATCAAGCCCTTCAAGAGGGTTAATCCCAAATTATATCGTCCTACCAGCTCAATCATGCATGCTACAACATGCTACCACGAACAGATCTCGTGGTTACTTAACCTGTAAAGTAGCTATCTAGCTACAGATGTCATACAAATCCGATTATCACCAACGAATAACGCAAGAATATATCTTGCAATAGGTCATCTCAACCATGCATGAGAGACCACATGTATACAAAGCACCTACCTATAGAGAGACTCTACTGCAGACTCTCTCTCTCAACCAAGAATGGGAGATATAGTAAGGATTAATCGCATCCTAATCATTCGACCTCCGATCACCATATCACAGAAACAGTAAATGGGTAATCACATACCAATATGCACATCCGGTTATTACGCCTAGGGTTCCAACACCTAGGGTTCTACTAATATTGTTTCATTCCTGAGATCCGCTCCTACCGAATAACCTTATCTAAGTTATTCTCTCTCTACTAGTCTTAATCATGGTATCCACCACAAAAACTCATAACCATAAACATATAACATGTTGTCTAATAAACGACAGCATAGTCATACCAATGGCAATCAATAGCAGAAATTAATTAGGGTATATCTAAAGGGTCATGCCAGAACAAAGTCAAGGAAATATATAAATAAAGCATCAGATGCTTATATATACTCTAAACTATATAAGCTATGTAATCATGTCCTCATGCCTTCTACGAATTTATCCATCTTAGTCATATTATTCAACTAGTCTAATAATCCTAATACTAGTCAAATCCTAAGTGGTAAACATCTACCAATAATATCTAATCATTTTTATCACAATGATAACAAGCTACGTATAGCAGTAATAGCAATTTATAACCAAATGCTATCTATAAACCAGCAACCTAAAAATCTAACAGTCCAATAGATATCAGGTTAAAACAATACCAAACAAAATATGATATCACCGCATAACCAATATAAATATGCACTAAATCTAGAAAATTTTCTAGAATGTATTTACCTGTTAGTTGTCTGGAGATGTCCTGTCGCCGCCAAATCCCCCATATTGACTTCGTCAATAATACCTCGAATTTTCGAAACATAAAAATCGTCGGAAATCCGTACAACTCCGAAAATACCCAGTTAACCTGCCAAACTTGGTGAACTCCATAGACCCAAAGACCCTAAGGAACTCGGAAACCTAGGCTCTGATACCAAATAAATTGTCACGCCCCGAGGGAGTCCCCGCCAGACAAAAATCCGGCAATATCTCCCCTGTACGGGTGACAATATCAATTTTTATACAAGGCCTACACGGCCACTATACATCGGTCAACACGACCGGAACAAAAACATCTACACACGCAGATCATAAGGCCTCAGGCCAACCATCATAGTAAATAAATGAAGTCTATAACATCTAGACTTACCCCTTCTGCCATCTGAGCAGGAACATACAACCAAACTAATTGAATAGTCCATAAGGACACCACAATTATTCCCAAACTTCCATAAGTACATAACCACAACATCAGGACCTATACATATCCTCTATACAAAATCCAAAACCAATAGACCAATAAAACCTATTCATTTCGACGAGGGGGATTGGCAGCTGGACTCTCCTGACAGCATCATCCTGAAATAAATATAAAACCACGGGGTAAGTTCAAAGAACTTAGCGGATACTAGTCGATATGAATAGTAAGAAATAGCTAACAATACTAATCATGCGATGGTCTCATATATATGGTAAGCAAGAAATAAATGCAAAAGGACTGTACTCACCTGAGTCTCCTACCCTGATATAGGAGCATGTGCCCTACTATAAGAGATAAAGTCATCACCATATAAGAATATGAATCCTGTATGCATGACAATCATATGCAACATCCAAGGCATCAATAAAATGCAGCAAACACAATACAAATGCGATCCATGCAAAAATGCATGCCGTGCAAATGACATGGTCACCCCTGACGCCAGTCAGCCGCCTCACACGCGATGGTGAAGCCGAGTGGGTAGGGCTATGACAACTGTGCACTCTGCCATCACTGCTCCTGAGTGACCGAGTGGACAGGATGCTGTCGGAGTACACCTATCCTCCTGCCCCAAACAGAGTGGGGGAGCTAAGCTCTCATCTCCCGGTGTCATAGACCAGAGGAGGGATCCCTGCCCGCTACCACGCTGCCTCGTCGCTACCCATGAGCGGTCGGTCGACAGAGCAATCGCACACACTCTCTGATGTACCACTAACCCATGAGTGGCGGTGGCGGTTATGTAATGCATGGGCTCAACAATAATGGAACCCCGTCCAGCCAGCATGCAATCATGCAAGATGGTGCATGATACTAAAGCATGTCAATCCTACTCAAAATACCTATCCGAATAATATGTACAATCGATATGTACATATCCATAATCCAAGTAACTATGATCCAAATAAAAACAGGGAAAGTATAATCATAACCTATCATATGCATGTATCAAGTAGGCACCAAAACATACTAGGCATATAAACATGAAAATTATTGCAAACTATCCTAACTAGCATATCAACTTGACTATATCTAAAAGATAAGTCAAAGTACCCGCCTGAATATATATCCGCAAAAAAATAAGAATGTCACGACCGAGGACCTGCCTCGTGACCGAAACCTGCATATAGCATAATTATAGTCAAGCACAAAATATACAATTAAACAACAAATCGAATACTTAATCGATTTCCTTTATAACCCAATTAACCCAACTCATCACTTACAAAAATATCCTCAAGATCTAACATTATCACCCAAATCTCATATCCTCCGAATACCATACCGATCAACCGAAGAACACCGGAATCAGCCCAAATCGACCAATCAAGCTCACCCGCCCTAGGAATTCCACCGACAGCCGATACCCCCAAATCAAACCCTCACAGCCTCTCTCACAGCCGGCCCCCAAGTCCTTCCCTACTGCCCTGTTCACCATCACCAACCACACTCACCGATCAACCATAACAGAAAAGACCCTTACCTACTCTGGCGACCACCGGCCAGAAGGGCAGAGGAGGAGGCGTCCGCTGTGGCAGAAGAGGCCGGCGCCGCCGTCTAGGGCAGAGGAGTCCGGCGAGCACGGCACGCGTGGCTGTGATCGGCGAGGAAGAGAGCTCGGCGGCGGTTCGATGGCTGCGGCCATGATTAACCGGCGGCCGAGCACGTGAAGGCGAAAGGCCGTCGGCGAGGAACCGGCGAGATCCCGTCCACGCAATTTGTGGGTGGCGACGCGAAGAAGAGGGCTCGGCAGTGGTTGCGGTGGTTCGGACGGCGAAGGGGAGCAAGCGCCGGGGCGGGGGCGACGAGCTCGCGTCGGGCGGCGGTGGGCTGCCGATCGCAACGAGGAAAGGGGCGCCGGCGAGAAGAAACTGCCGAAGGAACGAAGTCGCGGCGCACGAAGTCACGGCGGGGGAAATAAAAGGGAATATAGAATTTTTTTAGGTTTTCTATCGTGTATTTAACCCCTTTAAATAGACCCCTCTAAAGTCTATTTATTTTATCCCCGTAAAAGTCTCGTACGGAGTCCGTTTAAATCCAGAAAAATTCCTAAAATTCCCTAAAAATCCTGAAAAATTTCCAGGATTATTTCCTTAATTATTTGACCATTTAATTTACTATTTTACATTTTCCAGTATTTAACATAATCCATCTAACATCCTAACATCATCATATTCATACAAGTATGGCATGAAACTTCATGGAAAACTTCAAGTAAAGGTCTTGGCCGAAAGGTCAAGAGGGCTTTAGGGTTAAACTCTTAACCTAATCCATCTAACATCCTAACATCATCATATTCATACAAGTATGGCATAGAACTTCATGGAAAACTTCAAGTAAAGGTCTTGGCCGAAAGGTCAAGAGGGCTTTTAGGGTTAAACTCTTAACCTAATCCATCTAACATCCTAACATCATCATATTCATACAAGTATGGCATAGAAGCACATGGAGAACTCAAGTAAAGGACTTGGCCGAATGGATCATGGAGGATTTGACATGAAACTTCAATCGAAAAGCTACTTGTATGCAGGTGAGGGGATACTTACATCCTTCGCTTTGCTTTTTGGTTGGAAGATGACCTAAGGGAAGCAAACCTAGCCTTCTTCTTGCTTGGAAGAATTTCGGACAAAGGATGAGAAGGGACGGGAAGTTGATCTCGGTGAGGAAGAAGATGAGAGGAGAGAAAAATCAATTTGATAACTCATGTCTCCTCATTCCCCTTATTTATTCATTTAAAGAGTCCCTTAGTCTCCCTTACCCCTAACTATAATTTCCCATATTCCTCTAATAGTACAACGTTGTTGGGCTTCTGGTTATTGGATGCATCTATAGGGCTTGGCTATCTCTAGAGGTTTGGGGTTCAATTCCCAGGCCTTGCATCCTTTTTGGTTCATTTTCTTTTATTTTTGAAAGAGCCCACATAAAGCCCATCATAATCAACCAAAAATTCTTATAAAATTGCTAGAAATTTTATGGGCGTTACAATCCTTCATACCTTTTAAAAGTTTCGTCCTCGAAACTTAGAACAATTCTGGGTACTTCTGTTTCATGTCCTCCTCGCGTTCTCAGGTAGCTTCTTCGTACCGTTGATTTTGCCACTGGACCTTTACCAAGGGCACCTCTTTGTTCCTTAGTCGCTTGACTTCTCGGTCGAGTATCTGGATAGGCCGACTTTCATAACTCAAGTCCTCTTAAACTTGCACTGTTTGTGGCTCGATCACTTGCTCCGCACTAGAAATGCATTTCTTGAACATCGAAACATGGAACACGTTGTGAATAGCCGACATCTCTTGAGGCAGCTCCAGCTTGTAAGCTACCTTGCCAGCCCTCTGCAATATCAGATACGGTCCCACATAGCGCGGACTCAACTTACCCTTCCTTCCGAATCTCATCACTCCCTTCATAGGGGCCACTTTGAGGAATACCAGGTCCCCGACTTCGAATTCTAACGGTCTACGCCGCATATCTGCATAGCTCTTTTGCCGGCTCTTTTGCCGGCTCTGAGCAGTTTCAATTCTTTGACGGATGTTCTGGATAGCTCGGGTGGTGTCGTTAATGAAGTCTATCTGGAGTCCCATCCCTTTCTTTTCACCACCCTCGTACCAGCATATAGGAGATCTACATTTCCTCCCGTATAGAGCCTCGTAGGGTGCCATTCCGATAGTAGCTTGGTAGCTATTGTTGTAGGCGAATTCTGCCAAACATAAGTATCGACACCAGCTACCTTTGAAATCCAGGGCGCAAGCTCATAACATATCCTCCAGTACTTGATTTACTCTTTCGGTCTATCCGTCCGTCTGGGGATGGAAGGCGAAACTGAACAATAGCTTCGTGCCGAGTGCCTTCTGAACACACTCCTAGAAATGGGAAATAAAACGACCATCTCTGTCAGAAATGGTCTTAAGAATCTCATGTAATTTGATAATTTCCTTAGCATATAATTGAGCCAGTTGCTCAGTCGAATATGTCATCTTGATTGCTAAGAAGTGGGCAGACTTCGTCAATCGGTCCACAATTACCCATATAACATCATATCCGTTTGTCGTCTTGGGCAATCCTGAGATGAAATCCATAGAAATATCTTCCCACTTCCATTCTGGAATCTGGATTGGCTGTAGTGTTCCTCCAGGTCTCTGGTGTTCTGCTTTAACCCTCGTCGGTAGTCTAATCGACATCTTGAGCCACATCTCTTTTCATTCCGAACCACCAGAATTTTCTTTTCAGGTCTTGGTACATCTTGGTCATTCCAGGATGCATCGCATAAGGAGTTCCGTGAGCTTCCTCAAAGATCTTCTTCCGTAACTCTGGATCATCGGGAATACACAAGCGATCCCTGAGGTAGAGTACTCCACTATCAGAGATACGAAACTCATCGTCCTTTCCTTCTAGGACCTCTTGCTTGATCCTCTGAATGCTTGGGTCACGGGCTTGTTTTTCCAATATATCGTCGAACAACGTCGGTGCTATCGTCATGGTCGAGAGCTGTCCGGAAATGATTTCAACCCCGTAACGCATAATCTCCTTTTCTAAGGGCCGAGATAACACTGATAGGGACATCAAGGTGGCGCAGGACTTCCTGCTGAGTGCATCAGCCACCTTGTTTGCTTTTCCTGGATGGTAGAAGATCTCACAGTCATAATCCTTGACGAGCTCGAGCCATCTGCGTTGTCTCATGTTCAGGTCCTTCTGTGTTAAGAAATATTTCAGACTCTGGTGGTCTGTATAAATCCTACACTGAGCTCCATATAGATAATGCCTCCATGTTTTGAGAGCAAAGACCACGACCGCTAGCTCTAAATCGTGGGTGGGATAATTCCTTTCATGTTCCTTGAGTTGCCTAGAGGCGTAGGCAATGACATTGCCATTCTGCATGAGTACAGCTCCGAGTCCTAACTTGGAAGCGTCACTGTACATGTCGAAGCCTTCGTTACTGTCCGGAAGAGCAAGGATTGGAGCGCTGGTCAGTCTCCTTTTCAATTCCGTGAAACTCCTCTCGCAGGCGTCCGTCCATTCATATTTCTTGTTCTTTCTGGTGAGGATTGTCATAGGGGCTGTAATCCTAGAGAAGTTCTCTACAAACTTCCTGTAGTATCTTGCTAGCCCAAGAAAGCTTCTGATCTCGCTGGCATTCTTTGGTCGGTTCCAGTTACTCACGGTTTCAATCTTTATTGGGTCTACCATCACTCCGTGCTTGGATATAACATGACCCAAAAATGATACTTGTTCGAGCCAGAACTCGCATTTGGAGAACTTTGCATACAACTGCTTTTCCCGAAGAATCTGTAATACCACATTCAGGTGCTCTGCGTGCTCTTCTGGGGTTCTCGAATATATCAGTATGTCATTGATGAAGACGATCACAAACTTGTCGAGAAATGTCAAGAATACCCGATTCATCAAATCCATGAACAGAGCAGGTGCATTCGTCACTCCGAAGGGCATAACTATGAACTCGTAATGTTCGTATCTTGTCCAGAAGGTCGTCTTTGGTATATCATCTGATTTCACTTTTACTTGATAGCCAGACCTCAGGTCAATCTTAGAGAAGACGGTGACACCCTTTAGTTGGTCGAACAGGTCATCAATCCGCGGTAAAGGGTACCGATTCTTGATCGTCACATTATTCAGCGCTCGGTAGTCTATGCACATTCGCATAGATCCATCTTTCTTCTTCACCAACAGCACTGGAGCTCCCCATGGAGAGCGACTTACTGTCTCATCGACTCTATTACTACGTCTTTCATATATTATTGTCTCATCGACCCTATTACTACGTCTTCCCTATATTACTATCTCATCGACCCTATTACTACATCTTCCATATATTACTATCTCATCGACCCTATTACTGCGTCTCTCAGACATGTTTATCTTCATATATTAAAGTAAAGCTAGTATAAGTTTATCGATTGTTTATCTACGCATAGTTAAACTGTAAGCTAGCATAAGGGTATCATACATGTTTCAGGCATACATATTTTCAGGCATATTGAAGCTAGAGGCATTTGTTATCATACATGAAATAAATAAAGTAGACATAGAAATTCTTACTTGTGTTGGTGCAATCGGCCCAGGTCACAATTGACCATACTCGAGTTTGACTCGAGTGATGTTTTGATGTTTGACATAGGATGTTTGACAAAGTGGTTTGACATTGATGTTGGACATTGATGTCGGTTAATATGTTGGGAAGATTGTTGGAGCAATCGACCCAGGTTATAATTGACCAAACTCGAGTTTGACTCGAGAGAGATTTTGATGGTTGACTAGGGTTGACCATGTGATCAAGGGTAAGTCCAAGCATGGGTCTTGGCAAGGTAAAGTCCAAGTCATGGGTACTTGGCATGGTAAGTCCAAGCATGGGTCTTGGCAAGGTAAAGTCCAAGTCATGGGTACTTGGCATGGAAAGTCCAAGTCATGGGTACTTGGCATTTGGGAAGTCCAAGTCTTGAGTACTTGGCACAAGGAAAAGTCCAAGCATGGTCTTGGCATGGAAAGTCCAACATGAGTTGGCAAGGGAAAGTCCAAGCTTGAGTCTTGGCTTTTGAGAAGTCCAAGGGGATTGATATTGGCGGCGTAAAGTCCAAGCGGAGTCTTGGCGGCGTAAGTCCAATGTGCCTTGGCGGTGTAGACACTGTTAGCATGACATAGCCGAGGGAAGCACCTGGAGGCTAGCACAATGGATGAACAAGTCATGGATGACTTGGAGAGATCCGAGAGGTGTGAGACTGATGGAAGTGGCTAGAAGGCTTAGGTCTAGGCTAAGGGTGGTCTAGCAAGTATGGGGGCACCATACTTGGGTTAAAACCTCATTTTTGAGGTTGACAGTCGACTGGGATTATGGTCGGTTCGAATGCCATGAGTCGACTTGAGTTTGACTGTCGTTTAAGAGCTGAAATTGCTCGCATCGCTCATTGGAGTAGTCGATCGATGCCGAGCAATGATCGCTAAGGGACGGCAATGATCGCTAGTTCACCGAGCATAGAATGCTCCGTGAGCCGATCGGGCGCGATTACGTGGATGGCGAGATCGCCAAGAGATCCGTTGGAGTTTTTCCAGTGTGGATCGAGCCATTGTCTCACGACAACAGTTGCATCAGTCGACTGGTGACTTATGGCAGTCGACTGATAGGCGGAAATCCAGGTCGCGTGCAAGGATAAAAGGAGCTTGACGGGAGGGTTTTTGGCAGCGATTTCTTGGACATTTTTGAGGCGATTTGCTGCTGTAAATCAGGGTCTTCAACCACGATTCAAGCGATCAACAAGCAAGCAATCGAAAGGCATTTGTAAAGCGTTCTCTATACTTATATTGCATTGTATCTCATTTTATTTGCTTGTTGTTATTTGATTATAGTTGTAATCTTATTGTAAGAGGTTTCTCCACCTCCGACTTGTGTCGAGAAGGAGTATTTGTCATAGTGGTGTGTGATTGGCATCGCTAGGGTTCGTACGAACCCAATCCGTGGAGTATGAACCGTTTTAGTTCCGAACCACGTTATATCCTTGTGTTAGCGTGTTATTCATTTCGTTATCGTTATTACTTTTCTATTTCCGCTGTTCTAACGAAATTGTAGAGACGAACACGCGATCAAATTCCATCATTGTACGACAACGCGCTATTCACCCCCCCTCTAGCGGGCGCACAGGTCCCAACAAGTGGTATCAGAGCCCGGGGCTCTTCTACGGATTAACAACCCGGAGTCAAGATGCTAGAGGAAAAGATGGAAGTCCAAGGACAATTGGGATGGGATATCAACACCCCAATTCCGTATGCCTTCTATGGACGAGAAGGTTTCAATTCTTGGAAGGCGAGAATTGAAGATTTTTTGATGATGAGAGACCTTGAGGAGTGGTCCGCGTTGATGGAAGGATTTGAATATCCTAAGGGACCAAAGGGAGGGTTTCTCAAGAAGAAAAAGTGGAGTGAGGAGCAACTCCAACAATTCGATAAAAACAAGAAGGTAATCAAATTCATTTTTGATTTAATTCCTAATGACCTCTTGTGTAGCCTAGGTGACTATGTGGATGCCAAGGAGCTATGGAGCGATTTGGCCAAGCTTCATGAAAATCCATCATCAATCCAAGAAGAAGAAGAAGAAGAGTGCTCACCCTCTCAAGCTCAAGCAAGCACATCCCCATCTAAAGAGCTTGAGGAGTCGGAAGTTGATAGGGAGTCGACTTCCGGATCGGAGAAAGAAGAGGTGGAAGAAGCATCCACCTCAAGGATTGAGGGGGAGGAGAGAACTTCCACACCGGAGCCGGAACAAATTCAAGAATAAGTCTCAACCTCCGGGAGGAATGAAGAATCCACTCCAATCACCACATCCACCATAGGTAACTCAAACATATCAATTTATAATAAAAATCATATCATATGTTTTGAGTGTAGAGAAGTCGGGCACTACAAGAGCAAGTGCCCAAAGAAGGTTAGGAAATCTCCACCGGCACCAAAAGTCAAGGATGCCGATGCCCCAAGTCAAAAGAGCAAGGAGCATATCATATGCTTCAAGTGCAACTCAAAGGGGCATTACCGGAGTCAATGTCCTAGGGGGAGCAAAAAGATCCAAGAATGAGCTACACATGTAGGGGGAGCTAAGGCTAACCCTAAGGTATATTTTAGTAATGCTCTTTCTAATTCTTATA
This sequence comes from Wurfbainia villosa, assembly GCA_025175895.1. NCBI lineage: Eukaryota > Viridiplantae > Streptophyta > Magnoliopsida > Zingiberales > Zingiberaceae > Wurfbainia > Wurfbainia villosa. Next base: position 84,294,857 of record CM045988.1, read on the forward strand.
GTCAAAAGCATGCTAGGAATAATTTCAATAGTCTTGCTATTTATCATAAAGAGCATGCTAGAAGTGAGGAATTTTGTTTAGGAGCTAAGAGAGTCCATGTAGAAAATAAGGAAAAATTTGGGACTAATGTCCCTAGAAAAACCTTACCTAAGGAATCTATTAGGAAAATACAAGAACAATTAGGTTTTAACCCTAAATGGACTAGGCATATGCCTAGAAAGGACAATGCCCATGTTTTAAATCAAAACTCAAAAATTGGGCAATTAGAAAAGGAAAATCAAGTCTTGAGGTCAAGACTTGAAAAACTAGAAAAGACCCTTAGGAATATACAAAACCAATTTAAAGGGTCAAATGATCAAAAGTCTAGGTCCAAATCTCAAAGCCAACATTTAGGACCCAAGAAGAAAAAGTCACTCAAGGGCAAGAAAGGTTTGGGTCACAAACCTAAGCCTAAGGTGGCTTATAATAGTGTTCCATTAGATTATAGAACACTAATTAGGTCTAGGAAGACCAAGGTCAATAGGGAAGTCATCCCTAAGGATGACCAAAGGTTGTGCCTAGTGGCTAGGGTTTCTAGGAAACCTAGGGTGGCCACTAAGAAGGTTATTAGGGAGGCAATCCTTAAAGTTAACCATGGTAAGACCCAAATGACCAAGGCTAACAAGCCTAGGAGGGTCATTAGGAAGGTATCTAGGGAGGTTATCCCTAAGGAATACCTAATTAACCCTAGGAGCTCAAATCAGTTTTGGGTTCCCAAGAGCGTGATTGATTCACGCTAGATGAGTTTAGGGTGTGTCAACCTTGATTGGATGGGTAGTTAACTCAACCATGGTAAAGGTGGCACTTTAGGATATTTTCAAGGTTATGGTTACCTTGGAAATAGATTTGAATCAATATCCTAAAAGATTTTAGGATGTGCCAATGCATTTTTGAAATTAAGAAAAATCAATTAAATTGGCACAATTTAGGTTTAGAGGTTAGTGTGTCATTTTGGGTTTTTGGCACACTAGGGAGATTAATGATAATATGGCAAAATATATCTAATTATATCAAATGGTAATTAATATTAAAATTTAGGTATTACTATACCTATATATTTTATATGCCATACTTTGTTTGCCATATAACATGCCATGACATCATGTTTATTTTAATAATTTTATATGTCATGTTCATGTTTAGGATTAAGGTTTCAAATGTCATGTGTTTTTAGATTTCATCTTATGTCATGACATCATGATTATGAGCATATGTTTATTTATATCATCTCTAAATGCCATAATCATTCATAAATTTAAGACATTTTGGTTGAAATTGATTTAAGGACTATGACATGACTTGAAGTCTCATTTATAAGGGAATCAAGTAGGGTTGCCTTAGAGAATGCATGAAACCCTAGATTAGGATGAACAAAACCCACATCTCACATTAAATTGACATGTATGTGTATTTTATACACCCTAGATACATGTGAGATGCTAGGATATGAGTTAAGTTCAAGGTGCATAGGTTTTGCATCTAGATGAACTCAAACTCATCTTATATGATTAGTGGATCATTGGGAAAGCTTGTGTACAAGTCATGTGCATAGAGCCCAAGGAATATGATCCAAAATAAGGTTTTGAAAATGTTTTAAAATCATTGTGAAAAACCTTGGTGAAGTCTATCTTTTGATAGCAATCACCATTGATGAGATTGATACAAAGTGAGCTTAAACTTTAAAGTTTCTAGTCATTTTTGGATTTTGTATCAATTTTACTATTTTATGGGTAAAATATTTTTAAAACATTTTTCACCCATTGTATTGGTCATAGGTATTATACGTATCAAATTTCGTGATTTTTTGATATACGTATAATTAGTTATGATTTTCTGAATCTCTATTCGATAAATGAAATTTGAAATTTATTTATCGATCACGCTCTTGTGCCGATCGATAATGGCAATGATCGACATCGTTAGGAGTCGACTGTCAGGTCTGATTTCGGGTTAACAAGGTTTGTTTAGCCCGTGTTCAGCTATGGTAAAGGTTCCTAATCACTCATAACCCTAGGATATGCTTTGGGAAGTATTATAAAGGGTGAAAATCCATTGAATATGGATTAGAAGAGGTGTTAGATCAAAGTATCAAATTTAGGGTGAGTGAAAGTTCTATGTTGAACTTAGAACCTTAATTTTGATGGTTTAGCGTTCCTATTGGCTTAGGAACTTCCCAAGGACATTGTTGGTGCAATGGTCAAGGGGGAGCAAGCCTTTAGGGGGAGTTATCCATCTTGGGATGATGGATGTGTTTCTCTTCTTGAAGGGGGAGAAGTTATTGGGAGAGTATCATCAATTGGGAAAATTGATGGGATTTTGAGAGACCCAATTTAGAAATTGGGAGAGAGTATAGGATTGCCTCTCTTGAGTGATATGAAACTTATCACTAGAAAGATGGTAGACATCCTAGGTATTTTTGGATCAAGGGGGAGATTGTAAGATCTCATTGGGACATGAGACATTGACCTCCTTGGAGAGATAACCTTTTTGATGTATGTCAAAAAGGGGGAGAAGATTAAATTACCAATTTGGATAATTGGTAAGGGAATTTGAGTTAGGGGCCTAACTTAAGGTTTATTTTTGTCAAACATCAAAAAGGGAGAGATTGTTGGTGCAATCGGCCCAGGTCACGATTGACCATACTCGAGTTTGACTCGAGTGATGTTTTGATCTTTGACATAGGATGTTTGACAAAGCGGTTTGACATTGATGTTGGACATTGATGTCGGTTAATATGTTGGGGAGATTGTTGGAGCAATCAACCCAGATTATAATTGACCAGACTCGAGTTTGACTCGAGAGAGACTTTGATGGTTGACTAGGGTTGACCATGTGATCAAGGGTAAGTCCAAGCATGGGTCTTGGCAAGGTAAAGTCCAAGTCATGCGTACTTGGCATGGTAAGTCCAAGCATGGGTCTTGGCAAGGTAAAGTCCAAGTCATGGGTACTTGGCATGGAAAGTCCAAGTCACGGGTACTTGGCATTTGGGAAGTCCAAGTCTTGAGTACTTGGCACAAGGAAAAGTCCAAGTATGGTCTTGGCATGAAAAGTCCAACATGGGTTGGCAAGGGAAAGTCCAAGCTTGAGTCTTGGCATTTGAGAAGTCCAAGGGGATTGATATTGGCGGCGTAAAGTCCAAGCGGAGTCTTGGCGGCGTAAGTCCAATGTGCCTTGGCGGTGTAAACACCGTTAGCATGACATAGCCGAGGGAAGCACCTGGAGGCTAGCGCGATGGATGAACAAGTCATGGATGACTTGGAGAGATCCGAGAGGCGTGAGGCTGATGGAGGTGGCTAGAAGGCTTATGTCTAGGCTAAGGGTGGTCTAGCAAGTATGGGGGCACCATACTTGGGTTAAAACCTCATTTTTGAGGTTGGCAGTCAACTGACATTATGGCCGATTCGACTGCCGTGAGTCGACTTGAGTTCGACTGCTGTTTAAGAGCTGAAATTGCTGCAATGATCGCTCATCGAGCAATGATCGATGTCGATAGCGCCGATCGCTAAGGAACGCAGTGATCGCTAGTTCACCGCGAGCACGAATGCTCCATAGCCGACAAGGCCGACTACGTGGTGGCGATCGCCAATGTTGGCAGTCGATTGCCAAGAGATCCGTTAGAGTTTTTCCAGCGTGGATCGAGCCGTTGTCTCACGACAACAGTGGCATCAGTCGACTGGTGACTTATGGCAGTCGACTGATAGGCGGAAATCCAGGTCGCACGCAAGGATAAAAGGAGCTCGACGGGAGGGTTTTTGGCAGCGATTTCTTGGACGTTTTTGAGGCGATTTGCTACTGCAAATCAGGGTCTTCAACCACGATTCAAGCGACCAACAAGCAAGCAATCGAAAGGCATTTGTAAAGCGTTCTCTTTACTTATATTGCATTGTATCTCATTTTATTTGCTTGTTGTTATTTGATTATAGTTGTAATCTTATTGTAAGAGGTTTCTCCACCTCCGACTTGTGTCGAGAAGGAGTATTTATCATAGTGGTGTGTGATTGGCATCGCTAGGGTTCGTACGAACCCAATCCGTGGAGTATGAACCGTTTTGGTTCCGAACCACGTTATATCCTTGTGTTAGCATGTTGTTCATTTCGTTATCGTTATTACTTTTCTATTTCCACTGTGCTAACGAAATTTTAGAGACGAACACGCGATCAAATTCCATCATCGTACGACAACGCGCTATTCACTCCCCCCTCTAGCGGGCGCACAGGTCCCAACAACTTGGAGCGGCAGAATTTGGAGCTTGATGTGTATGTAGTGGAAAGACAGATTTGCTCTGATACCAACCTGTCACGCCCGCCCTTTCCTAGGGTCCGGAAGGGCGGCACAACGCGATCGTACATACATACATTACAGCGGAAGACTACACATATGGTACTTCTTACAGCGGAAAACTTTAGGCATATTTTTTTTTCTTTTAAACATAAACATGCATCGTCATTTCATAGGTACTTCTTCTTAAAATAGAGCATGCATCATTATTTCATAAGTACTTAGTGTTTAATTCAAGTCCATAAACAAAATCATCTTAGGGAAACATGCATAAAGAACATGACAGATCTCCTCCACCATGCCACTACCACACAAACTTTGCCCCTCCTGCTGCTCCCTTTAGTTTATCCACCTTTTACCCTTATCTGCAGTACAAGGGAAAATAAACTATAAGCACATAGGCTTAGTAAGATCCTGTCCTACTCACAAAACCATTCATCGACATTAAGCATAGCATGTAAACATTCGTAACACATAAGCAAACATAACATGTAATATATATGACATAAACAAACATAACATGTAGCATATGTAACATAAGTAATATAACATGCAACACATATAACATAAGCAGGTAAACATTCATAACATATAAGCAAACATAACATGTAACATATATAACATAAGCAAACATAACATATAACATATATGACATAAGCAAACATAACATGTAACATATATGACATAAGCAAGCATAACATGTAACATATATAACATAAGCAAACATAACATGTAACATATATAACATAAGCAAACATAACATGTAACATATATGACATAAGCAAGCATAACATCAAGGTATATGCAGGATGCTCTTCGAAAACATATATCATAGGTAATTGAACATAAATCTCAACATATTGGGCCCAACATTGTACCACATCATCATCATCATAGTGTGCATCCCTAAATAGACCCGAGGTAGCTAATCTCGAACCTACTAGGTTACTAGGCCCGATCTTAGTCCGTCGACCTAGGGGCCATCATCATAACATAGAAGCTCATCCTAGGCCCGATCTTAGTCCATCGACCTAGGGCATCTGGGATCTCATCCCGTACTAGGCCCGATCTTAGTCCGTCGACCTAGGGGCAATCATAACATAGAAGCCCATCCTAGGCCCGATCTTAGTCCATCGGCCTAAGGCAACTTAGGAGCCCATCCCTTTGGACCTTGTTAGGGTCCTGGTACAAGTCATGCAGAAGGTAAAATACTTACATGCTTCTTATCATAACATATCATATTTCATTTCGCAAACATATCATATTTTCTTTCATAAACATATCATATTTCACTTCATGAACATATCATATTTCATTTCATAAACATATCATATTTCACTTCATACCATATCATGTTTCATTTCATGAACATATCATATTTCATTTCATAATCATATCATGTTTCATTTCATGAACATATCATATTTCATTTCATAATCATATCATGTTTCATTTCATGAACATATCATATTTCATTTCATAATCATATCATGTTTCATTTCATGAACATATCATATTTCATTTCATAATCATATCATGTTTCATTTCATGAACATATCATATTTCATTTCATAATCATATCTTAGATAACACACACACACATAGGACATGGCACAAGGCATAAACATCAAGAGCAAGTAGTTTTAAACGCCAAACAACTTATATATAGGTATGTTCTAACTAAAACACATGTTAATTCTTTAACATATAAAGCATGGCATAGGACATGTTATCTTCCTCTAACATCAAACATGGCATGAACTCATTTCAAACCTAACCTAGAGCATGTTATCTTCATCTAGCATCATTTAACATCACAAGTTAACATGAACTCACCTAAAGCATAAAACACATATTAACCTAACCTAGAGCATGTTATCTTCATCTAGCATCATTTAACATCACAAGTTATCATGAACTCACCTAAAGCATGGCATAAAGAATACATTTGGGGGTCTTGGCCGAATGGTTCAAAAAGGGTTTCATGGATTAACCACTTAACTAACTCATAAAAAAAAAATCCCTCATCAACATATTAATACAAGATATAGCATGGATCATCATGGTAAGCCCTAGTTATGGTCTTGGCCGAATGTTCAAAGGGGCTTTTAGGGTTAAACTCTTAACCTAATCCATCTAACATCCTAACATCATCATATTCATACAAGTATGGCATGGAACTTCATGGAAAACTTCAAGTAAAGGTCTTGGCCGAAAGGTCAAGAGGGCTTTTAGGGTTAAACTCTTAACCTAATCCATCTAACATCCTAACATCATCATATTCATACAAGTATGGCATGGAACTTCATGGAAAACTTCAAGTAAAGGTCTTGGCCGAAAGGTCAAGAGGGCTTTTAGGGTTAAACTCTTAACCTAATCCATCTAACATCCTAACATCATCATATTCATACAAGTATGGCATAGAACTTCATGGAAAACTTCAAGTAAAGTTCTTGGCCGAAAGGTCAAGAGGGCTTTTAGGGTTAAACTCTTAACCTAATCCATCTAACATCCTAACATCATCATATTCATACAAGTATGGCATAGAAGCACATGGAGAACTCAAGTAAAGGACTTGGCCGAATGGATCATGGAGGATTTGACATGAAACTTCAATCGAAAAGCTACTTATATGTAGGTGAGGGGATACTTACATCCTTCGCTTTGCTTTTTGGTTAGAAGATGACCTAAGGGAAGCAAACCTAGCCTTCTTCTCGCTTGGAAGAATTTCGGACAAAGGATGAGAAGGGAGGGGAAGTGGATCTCGGTGAGGAAGAAGATGAGAGGAGAGAAAAATCAATTTGATAACTCATGTCTCCTCATTCCCCTTATTTATTCATTTGAAGAGTCCCTTAGTCTCCCTTACCCCTAACTATAATTTCCCATATTCCTCTAATAGTACAACCTTGTTGGGCTTCTGGTTATTGGATGCATCTATAGGGCTTGGCTATCTCTAGAGGTTTGGGGTTCAATTCACAGGCCTTGCATCATTTTTGGCTCATTTTCTTTTATTTTTGAAAGAGCCCACATAAAGCCCATCATAATCAACCAAAAATTCTTGTAAAATTGCTAGAAATTTTACGGGCGTTACAGGACCTTCGACAACCCTCTGAACCGCAACCATTAGAATCGATTTTCGAACAATAACGTCCACCGAATAGATCGGTACTCAAATCTCAGCCCTTGTGGGATTGATAAATCTTTATTACTTGATGACACCCATGCACTTGTGGGCATTGAGCGCGAGTGCGCACTTCGAGTCCTCGATGGTCTCCATCGCAAGATTTGAGGTCTCATTTGCGTGCATCAAGTTTTTGGCGTCATTACCGGGGAATGATTGATTCACTTTCGAATCAAGAAGAGGATAATTGGATCGACTGAGGTTAGATTTATTTACTTGCTTTACTTTTATTTTATTTTTATTTTATTTATTTTTTTGTATTTACTTCAGTTTTAGATTTTCCATATCAAGAATTAGTTTTTATTTTAGCAGTAGTTCTACGTTTTCTTTTTAGCTTTTCTTCATTTGATTTAGTTAGCTAGATTAGTTTATTTCTTGTTTCTGAGCATTAGGCAATACTCCTAATTTTGTGGCTCGGTTCTTCGTATGCTTAGATGCCTAGGATCGGAAGGTTTGATTCCGATCGATCTAGAAATCGAACAAACCTACCATCGTCATAGGGTTGAATAGAAGAGGATGGAGGACCAAGCTGCATCCGTGGTAAACATAGGTAGCTGACCTTTGCAGGAGTACGCATCCCCTAGTGCTAGAGGATTTAGGCCGAGTATAGCTGGACCGTCCATTTCGACAAATAACTTTGAGCTAAAACTGGCACTCATACACATGGTCCAGCAGAGTCAATTCGGGGGAGCTGCAACTGAAGACCCGAACCGGCACCTGAAGATATTTTTGGAAATCTGCTCGACAATGAAGATCAATGGAGTCCCTGCCAACGCAATCCGCCTGAACTTATTCCCTTTCTCATTGCGGGATAAGGCTAAGGCATGACTTCACTCCCTGCCAACGGGAAGCATTACTACATGGGAGCAGTGTGAGCAACAATTTTTGAACAAGTACTACCCACTAAGCAAGACTGCTCACATGCGCCATCTAATCACAAGCTTCCGTCATAAGGAAGGGGAGTCCCTATTTGAAGCTTGGGATCGCTACAAGGGGCTACTCTACCAATGCCCCTACCATGGACTGAAAAGGTGGCTGGTGATCCACATCTTCTATAATGGGATCATGTACGCCACAAAGATATCCCTCGATTCTGCTGCAGGAGGAGCGCTAATGAACAAGACTATCAAGGAAGCGGAGGAGATGACAGAAGAGGTGGCCCAGAACCACCATCAATTGCTTCTGAACGTAGTCACCCAGCTCTTACAGCGGGATGATATGTTGTCAACTTCGTGGACCACCTAGCAGCGAGGATGAACATGCTTAGCAGATGGTTCAACTCTTTAAATTCTGTATCAGCATGTGCGGTCAATGACTTTGGAGAAAGAGCAGCAGCGTATCAGGAGGACTACTATGAAGGGAAGGGTGGCTTAGAAGAGCAACTTAAGCATGTCGATGTGGTTGGGGATTATATTCAAAGGCTCAACAACCCATACTCTGGTACTTACAATCCTGGATGGAGGAATCACCCAAATTTTTTCTATCGGAATAACTCGGGGAACTTCCAACCATCAGGAGGGTATGGGCAACAATAGGGCAATGGGTAGCAACAAGCACAGAAGTCTAGGCTAGAATTGATGATGGAAGACTTCATTGCTTCTCAAACAAAGGCCAATGAAGAATTCCGACGCCAACATCAGAAGATAGAAGAGTCACTTAAGGATTTGAAGGTCATTGTTAACGGTCTTGCAAGTCACACGAGGATGTTGGAAACACAAGTGGCCCAGATAGCCCAAACCGTGTTGTAACCTATGGATAGTTCTCTATCATTACCCAAGCCAAGTCAAGTCAAGGAAGAGGGAGTGTGCCGTGAGAGAGTAGCACAGAGAAACAGATTCGCCAAGGGGTGTGCAACCATGATTTCCACCCTACCCGACCAAGATAAAATTGAAGATAAGATTCCACCACAGATTGAGGACCTGGGTGAATTTGTTATACCCTGCTCGATTTATGGGGAGAGCTTCGATGAAGCGCTCTGCGATTTAGGGTCATCAGTCAGCGTGATGCCTTACGCACTCTATCTGAAGATGGGACTGAATGCGGTCCAACCAGCGAACCTTGGTATTCGTATGAGGGATGACTCAGTCAAGGAACCCGTCGGCATGCTAGCATATGTGCTTTGTGGTCATTGAGAACTTCGGTGTACATACATATTTTATTATACTCGACACAGGACCAAATCTCCAGAATCTCATCATCTTGGGAAGACTCTTTCTGGCGACTGCGAGAGCATGGATAGATGTAAAGGCACACAAGATCTCCTTAGAGGTAGACGGGGAGATCATCCTCTTCAATCTGTCAGAGTGTAGAGCTCCCTTCTTAGACGACTACACTTTTAGCAAGGTAAAGCCGAGCCCACTGGATATCAGCACCGAGACGGATGAATAGAGGTTCACAGAACCTCCGGAGCCAATTTGAAATAATGGAGTGTGGTTTAGCTAAAAGTCCTAAAACAAAGCGCTTCTTAGGAGGCAACCCAAGTTTAATTTTACATGTTTTTAATTTTTCTGCTTTCTTATGTATAATTCAGACTTTGATTTATTGTCGCTTATGTTCTTTACAAATAGCTTAGGATTAGGGAAAACCTGCTAGGAAGAAGCAAAGATCATTTTGAGCCCACCTAGTCCACGTTGACATGAGCATGCACCTGCATCGCCACCTTTTTCTACTTTTGAGCAGGATATAGGTACATCTGCCTATGATTTTTGGAGTTCCGATCATGCTTCGATGACATATATATTGAGCAGCAGACGCAGAGGCAGCAATGGGAGGAGGCTGCCCGTCGCCAGGAGGAGGCCACCCACCGTTAGGAGATACGACAACACATGCATGCTCAGCAGGCACAGTGGGCTTGGGAGGAGGAGCACCGAGCAGCCGCTGCATCCACCAGCTCTCATATCGACCATATATACATGTGGCATCAGCGGCTCAATACCAGATTCTCCCAAGATCCCGAGATACTGAGGCTACTAGACTTTCCACCTCGTCCACCATACTAGATGTATGCTTCGCTTAAGTCTGGCGGGGACCCCAAGTTTTGATTTATTTTGTTTCTAGCAGTAGTTTCTTTCCTGATGTTTGCATTATGGTTAGCATTCATTTGTTCATGCATAAGTTGTTTAGTTGCTTTCAGCACTTAATTTTTGTTATCTATAAAGCTGCCTCAGTAATATTTCTAAAATTTGTTCATGAGTTGTTTCCATGGGTAGCTTAACTTCATTTATCTCGTGGTATTTTATTTTATTTGCTCTAAATCAATGTTCTAGACTTACACTGATTAGCTTTTATTTTTACACCTACACATGACGAATATTCTGAAAGGAAAAATCTAGTACGTACCTAGTTATGATTCATCTCAGTAGTCTAGTACTTTGGAATCCATATGTGACTCTAGATTTAGCATTTTAGTTACTGGAGATGCTCGAATTGTGGAAGCCTATTCGAAAAAATCAAAATCCTAAGAGAGAGAAAAGAAAGAAAGGAAAAAAAATGGAATAAGAAAAGACAAAAAGAAAGAAAAAGAGAGTAAAAAAATTATAAGGGATAAAAAAACAGTTGTTGTGGGTGGAAATGGTTGGGTGCCCCTTTGAGACCGAGTTAGGTTACTGGAGAAATACCTACCAATTTCTCTCAATACCGAGCACGCCTTTGAGACTTTGTGCTAGATCTAGGGAACAATCCTCGCTTTGGGCAGGTAAGTGTCTAAGAGTCAAAGACCTTATGAAAGCTATAGGATGACGACTTAACTTACCATAGAACGAGTATCCCCTAAGAAGATTTGCTTGGCACGTGCACGAGAAGCTAACTTAGTGAATTTTTAAAACACATCTATTTTACTTTGATTGAAAATATCACTCGATAAATCTAGTTAACATGCTAAGTATGGAACGATACCTTTTTAAAATTGTATGGAACTGAGGTTTGCTTGAGGACAAGCAAAGATCTAAGTCTGGGGGAATTTATGTGAGCAAAACATATAGGATTTTAGTAGTAATTTTCGCTCACATCTCATTTCAAGATCATGTTTGGTGAGGGGTAATCAACCTTGTAATGTAATCAAGATTATATTACAAGATGGATTAATTTATTTGTCACAATTTTAAAGATGTAATGTAATGTAATCGGATTACAAAAGAGGAGGCAAGATTCGTAATCTGGATTACAAAAGAAAAGCTATATAATCTGATTACATTACGGACTCAATATTTATCATGACAAATATATTCTTCTTTTATTTTTCTCATTGCTTCCTGACACTCGTCGACGACGACCACCGATGACGGTCGTCGATAACCGAGGGCAGCCGACAGTCGGCGGTCGGCAAACGACTAGTGATCGGCGGCCACCGACGATCGACCGACGGCCACCGGCGACCGATCGGCGACCACCGACGACCGGCCAGCGATCGATCGACGATCGGCGACCGCCAATCGGAGCTCGCCGACGGCCGACGATCGATGGCTGGCTGGAAACTGGCGATTGGTGGTCGGTCGGCCGACGATCGATGATCGACGGTCCATCGGTGATCGGCGGTCAACCGACGATCGATCGACCGACGATCGATGATCGACGGTCGATCGACGACCGATGGTCGGCAATCGATCGGCTGGCGACTGGCTAACAACTGGCGACTAACGACCGGTGATCGACGATCGACGACCGATGATCGACGATTGGTGACCAGTGATCGACGATCGATGATCGGTGGCGATTGGCGATCGACCGACGACAGACCGGCGGCCTTCGGCACAAGAAATCAACTAAGAATTTAATTATCTTCAAATGAAATTATAAGGGTATTTTTGTCATTTTATAATAATATAAATTACATTCCTTATAACAAATAATGTACACCAAACAAACGAATATAATCACTTTTGTAATCAAAGATTATACACCAATGGCTAACCAAACACAGTAATGTAATACACATTACATTACATTACATTACAAACTTGATTACATTACAAGGTTGATTACATTACCTCGTATCAAACATAGCCATAGGATTTTATGAGTAGTTTTCGCTCACATCTCATTTCATTTTATATTTGTTTCATGCATTTTTTACTTTGTTTTGCATGCATTTCCTATTTTTTGGTTAGGAGATTTTCTCTTTGTACTTTTGTGTGCAGGATAACATTTCATAGGGAAAATGATGCACTTTCGGAGTGAAAAAGAGCATTTGGCAGCTAGATGCAGTAGGGAACACGGCCAGGGCATGTGGTTACACACGACCATGTCCGAAGCTCGAGATTGGCCACCACAGGGCCACACACGGCCTGGCCGTGTGGAAACACACGACCGTATGGCAGCCCAACGTTTTGGCACGATTAGTTCTTTTTCCGGATTTCGTGAAGAGCCGACCTCATGTATATATAAAGAAAGTCATGCCTAAACCCTAGTGGGGAGACACAATGGACGGGACAACACTCCGAAACCCTAAAAAGCTTCGAAAACTCGCAACGGGGAGGAAAGAAGACGCTCGAGATCTAAGTTCTGTACCTTAACGCCAGAGATAAGAGCCTCAACGCAATAGTAATATATATTCTTTTCATACTTTATCTTGTATATATGAATTCAACAATACCTTGTGATTCTTTTCTCGCATTCATGGAGTATATTCTCTTATTCTAAGACTAGGGAGTAGTTTGTGTTGAGTTAGAACATGTTGGTTCGAATATCTTTTTGTTCTTGAATCTATATTTGTAATTGGTGTTTGGTTTAGATCTATAGCTATTGTTTTGGTTTTCTAGTTACTGTGCTTAGCCGATACGAGGGGTGACAGCCCTCGTATCAAAAATTTAGGGGAATTTAATAAGGAACCTAGAGGTTGTCCTCATCGCCGGTAATTGTGAGTAGAAGGAAGAGATAGAGTAGGAAATGTGCCCCGTTTTCGACATGTCGCAGGGATCGATTCGGCATCATTGTATCGACTATCCCGTCCTAAAGTTAGGGGTTGACCTGGTATGACAGAGGTAGCTTCCGATAGATGTGAAGGCTCATCGGGGGAGTGTATGATGTCGTTTCCACAAAACCGTTGTTAGAAACCTAGACAAAACCCAATTGACAACGTATTCTGCGACACACAAATGAAACCGAAATCCTAGAATCCATCCAATGACTCGTAGTGTCCCTTCTCTTCCTCCGTGGATCGGTACTCGAATCTCAGTCCCTATGGGATTGATAAATCTTTATTACTTGACGACACCCGTGCACTTGCGGACATTGAGCGCTAGTGCGCACTTCGAGTCCTCAACGGTCTCCGTCGCGAGATTTGAGGTTGTGTTTGCGTGCATCAAGCTCAAAATTACAAATGTCTTGATGAGTCTTTTATATCCAAAACTAACTACACATTATACTCAAAATATTAAATTTTAGAACTAACAAAGTCTTATAAAAAAAAACTAAACTAGACAAACTATCTTCAACCATAATATTGATTTTTAAAAATTTAGGTACCCATTACCTACAAATACAATGAATATATTTGTATTAGTATTGAAATAAAATAATAAACAATCAAAGTTAATAGAAATAATGATAAATATTAGATATCATACCAAACAAGAAAATGTAAAGTATCATTTCATATACACCTAATAGTGATATTCGTTTACTGTTAACTGCAAATACATTTCATATTTATTTAAAATTATAATAACACAATAAATATAAAAAATAATAATATTTCAATGAAAGATTAAAATTATACCAGATGATAAGGCCAAACTATCATTCCTCCAAATGTATCCTCAAACGTCTGTAAAAGATCATAAGGTCTAATTAAATTCTCTTTTGGGTCTAAGACAACTTGTATTCGTACTTCACACAAATTTAGTCTTAATATTTGTCTCCCGACTATAGTATTTGGATCCATACTATGGAGCACTCCTTTTGTCATAATCTTTGTTGAATCAAATAAACTTTTAATCAAAACAGAGCATCCAATCTACAAAAAAAAATTCAAAAAGAGATAAAAGATTAAAGATGTATGAAACATATAGTAAAAAAGAAATTAAACAAAGCTTACCCATAAAGATGAATGACGAGGAACAGAAAATTGTGGATTACTACTTGATGATGCATATTGATTACTATTGTAATTTGAATGAGAGTTATGATCTGATTGATTAGAAATCTTTGCATGCAATATTTCAATATGTTGACGTTGCATTTTAATTTGTTCAACCATTTTAATAGTAGAGATCAGAACAGTAGATGTAGCATGCAAGGGAAACCAGACTTTGTTTGTAGTGGAAATTGAGTGCATGTTTGATTAATACAAATCATATCCAATAAATTAGATAAAACTAGATTATAAGTTGCACTGACTAACGTATTCAGGTTCATAGTAGATCATGGAACAAAACATCTTGGGCATCCAGAGTCCACACCTAATTTCACAGCCTAGTATGACTCTCAGGTTACTAATCACAACTAATGCAGTGGACTACAAATACCAAATAAGGCCCATTGACAGGACAAATATGTTAGCAAAAACCAACAAACAAATTAAAACTAAACAGGAGCAGAATTAAAGTTAACTGAGGACAACCAATCAACTGCTTAAACAAGGATGAGATTGACATAGTTTTTGACCAAAAATAAACGTAAAAGTCCACAGGAATCATCAGGTTCACCATAAGACTCCAATTAGTGAACTAACAGAAATCACTACTCATCTATAGGAATCATCAGCGCCTGAAAAGAAAGTAACCAAAAACAGGAACCAATCCACTAAAACACCAGGTGGACTTCGGCAATCACTCTTCGGTATGAAAAGGATTCAATACCAAACACTGACATGAAATAATGGGCAAAAAAAATGGTAGTATAGTGTCACAGTTTAGCCACATAATGCAAATTAACCTGCAAACAATAAGCTATAATGATGATATTAAAAAAAATATATTATTCTTTCCATTTCCAGTAATTCAAGAAAATTTAGGACATGGATGAAATACAAGAGCACCAGAAACACAAGAAAACAAAAGGCAAATGCATTCTCAACAGCCAATGTTGATATATGAAAGTTCAAATTTACCTTTTCCAGCGATCAACAAAGTATTACTATTTCCTAAACCCCCAAAAAATATGCATGCACTAAAGGAAATGAAAAGGAGTGAAAAAAAAGATTTATTCACATACAGATGTTGCAGCCAGGACAACAGTTAGCAGAACACCATGTGAACTATATAATGGCAAATAAAAAAGGAAAAAAAACATGTGAACTGAACCTATTATTTATAATAACTAAACAAAAAATGGGAGCATCTATAATAACTAAATGGTAACACCAACCTACTTGTAATAAAAAATGATAGCACATAACTAAAAGGTAGCATCTAGCACAAGTGAATCGTAGTGCCTTAGATGACAAAATGGTAACACCTAGTTGCTTGGAACATAAATGATGCGGCGAAGAAGAGCTGTTGACTCCTCTCCGATGCGATGAAACACGAAGGAAGCTTAGGGGATTCTCTCCGGCCGCAACAGTAAAGATGAAAGCGTAAAACAGAGAAGTGCAAACCAACACAGACAACAAAACCAAGACACAGGATGTAACGTGGTTCGGAATAAAGATTCCTACTCTACAGAGGTGAGCTCTCTCACCGGATGTTGTGCCAAAGCACTTTCACTATGAATGTCCTCCTTCGCGGAAAGGAAACTTCCGGAGGTGGAGGACAAAACCTCTTACAGTCAAATCAAGATACAAGGAAGAGTACACGAAAAGTGAAGATCACTACTCTCCTCTTCTCCGGTGAAGTGGTAACTCTCCTTCTCCCCCAATGCGTCTTCATTTTTTGCTGGTTGGAATAATACGGATCCCCTTCCTTCTGTCCTCCCCTTCCCTTTTATTCTCCTCCTCTGATCAGTTGTTGCCTCGCAAGCTTTCCCCATCGTACACGTGGCCACCACGTCCACCTGGAGAATAATTCTGTTACAGATACGAGAAGTGAAGGCTCCTCGGAATATTATGTGGGGACCCCCCTTCTATTGTATAATATCTTCTCATCTACATTTTGGGAAATAGGCTAGCCTGTCCCTTTCAACCATTTGCTCTCGGTGATGTTGGTGCAATCGGCCCAGGTCACGATTGACCAGGACTCGAGTTTGACTCGAGTGATGTTTTGATGTTTCGACAAAAACATATGACAATGTAATTGTCATGGGAAAGTCCAAGTCATGGGTACTTGACATGGGAAGTCCAAGTGGGACACTTGGCATTTGAGAAAAGTCCAAGCATGGGTCTTGGCATGGAAAGTCCAACATAGGTTGGCAAGGGAAAGTCCAAGCTTGAGTCTTGGCATTTGAAGTCCAAAGGGTTTGGTATTGGCGGCGTAAAATCCAAGCGGGAGTCTTGGCGGCGTAAGCCCAATGTGCCTTGGCGGTGTAGACACCGTTAGCATGCCATAGCCGATGGAAGTACCTGAAGGCTAGCGCGATGGATGAACAAGTCATGGATGACTTGAAGGGATCCGAGAGGCGTGAGGCTGATGGAGGTGGCTAGAAGGCTTAGGTCTAGGATAAGGGTGGTCTAACAAGTATGGGGTCACCATACTTGAGTTAAAACCTCATGTTTGAGATGTGCCAGTCGACTGGTGTCATGTGACAGTCGACTGGAGTAGTCAACTAGGGTTTGGCTGCGGGAATTGCCCTAGCAGTCGACTGTTATAGATGAGCAGTCGACTGATTGGCTGAGAAGTCGACTGATCTTGTGATCAGTCGACTGATGCTCGGATTTCACGGCACAGAATGGAGTCTCACTCGACCGCTAGGACGAGCAGTCGAGTGATGGATCATCAGTCGATTGATGGTCATGATCAGTCGACTGATGTCCTAGCCGTTGAATTTTCCAGTGTGGATTACACCGTTGTCTCACAGCAACAGTGTGATTAGTCGACTGATGGTCCCGAGCAGTCGATGTTGGTGCAGGGGCACTAAATAATTGAACCTGTGTTTTGATTATGGCAAAGACATAAAGTTAAGTTTACATCGTTATCTCGACGAGCTAAATCGAGTATGCAGAAAAGTACTAAAGCTAGAGCTGAAGGCTAGCGACACCCGGAGGAAGCCGCGGTGGTCGGGCGACACTCGAGTGACTTCGGAGGGATCCGAAGGAATCGAGTGGAAGGTCGGAAGCGAAAGCGACACAGTAAGAATCGAGGTAAGCTCGTGTGAGTGAGAGATGGTAAGGTTGTGTCCTCTGTACGGGGACGACCGTAGGCGGCGATCCGACTAAGACTTCTTGTGGAAGGTCTAGGTCGAGATCGGACAATTAGAAACCATCGTATTTATCATTTTCCGAGCTAACCTCTCACTGCAGGGAAGTGGTCAGCCGGCATCATGCTGGAGAAGCGATCGGCCGATGGTCATCGATCGATCGATGGGAGTCATCACCAAGCGATGGCGACGATCGTTTGTGCAAGGTCAAAACGGATAACGTTTGACGCGGCCACTTCGTGATAAAATTTGGACAACTTCGTGATCTGTTCCAAAAAAAAGGGAGACATATTCAGAGGCCAAAATCTATAAAAGGAGGGGAGGATTCCATCTCCAAATTACATAAAGTTTATTCATCAAGTGCTCCTACAACGCCAACGCTCCAACGCCGTCATAACACAGACGCGACGATAAGTTCAAATATCCTTCGTCGGCAGCAGTAGCAAGTAATTATTTTTATTTTATTCTTTATTTTAATCATAATGAGGTGAGGTAGGCTTGTTGCCTCATCCTCGTACATTCGGTTTTTGTGATCGTTGTCTCCTACCTCCAACGAGGAGGAGACGTTATAGTGCTTTGCCCTCCGTACGCGGTCTAGGACCGATAGGGCCTTGGAGTAGCAATCGCTGGGTTGTGAACCAAGTAAAAATAAACGTGTTCCTTTATTTTCTGCTGCTCTTACTCATTTAATTGTCTACTCGAACGAAACGTCGAAAAGATTTACGATCGCTATTCACCCCCCCCCCCTCTAGCGACGCTTCTCGATCCAACAATTGGTATCAGAGCGGGGGCGCTAAGATTTGGTGGAACCACCAATCTAGCACGTTTTGGTTTTCTTTTTGTATTTTTCGATTCGTATCTTTCTTAGGTTTTTATTTCTCCCGCACTACTAATCCAAGATGAAGTCTTGGTACGTTTCTTTTGGTTGTGTGCTTGTAAGTATTCTCCCTTGGAGTAGCCGACGGTAAAACGGCCATAACTTTTCGCACAAGTGGACTCATGTAACGATCTACCTACCAAATCGAAACCCTCTGAGAGATCTACATTTCTTAACAAAGGTTTACCCTCATAACAAGCTGTTTCCAGCCCCAAAATCCAACGTTCAGTAGCCTTTCGGGGACACCGAAGGTCGTAAGTTTCTAGTTTTTGTTAGTTTCTTATTCTTCTTATTTATTTCTGTTTATTTCCTATTATTTCCCGCACTACTAATCCAAGACCAAGTCTTGGAATTCTCTTTGGTTTTTATTCGTGTTTTTGCAAGAGACTTAATGGCTCACATTGAGGGGTATAGCACCACCCGACCTCCGTTCTTTAACGGAAATGATTTCCGTTATTGGAAAGGTCAGATGGAGTGTTTCTTGAAAACACAAGTTAAGACTTGGATAATAATCCAAACCGGCTTTGCTCTATCCACCAATGATCAAGGAGAGCCCTTGGATTTCAATAAGTGGACAAATACAACCAAGAGGCAAATCGAAGCCGATGCAAGAGCAACTCAAATATTACAATGTAGCTTGTCCAAGGAGGAGCTCAACCGCATCGGTCCATTCATTAGCGCCAAAGACCTCTAGAACAAATTGATTGATCTACACGAAGGGACACCCGATGCTAAGGTATGTAAAAGAGATTTACTTTTAAATAAACTGTACAATCTAAAGATGCAGGATCGCGAGACCGCCACCCAATTACATGCGCGGATCCAAGACATCGTCAATGGTCTTCACTCGATCGGGCAAGCCGTAGAGAACCGGGACCTTATAAGGTACGCTTTAAATGCTTTCCCTAGGACTACCTTGTGGGCATCCATTGTCGATGTCTACAAGGTCTCTAAGGACCTTTCAAAGCTTAGGTTAGATGAATTATTTTCCGAGTTTGAACTTCACGAGCAAACTAACGTGGTCCGGGCCGAGAGAGGTATTGCTCTACTTGCAGGACAAAGAAGCAAGCCACCTACTAGGCAAGTAGATGAACTCGAACCCGAAGACGAATCAGAGTCCGAATCAGAAGAGGTGGAAGCAATAGTGAACATTGTGCGGAGAATAGTTCGAAAAGAAAGAAGGAAATTGAAGTACGAGAACCAAAAGAAAAAGGGAGCAAGGAAAGCCTTCCATGCAACTTGGGACAACAAAGAAGACATAGCTTACATGGCAAGACCGGAGGAGTCCGAGTCAGAATCCGAAGTCGAGTTCAACTATAACACCGACTCCGAACTCGAGGACTACTTCGAGAAGCAACTTAAAGCCGGACCAAAAGAGAAAATTAAGGTTATCCGCTCACTAATTCATACGCTTTACAATACAATTAAAATGCTTAATAGGAAATTAACTAAGTCCGAGTCTAGGGTTGAGTCGTTACTTGAGGAGGTTGAAACCCTCAAGCAAGAGGCTACTCTAACCTCTTCAACTAGTCAAGTTCAAGAGGGAAACTCAACCCAAATTGAAAAACTTGAGGAGGAGAATTCTCTCTTGAAAGACCGAGTTCAAGAGGTTGAGGCTAGGTTGGAAAGGTTCACATTGGGATCTAAGAACCTTAATCGACTACTTGGAACCCAAAGAGCCGTGTACAACAAAGCCGGACTCGGATTTAAGTCAAAGACTACGAATAGGTCTTATATGTCTATCGTAAATCATAGTCATCAAAGAGTCCAAGCATGAGTCCCAAAGGTTTTATTGAACACACATATAAGGACTAATAAGTATTGGATTCCTCAGGATCAAGTTCATTATTTGAATAGATCATATTGGTTCAATGGTCCAGGGGAGCTAACACTAAAATAGTATACCCGATTACTTAGCAAAATCATTGAATATTTTTCTTTAATTGTTAGAATGGCTAGATAGAAAAAATAGTTAGTCAACTCTTAACAACATAGTATCAGGACGCGGCGAGATGATAGTACGTTAGGGAAACAAAGTCTCGTGTATTCAGGCTAGATAAGGCGTATCTAGCTTGGTGCACTTGACCGAGTGGAACTAGCTGAAGCTACCTCGCCGTATCCTAAACTAGTTAGACCAGGAAGTAACCCTAAGTGACTTAAGTGATATTTTCTTGAATTTGGCTTTGTCTAAGGAAGTGGTCGTTGTTCCGATCAAAGAAGGCCCCTGTGCCTTGCCACGACCTGGAAGCCAGTTTATCGAAAAGTTACTTAACGATCTAAAGGTTAAATCCGAATCTAACCCAAGGTTGACTATCTTTAATCAATTTAAAATCATCTCACAAAACATATAAGGTGAACAAATTCTGAGACACATAGAATGGGTGAGTTGTTAAGGATAATTGAAATATACTTAAAACAATCTTCAAAATACTACTTATTTTCTCAACTATTGTACTTAATGACTCTTTAAGCCAAAGTTTAGCGCCCCCTACATCTCTTATACTTCATATATTTGACTAAGGGGGAAAGCAAACTAACCCTAAGGGTTATATTATAAACCTTTAGATTATTGGTGCAGAGAGACACACCTCGAACCAATCTATCTAACTATTGTTAGACGCATGTTTGGACTCATAGTTGATTTATCTTGATGCATGCATATACCATATTGTCTTTAAACCCCTATTTTATATAACAAACTTCATTTTTACATAACAAACCCCAACATTTGTTTTGATGTATGGCAAAAGGAGGAGAAGAGCGAAAGTTAAGGGGGAGTAACACAAAATTTATTTAATTTTGAACTAAAGTATCTCTTTCAAAACTCACCTAGGGTTAAGGGGGAGTTTTGGTTAAGGAGGAGTTTTTGAAAATGACATTCATCATTTACTATACTTGTTTTATGCTTTAATTTCTCTTAACTTTGTGTTGGTTTGCCATAGATCAAAAAGGGGGAGATTGTTGATGCAGGGGCACTAGATAATCGAACCTGTGTTTTGATTATGGCAAAGACACAAAGTTAAGTTTACATCGTTATCTCACGAGATAAATCGAGTGTGCAGAAAAGTACTAAAGCTAGAGCTGAAGGCTAGCGACACCCGGAGGAAGCCGTGGTGGTCGGGCGACACTCGAGTGACTTCGGAGGGAGCCGAAGGAATCGAGTGGAAGGTCGGAAGCGAAAGCGACACAGTAAGAATCGAGGTAAGCTCGTGTGAGTGAGAGATGGTAAGGTCGTGTCCTCTGTACGGGGACGACCGTAGGCGGCGATCCGACTAAGACTTCTTGTGGAAGGTCTAGGTCGAGATCGGACGGTTAGAAACCGTCGTATTTATCATTTTCCGAGCTAACCTCTCACTGCAGGGAAGTGGCGGTGGCGGTGCAATGATCATTGACATGGAGCCGATCGATGATAGTCATCGATCGGTGATGAGTCATCGATCGACCGATGGCGGAATCGACCGCGCTAGGTCAAAATGGATAACGTTTGATGCGACCACTTCGCGATAAAATTTGGACAACTTGGTGATCTGTTCCGAAAAAAAAGGAGACATATTCAGAGGCCAAAATCTATAAAAGGAGGGGAGGATTCCATCTCCAAATTACATAAAGTTTATTCATCAAGTGCTCCTACAACGCCAATGCTCCAACGCCGTCATAACGCCGACGCGACGACAAGTTCAATCTCCTTCATCGGCAGCAGTAGCAAGTAATTATTTTTATTGTATTCTTTATTTTAATCGTAACGAGGTGAGGTAGGCTTGTTTCATCATCCTCGTACATTCGGTTTTTGTGATCGTTGTCTCCTACCTCCAACGAGGAGGAGACGTTATAGTGCTTTGCCCTCCGTACACGGTCTAGGACCGATAGGGCCTTGGAGTAGCAACCGCTGGGTTGTGAACCAAGTAAAAATAAACGTGTTCCTTTATTTTCCGCTGCTCTTACTCGTTTAATTGTCTACTCGAACGAAACATCGAAATGATTTACGATCTCTATTAACCCCCCCCCTCTAGCGACGCTTCTCGATCCAACAGTCGACTGATTGACTTTTTCCAGCACAGGTTGAAGCTATAAAAGGAGCTCATGATGGAGAAAAATGGATCCGGTTTTTGAGAGCTTTAGGGGCGATTTGTTGCTGCAAATCAGGTCTCCAAGTGCTAATCAAATAACCAAGCATTCAAGCAATCAAGAGTTGTAAAGTTTTTCTTTACTTGTCTTTCATATAAATTGTTGTAATTGCTTGTTTTAGTTTCTTACTATTGTAAGATTACTTGTAAGGGGTTTCTCCGCCTCCGACTTGTGTCGAGAAGGAGTGTTTATTATAGTGGTGTGTGATTGGCATCGCTAGGGTTCGTACGAACCCGATCCGTGGAGTAGGAACCGTTCGGTTCCGAACCATGTTAAACAATTGTGTTTGCGTGTTGTTAATTGTTTCGTTATTACTTTCATTACTATTCCGCTGCGTACTAACGAAATTGTAGAGATGAACACGCGATCGAATTCCATCTACAAACGGTCACGCGCTATTCACCCCCCCTCTAGCGGCGTCAAATATCCTACAATTTGTATCAGAGCCCAGGGCTCTTCTACGGATTAACCGCCGGGAGCTAAAAGGCTAGAGGGAAGATGGAATTCCAAAACAAGCTTGGATGGGACATCAACACTCCACCGCCATATGATCAAGAAGACTTTGCGGCGTGGAGAACAAGAATAGATACATTCTTTATGATGGATATAGAGGATTGGTTCATCCTCGTAGAAGGTTTTGAACCTCCTCGGGATAGGAAGGGACAAGTTCTCAAGTTGAAGAAATGGACCCAAGAGCAACGACAAAAATTCAAAACCGAAGCCAAGGTAACAAAACTCTTAGAAGATTTGATACCTAATGATGTTTTGTCTAGGCTAGGTGAATATCTTGATGCCAAGGAGCTATGGGACAAATTAGCTAAGTTCAATGAGAAGCCCCACTTGGCACAAGTAGAAGAAGATAAGGAAGAGGATGAAGAGAGCTCATCTTCCTCACGATCAAGTGAGGAATCGGAAGTTGAAGAGGAGTCAACTTCCGGATCGGTGGAAGAAGAAGTAGAAGACACCTCCACCTCTAGGATTGAGGGGGAGGAAAGAATTTCCACTCCGGAGCAACAAGAGAAAGCTTCGACATCTAGTCAAGATGAAGAAGATCCAATTCCGATCCCAATTAACCTAGGTAACTCAAACACTCTAATTTCAAATAAAATCCATATATTGTGTTTTGAGTGTAGGGAGTATGGGCACTACAAGAGCAAATGCCCAAAGAAGGTTAAGAAGACTCCTCCGGCGCCTAAAAGTCAACAAAAGTCAAAGGATGCCGGTTCCCCATCACCTAAAGACAAGGAGCATATCATCTGCTTCAAATGTCGCCGCATTAGCATTAATCAATGTCCTAGGGGGAGCAAGAAGACCCAAGAAGGAGTATCACAAGTAGGGGGAGCTACTAAGGCAAACTCTAAGGTATATTTTCATAATGCTCATTCCTTAAATTCTAAGCAAAAGCATGCTAGAATTAGTTCAAATAACTTTGCTATTACTCATGAATCGAAGCATGCTAGGAATGATAACTATAGATTTAGTTCAAAGAAGGAGAAATTTGGGACTAATGTCTCTAGAAATGTCATTCCTAAGAAAGCAATTAAGAAAATCGAAAACCATTTAGGTATCAATCCCAATTAGGGTAAACATATGTCTAAGGTGAATGGTAATGCCTAAAAACCTAATCAAAAATCATTTGGGTAATTAGAATTAGACAACCAAACCTTAAGGTCAAGGCTTGAAAAACTAGAAAAGACCCTAAATAAGATACAAAATCAATTTCAAGGGTCTAATGGTCAAAGTCAAGGGTCAAGATCTCAAAGTCAACATCTAGGACCCAAAAGACAAAAGTCAACCAAGGGCAAGAAAGGTTTGGGTCACAAACCTAAGCCTAAGGTGGCTTATCATTGTGTTCCATTTGACTATGAAACACAAACTAGGTCTAGGAAGACCAAGGTTGCAAGGGGAGTTACCTCTAGAGTCAACCTAGGTAAGACCACAATGACCAAGGTTAACAAGCCTAGGAGGGTCATTAGGAAAGTATCTAGGGAGGTTATCCCTAAGGAATACCTAATTAATTCAATGAGCTCAAATAGATTTTGGGTTCCAAAGAGCGTGATTGATTCACGTTAAATGGGTTAGAATGTGTCAACCATGATTGGATGAGTAGTTAACTCAACTATGGTAAAGGTGGCACTTTAGGTTATTTTCAAGGTTATGGTTACCTTGGAAATACATTTGAGCTTTAATCCTAAAGGATTTTAGGATGTGTCAATATATTTTTGAAAACATGAAAATCAATAAAATTGACACAATCTAGATTTAGAGGTCATAGTGTGTAACTTTGATTGTTGGCACACTTTAGAAGTTCATGTATCAAGAGAAGTGTGTTTAAGATGTAAAAGTAACATCAAGAGTGATACTCAAGTGCCACACAACTTGATGTCTTGCACTTACCATGCTTCATGTGTTTCACCATGTGTTTGCATGGAAGGAATGTCTAGGGTGGATTGCATCTCACAAAACAAGTCTTTTACCTTGATTGTGTATTTCAACACTTAGAAAGGGTGAGATGTTAGGATTTGGAAATCATTGGATGTTAATGTTTGCCAAAATGAAATAAAATATTAAAATACATTAACGAATACATGAATATAAGTATAACATCAATATGTTCGATATACAAGATTAAACATGATAAAATGGAATAAGTTAGATGAAGAAATCGAGATTTTCTGAATTTCAGAACAGGAAATCAGATATCAGTCGACTGATACAGTTATCAGTCGACTGATCATACTGTAGCGCGATACGATGCGTCCAGCAGTCGAGTGCTGGCTCCAGGACTCGACTGCTTGAACATCAGTCGACTGATGGTACTGTTCACCGAGGCTGAGGGTCATCAGTCGAGTGCTCGCTCATCAGTCGAGTGGTGATCACACACCAACGATATCAGAGGACACGTAAGACTCAGCAGCTGATTCCGAGTCGAGCGATCGCTAGTTCGGTAAACCGCAAATAAGTTACATCGATCGATGATCGCATCGGATCGGCGTTGTGATTTTATAACGCCGAACCGCTAGGGTTCGACATCTTCACGTGACGCCCTCTCGTTTTCTTTCTCCTCTCCGATCGCCAACCTCTTCTCCGAGCCGGTCTTCCGAGCCGAGGTTTGATAGCTAAGCTTTTCTTCTCGTGTTTTCACTCATCTCACAGCCCTAGTTCACTCGTTTCCAGCATTTGTTTCTTTGTTTCCGATTAGGGTTCCGGAGTCTAGTCCTCCGGCGAACTTTTCGGCGGCCCCTTCAGCAATATCCGAGTATTCCCTCATCACCCCTTCAAATGGCACCGAAGTAAAATTTTCTTACTCAAAAACCCTAATTTTTCCTTTTCATTGTAATCTATTATAATCTAATCGTGTATTGGTGCCCGTGCATGTCATATCGTTGCATTACATATAGGAGACCCCGTAGAAATGATCCACCCAAGGGTGAATCACGATTGTACCAACCTATGTTGGTTAGGTACATCGATAGAGACTTCTTTGCACGTTACTGTAGTGATGTCATGGACATATTTGCATATTATCATCTTATGAAAATTGTCTTATGCACACATGCCATTAATGATGATCTCCTTAAGGAGTTTTATCAGAACCTAAAGAAGGTAGACGATGGCCCTACCTACACTACTCGCGTTGCAAAATGCGATTTAGAGTTCACTCCTGCGATATTGCAGGAGTTTCTCGAGTGTAAGCCATCGGATGACACCTTAATTTTCTACCCCACCTTTGATGCTCCTTTACCCGAGCCATTTGACCATATTTCTTTGGACTCCATGCATGAGCATATTTTTGGTCATCCTCGTCCACCAGCTCAAAATTTATTTCCTATTACTGAGCTATCTGCACCTGACAATG
This sequence comes from Wurfbainia villosa, assembly GCA_025175895.1. Lineage (NCBI taxonomy): Eukaryota > Viridiplantae > Streptophyta > Magnoliopsida > Zingiberales > Zingiberaceae > Wurfbainia > Wurfbainia villosa. The sequence continues at coordinate 84,321,443 of CM045988.1, forward strand.
TACTCTACAAGGTCATTGTTGGGTGTTTTCTTCCTATCGTGACTCGGGGTCTGGCCAAGATTCGGCCTCCCCATCTCTTTCTACTCTACGCCATGCGTAATAGATTAGACATAAACATTGCATTAAATATGTTTCATTGCATTGTGCATTTCATTTCCTTTGTACAAGGGAAAGTGCATATGCCATATGACCACATTATCACAGCATAGTTAGAGTCAGTAGGCATCAACATTCATAGGGGTTCTCTGAGAGCGCTATCTGAGGTGTATGACTGCATATCAGTTCGTAACTTCTCATTAGAGAAGCTGCGGATGGGGCTTGGGCAGATGGAGTTGGCGCCTCGACCACCGCCCAGGGCACGAGGAGAGCCGCCTCTGGTGCCTAGAGAGGATGGAGAAGACTATGAGGAGGCAGACGCCGCTGATGAGGAGGATCAGATGCCAGCAGATGCATCAGCAGCGAGTCCATCATATCATCTTGGCCAGCTAGAGTCCAAATTCCAGGACTATCAGCAGATAGTCGACTCTAGGCTGTCAGAGATCTTGATATCTGAAAATCAGGTTTTCAGTTATCAGTCGATTGCCTCTACAGGGCAGTCGACTGATGGGTAGCGTTTGGACTCGACTGGCAGCGCAATATCGCTGACAGAGTCGACTGATAATGCTGATTTCGGGAAAACTAGGTTTGTTTAGCCCGATTTCAACTACGGTTAAGGTCCCCAATCACTTCTAACCCTAGGATATATTTTGGAAAGTATTATAAAGGGTGAAAATCCATTGGATATGGATTTGAAGAGGTGTTTAGGGTTTGTATCAAATTTAGGGTGTTGGAAAGTTCAATGTTGAATTTCTAACCGTATCTTTGATGGTTTAAAGTTCCTATTGGCTTAGGGACTTCCCAAAGACATTGTTGGTGCAATGGTCAAGGGGGAGCAAGCCTTTAGGGGGAGGAATTCATCATGGGATGATGAATGATATTTTTCCTCATAAGGAGGACAATGAGATTTTGAGAGACTCAATTTGGAAATTGGAAGAGCATATAGGATTGCCTCTCTTAAGTGATATGGGACTTATCACTAGGAAGATGGTAGGCATCCTAGGTATTTTTGGACCAAGGGGGGGATTGTAAGATCTCATTAGGACATGAGACATTGACCTCCTTGGAAGGTTAACCTTTTTGATGTATGTCAAAAAGGGGGAGAAATTATTTGGGATTACCAATTTGGAATAATTGGTAAGGGATTTGAGTTAGTGTTCTAACTCAATGTTTTGTTTGGTTTTTGTCAAACATCAAAAAAGAGGAGATTGTTGGTGCAATCAGCCCAGGTCACGATTGACCAGGACTCAAGTTTGACTCGAGTGATGTTTTGATGTTTCGAAAAAAACATATGACAATGTAATTGTCATGGGAAAGTCCAAGTCATGGGTACTTGGCATGGGAAGTCCAAGTGGGACACTTGGCATTTGAGAAAAGTCCAAGCATGGGTCTTGGCATGGAAAGTCCAACATGGGTTGGCAAGGGAAAGTCCAAGCTTGAGTCTTGGCATTTGAAGTCCAAGGGGTTTGGTATTGGCGGCGTAAAGTCCAAGCGGGAGTCTTAGCGGCGTAAGCCCAATGTGCCTTGGCGGTGTAGACACCGTTAGCATGACATAGCCGATGGAAGCACCTGAAGACTAGCGCGATGGATGAATAAGACATGGATGGCTTGGAGGGATCCGAGAGGCGTGAGGCTGATGGAGGTGGCTAGAAGGCTTAGGTCTAGGCTAAGGGTGGTCTAACAAGTATGGGGGCACCATACTTGAGTTAAAACTTCATGTTTGAGGTGTGCCAGTCAACTGGTGTCATGTGACAGTCGACTGGAGTAGTCAACTAGGTTTTGACTGCGGAAATTGCCCTAGCAGTCGACTGCTATAGATGAGCAGTCGACTGATTGGCTGAGCAGTCGACTGATCTTGTGATCAGTCGACTGATGCTCGGATTTCAGGGCACAGAATGGAGTCTCACTCGACTGCTGGGATGAGCAGTCGAGTGATGGATCATCAGTCGATTGATGGTCATGATCAGTCGACTGATGTCCTAACCGTTGGATTTTCCAGCGTGGATTACACCATTGTCTCACAGCAACAGTGTGATCAGTCGACTGATGGTCCCGAGCAGTCAACTAATCGACTTTTTCCAGCACAGGTTGAAGCTATAAAAGGAGCTCGTGATGGAGAAAAATGGATCCGGTTTTTGAGATCTTTAGGGGCGATTTGTTGCTGCAAATCAGGTCTCCAAGTACTAATCAAATAACCAAACATTCAAGCAATCAAGAGCAAGAGTTGTAAAGTTTTTCTTTACTTGTCTTTCATATAAATTGTTGTAATTGCTTGTTTTAGTTTCTTACTGTTGTAAGATTACTTGTAAGGGGTTTCTCCACCTCCGACTTGTGTCGAGAAGGAGTGTTTATTATAGTGGCATGTGATTGACATCGCTAGGGTTCGTACGAACCCGATCCGTGGAGTAGGAACCGTTCGGTTCCGAACCACGTTAAATAATTGTGTTTGCGTGTTGTTAATTGTTTCATTATTACTTTCATTACTATTCCGCTGTGTACTAACGAAATTGTAGAGACGAACACGCGATCGAATTCCATCTACGAACTGTCACGCGCTATTCACCCCCCCCTCTAGCGGCGTCAAATATCCTACAGGTGAAACCATTCTAGATCAATAGCTCACGTGTGCCATAGTCTTTGGGCTCTTCAGCGGCCCGAACCAACACCCCTCCTTTCCGCACCAAACTACTTCCGAACGAACTAAGTCGAGTCGATTTTCATCTGTCCCATCTGCTTCTAGGCTTATTAAGCCGAACCGATTTTCGTTCATCTTCTAGCGAAGCGGTCTCCTCCCTTGCTTCGCCGTGTCAATTACCTTAGCTGGTCCTTCCGTTCCAATTGTCTCAAACAATCGCGCCCGAACCATTCTTCCTTATCTTCTTTGCCAAATCGATTATTCGGTTCGGGTTGGGTATTACGCGCCTTACCCGATTCATAAAAAAAAAGGTAACTACAGTATCATTAGTCAACCCCCAAAATAGTCAAGCGAAGTCATAAGCTTGACTGTATAAAGCCTCTACTCCATCCTTTGCACGCTAATTCAAATTCACTCTCCTCTTACAGCCCCACATTATATATTTGAGGCGGCCTAATGGGCCCATGGGCCCCGCTTCTCTCCTTCTTTTGTATAGTCGAACTGTCGCACAAAACCCTATATAAATCTCCACCTCTTCCTTTTAGGCATGACTTAGCGTGCCTAACCATCCCGTCCTTTCCGCTTCTTCCCTCCAGCGATTTCCTCCGGCGGCGTTTCAGCGACCTAGCCTTTCCTTTTCCACACGTTTCTCCTTCAACCCTCAAGTAAGTGTTCTACCCTGTTTTATACCTATGACCCCTAAGACCACTATCTCGCCTCCTTGGTATGAGCACACCGTCACACAACTAAGCTGCGACCATTATTTCTTTAACCTTAAAGATCAGTTCATAGATCCTTCCATAAAATGCTGCTTCACTACTAAGACTCACCGACCACACCGTCCTCCCTCCGATCTGACCTGCTTCTTTTCCGAACAGTTCCTTAATGGCTTGTTTCTACCTGCACCCTCCCTCTATCTCAAAATCTTAGATTTTTATGGGCTGCCTCTAAACCAATTTACCCTCAATTCTTTTCGCATTTTATCGGAGACTATTATAGTATTTCAACACCTAAATCTCCCTTTATCCCCTCAAATATTCCACTATTTCTTTCAATAAAATCCTCCAAGGCAGGCCTTTTTTACCTTTCTAGCCACACGGACTGCCAATTCCTAATGAATATGCCTACTTCCCATAAAGGATGGAAAGAATTGTATTTCTTTGTTCAGCTTCCAGCACCTCTACTCTACTCGGACACTTGGAAGCTAGAACTCCCTGAACTACCTCCTTTCCGTGAAATGAGGACCCAATGTCCTTTCCTGGAGGTCTATAAAGTACTGGGAGAATCCCACTATTGCTCAAACCACCTAATGAAAACCCCTTTCCTAAGTCACTTCAGGTTGTCCCCTTTCCCTTCAACAGCCCCGACGGCCATAGGTAGGATGACATTCACACTTTAATATAGCTTCTTATTTATATCGGCCATCTTTCTTATCAACGAATTCTGCAGATAACCTAATGCAGGGCGCTCTAGTAAAGGGAGAAGAGATCGAGGCCGCCAAGAAGAAGAAAACCTCTACCTAGAGCTGTCAAGTTGGGTTAGGCCCGTCGGATTGGCCCGCCCCGCTAAATAATTTAAGCGGGTTGGGTTGAACTTTTATCAACTCGTCATTTTGACGGGCCTAAACGGAGCAACCCGCGCGAGTTGCGGGTCTAGATGGGTTGGCCCGCCGTGGGACGGGTTGGCCCGCGGGTTGAGAAATGTCAAAAGACAAGTTTTTCACCGTTACAATCTTCTTCTATCACACATACACCTCAACAAAGTATAAAAGAAGTTAAGAGTAAAGAACAAAAGAATATTTTTTATACTCTAATTGTTTTTTATTATCTTATCACTACTATTCTAATCAATATAGGAAATAATAACATATCAAAATCAAATAATTACCCAGGCTAAAAAATCTCAATTGAATCTCTATTTGAAAGAGCAAAAATTTACATTAACATATTGTCAAGATTTGAATATTTTGGAACATTAGAAAGGAATAAAAAATATCGTTACTCAATTTTGTAAGTCGATAATTGAATCTCAATTATAAGATTATAGTTACTTTAAATACTTATTTTTTTAATCATGGTACTCTATCTGTCTTACAATCATGGTACTCTATCTGTATTACAGATCATTACCTTAAGCCCTCAACACCTTAGTAATTTTAGATATATTTTTTAAATTTGTATGACCCGTGGGTTGGCCCACCTAACCCGCAACCCGCCTTGAGTTGGGTTGGGTTCGAAATTTCTCGACCAGTCGAGATGACGGGTCGGCCCGCCCCTCTCCGCTAAATATTGGGTTTGCGATGGGTTGGCCCGCCCCGCCATGGGTCGGCCCGTTTGACAGCTCTACCTCTACCAAGTGAGGTAAGTCCGTGGCAGTCCCTTCTTCCCCTCGGAAGAGATTGCGGCTGATTAAGGAAGGAGCTCCAAGCTCGTCATTTCCTCCTTCATCCTCTTCTGATCAACATGAGTCCCTGCCTCTAACCATCTATGAACCGAGGACGAGGGCTACCATCTTATCCGCCCCATCCTCTTCTCCCCAAGGGGGAGATTTTCCTTCCCATTCTCCTGTCTCATCCTCCCTTCACCGTGATTCTCCCACACCTTCCCAAACCAAATCCGTCTCAATCCCTATTCCCTCCGAAACACATACTTCTCCCACTTCCCTCTAGAGAGAAGGTCCCACTCTTCCTTTGGAGGGGGGAGATCTTCCCCTCCCGAGCCCTTCAATGGCTACACTGGGGTCCCGACTGAAGATCCGTCACCTTTCAGAGGTGAATTTTTTCAACCAATCGGGCATACAAGGCCCTTGCGACCAAGTGAGCAAACTGTTGGCTGAGGTAATTACTTTCCCTTTCTACCTTTGGCATATGTACATATATATGCGGCTATATGTCAACGTTTGATATTTGCATTTTCTTTCCTTCAGGTCTCGACCAAGCATAACAAAATGATATCTCAGATAGCCCAATTTCAGTCCAACGTGGAGACGCGCCACTTTGCTTCCTTGGCGCATCAAAAGCAACTCACTCAGCAACTGAGCGAGAAGGAGCAGAAAGAAGCATACCTGAGAGGCCAATGTGAAGACTCCATGACGCAATTGGCCTTGGTTCAGAGCGAAAAAGAGGAGCTTCAACGAAAAAATGAAGACCTCGAACAGCAAATCTTCCTACAGTCCAGCGAGCTTCAGCAGGTGGATCTTCTCACCCATGAATTAACAGGATATAAAAGATAGCTTGGGGACGCCATTATTCGAGCTGTTGATTCTTCAACTATAATTCAGCAGCTTCGACAAGAATGCCAACAGCTTTGGCAAGAGCGCCAAGCATGGGGAGCCACCCAAAAATTTTGTTTAGAGAAGTGTCAAGAACTCTCTTCAATGGTGGCTACCCTTCCTCAAGCCCTATCGGCAGTGGCTCGGCAGCAAACAGAACTTCATCGAGAATACTCTAAGGCTCTTTCGGCTCTGGGTTAGCGAGCCATAAAAGAAACAACCGAGAAAGATGCCTTGGCAGCCCAACTAGCCGAAAGTCAGGTCCAGCTAGCCACGTGTCAAGCTCAACTGGCTAGTTACCAGTCTCAGCTGAAGGAGCAAGAGGCTGACCTGAAGGGACGTTACGTCAAGAAGGGAGTAGATCTATTTATACTTGGCTTCGACGGGTCCTCGACTTTAAATGCTGAACGAGGATATCCACCTCCTGGCACGGACACTAGCTATCTGAACCCTGTTGATGCATTATCTAAATGCCCTCCCGAGCTTTTTGAGCTGTAATCTATCACCTTGTCTTTTTTTTCGTCAAAGAATGTTTGTATTGGCACAGCTTCGTGTACGTCTTGGTACGAGTCAGGAATTTTAGGTTGATTCTATGCTTCTTTCTTTTTGCAATTGTGCCCCATCTTTCGTCTCACATGGAGCGATTACATTCTTCGCTCGGGAATCCACTCGGAAGATCCCGGATGATATTCTTCCTGTTCGACCCAATTTTTGCTCGGCCAAAGATTAAGTTATTTCCGTCTTTTGATATTCTTCATCTACCTCGCTACTTCGGAAACTATACTTGACAAGTACCCATACTGATGCCATTATGATATTAGTCTCTTCATCTTCTTCTCCTTCCCGAGAACGGATGTAGTTTTCCTTCCCTCAACTATAAATTATCATCCCCTATATCTTCATCCTTCCATCTCACTCTCATGGCTTCGGCGGAGCATCCCATTGAGATTTCCTCAGATTCTAACTCTTTTGAGCTACATGACTGGACCACTGAAGACTCAGAGGAATCTGAGACACGTTCAACGACAACGTCGGCCTTTCGCTCCCTTCCTTTTCCACCTTCAACCACTGTTCCATCCCCTCCGGCAAGGAGGTCCTTCCGAGCGCCCTTCCCCTCCTTCCGCAATCGGGTATGGAACCCTCCTCTGACGTGGGAGTACATAATAGGAGACCCATGGGCCTCTGCTGAACTTCCTTCGCTTCCGCCGACACTTACATTCATTCCAATCTCTCCGGCGAGGATTCATCCGCCCTCTGTTGATGAAGCTCCACCAGCGATACCTCCTACTCAAGGCGATCTCTACAGAGTCATCTTGGCGCATTCCTCCCCGGAAGAGCCCCCTAACAATTCCCCTATTAAGAATAATCATAAACAGCCTAAGTAGCTTAAGTGATGTAACTACTCTCAAGTATGTTAATAAAAAAGGAAGAAAGGAATTGATGTCAATTCATGTCGTTTTCTTGAGAAGGTAGGGTCTCTGCCCTTAGAAAAGATTGCAATCTCGTCTGAACATACTTCATTTTACTGCTTCTCTGAAATTTGAACCATCTCTCTCATAGTTACTGCACTAGCGACTTTTTACCCACTGTCCTTACGTTTCGCCTTCTCTACTAGCATTTATTATTTTTATTTCCTCTGCGAATAAATGCACCTTCATAGTTATAAGGACCTCCCACCATCACTGCGCAACATCTGTCTTCTCTTTTCTCTTCTCCTCGCCATGGAAGAAACTTTTGAACAGGGCAGCAGTTCTTTTCCTTCCGAGGAAAAGACCGAGGAACAACGCTATATCGCTAGGTTGGAGGAACATGTGAGATATTTGCAGCGACGATTGAGAGAAGCTTCTACCGATAACTACTCTTTGCGCCAGCAACTAGCAGTGTCCCAGAAGGACCTGTCTAAGCATATCTTCCTACAACAATCTTACCTTCGGCAACTAAGGTTCCAGCCCCATCTACGCAAAGAAGCTCCGTTAGTTCCTCCCAACAAAGAACTTTCTGTAATGTAAGCCTTCACTTCTACTTTTCCCGCTTATCTTCTTCTTCCAACATTTCTTAAGTTATGTCACATTCTATCTTCCTCGTATGAAAATCCAATAGATACACCATCTCTTCACCCTTTCATTGCGTAGGGATCACGCATATACCTCCCCCCCGTACGAAAATAAAATGACATATAGCTGAAGAAATACTCAACTCTTCCATTCTGCAACCGCACGGGGATATATAGTTGAGAGATAAGCTCAACTCTTCCGTTTCACGGGGTTAAAATAATATGCAGTTGAGAGATACGCTCAACTCTTCCATTCCGCCACCGGACGGGGATAAAATAATATATAGTTGAGAAATAAGCTCAACTCTTCCATTTCACGGGGATAAAAATAATATGCAGTTGAGAAATAAACTCAACTCTTCTGTTCCACCACTGCACGGGGATAAAATAATATGCAATTGAGAGATAAACTCAACTTTTCCGTTCCACCACCGCACGGGGATAGAATAATATATAGTTGAGAAATAAGCTCAACTCTTCCGTTCCGCCACCATACGGGGAAAAAATAATATATAATTGAGAAATAAGCTCAACTCTTCCATTTCACGGGGATAAAAATAATATGCAGTTGAGAAATAAACTCAACTCTTCCGTTCCACCACCGCACGGGGATAAAATAATATATAGTTGAGAAATAAGCTCAACTATTCCGTTCCTCCACCACACGGGGATAAAATAATATATAGTTGAGAAATAAGCTCAACTCTTCCGTTCCGCCACCACACGGGGATAAAATAATATATAGTTGAAAAATACGCTCAACTCTTCCGTTCCACTACCGCACGGGGATAAAATAATATATAGTTGAGAAATACGCTCAACTCTTCCGTTCCGCCACCATACGGGGATAAAATAATACATAGTTGAGAAATAAGCTCAACTCTTCCGTTCCGCCACCACACGGGGATAAAATAATATATGTAGTTGAGAAATACGCTCAACTCTTCCGTTCCGCCACCGCACGGGGATAAAATAATAGCGACCAAGGCCTTCTGCATAAAGAGTGCATTGCTTTCGTGCCGCTATTCTTTCTTCCTTCATCTTGAGGTGAACACCCTCATCCATCCCCTCATATGAAAGCCAGGATTTTAACGAATAACGGGCCATCAGAGAAATAAATCATCCTTTTTCTTCTTCCTAGGGCCTCCCTTTCTATAAACTAGGAGCCCAATAGCCATCGCAAGCCCATTCCCCCCTCCTCTTATAGGGGGAGTTTCGTCTTTCCTTTCTTCTATTATCATCATTCCTTCCGCTTTTTCATCTCCTTCTTCTTCGTCTGTTCTTCTTTCGGCCGCCATCCTCCGGTGCCTCAATCACTAACTCCAGCGTTTATCTTCTTTCTCCAACGGGCAAGATGCATTCCTCTTTCTACCGAGAAATAACAAGTCGCTACTCACGCATCAAACGGGGTGAGGGTCAGCCTCCAGCATTAGCCTCCCCCTCACCCTCATCTATTACCATCCCACCTGCCTCATCTCTCCCCTCTTCTCTGCCTTCGCCTGAAACTCTTGTCCCATCCGCCCCAGATGAGACTGGAGTAGTCAGCCCATCCTCATCTCCCATGTTAATTATAAACTCTATCTCTCCCATTTTCTCCCCCTCCGCCTTGGGTATTCGGAAGTCGCCCTCTCTCTCATCACAACCTGAAGATGAACCCAGAGAGGTGGTACATCAACGCCAGTTGACTACAAAAGCTTCTGCATCCCCACCTCCTCTTTCCCCGGAACATTCCACCGCCCCTGAACCCATGATAGTTGATATTCATCCACTGCCCATTTTCCCCTCTGCTCATAACTTGGAGAGCCCTTCACCTTCTATGGGCATTAGCCTGGGTCCTTCCACTTTTCGCCTTCCCAGCGAAGAGTTCTCCATCCCGATACTCTCTATATCTTCCTCCCCAGATTCCTCGCCAAACCAATTTCCTTCTGCAAATTCCCACATGCCAATCTCACAGCCAACCACATTGAGTCTTCCACCCCACACTTCTGCTCCTCCTTTCTCATCCCCTATCTCTTTGAGTCTCCTTGTGAGGGCTCCTTCTTCTTTTTCTCCTGAACCCCCGATACAACCGCTGACTTCCGTCTTCACCTCCCCTATTATGAGTGAGCCTTCGCCTCAGGTGTCATCCGTCCCTTCTTCTTCCTCTGCTCGGAGTCTTCGAATACTAAATTTGGAAGAAATGGTTCCTCGGATGGAAGGCATGCGCCACGCACTGGAACTGGTATGTTTCTCAGATTGAGTTACCTGACCTTCTTCATTTGATGCCTCCTTTTTGATACACGACTTACAGGCCCTCACCAATTATCAAGAACTGGATCGCTCCATCCAGTAATATTAGGCTCAATCCCTAAAATGGGAGCAACAGCGGCGGGAGGATCAGACAGTTGCCTAGGACCGAGAGCAATTCCTATCTCAGTAGCTGAAACAGTGCCAGGAACAACTGGCAGAGGCTCGTTCACAACATCACAAGGATGCCAAAATTATAGCGGCATTACAAGAACAGCAACAGACTCATACAGACTTATTATCTATCCAGCGGGACGCTCAACCAGCACAGCCTAACAAAGAAGCTCCCACTCCTCAAGAATTAACAAACCTTCGAAAACAGGTAGCAGAACTTCTGTAGGAGAAACAAAGGGACTCTGAGGTCATCGCAAACTTGCGAATCCAACACCAGAGGGCGGAGGACAAGATAGGGAATCTCCGTACCTGCCTGTGCAAGGAGATACAAGAAAACTCCTCCTTAATAACTTCTATGGCGCATGCTCACGCCCGTATACGCAGGCAAGAAACATCTCTCCAGAGGCTGGGCAATGAATTGGTCCGCACCAGATCCTATACAGAGGCGGTAGAGGGAATTTCGGCTTCAATACGCCAGAACATGATGGATATGACTAATCTCCTTCAGCAGGACCAAACTTTCCGAGCAGATGACATTTCGGTCTTGGCGGACGCCATCATGGAAGTATCCCAGCATTATAGTGAAATGCGCCGAGCCCTCCGGGAGCAACAAGAGAAGTGTCACCGGCTCCACCGGAACCGAAGTTCTAATCGCCCGAATCGACAGGAGCGGTTGGCCATCCTGATGCGCGCCACTTATCAAGACGGGTTTAATGAGGCGGTTTGGCAGTATGCTGATCAAGGACTTCCCCCTGTGAACCATCCCACTTTCTCCTTGAATTGGGAGGTCGGCTTCCGACGTTATCGTCCCGATCGATTTAAGTTATAACTTGATGTACTGCTGCGGGACATGACTCCCTTTTTATCTTCCTTTCTTTTCATAGCTCGCTACAAGGACTATAGTACTACTATAAATAACTCATCAATCAAACTTGGATTTGCTATACATCTAATCAATACAACAAATTGCCAAGTACATCCCTTCGGGAGACCCTCAACTCCTTTTCTTTTATCCATCACTCCTTATACGGTACGAAAAGGTTTCAGATGGATAGCGTTTCAGGGTCGAGGAAATTCCTTGCCCTAGTCATCCTTTAGATAATACGCTGACCCTACTACGCGACGCGTCACTTCATAGGGCCCCTCCTAATTTGGAGCTAACTTTCCAGGATCTCCCGCAGGATTAAATTTATGCAGAACCAAATCCCCCTCTTGGAATCTCCGGGGCATCACCTTTTTGTTAAAGGCTGGCCGTGACTCTCTGCTAAAAACTCCGTCGTCGTCTCCCTATTTTCTTCCACCAAGTCTAACTCAGTGCTTCGAATAATTTGGTTCTGCTCTGGCTCATAAACTTCCACTCGAGTGCTACTTAAAAGGGCTTCCACCGAAATAACGGCCTCCGTTCCATATACCAGGCTGAAAGGAGTTTCTCCCGTTGCAGTTTTTGGTGTGGTTTGGTAGGCCCACAAGATTCCAGGCAGTTCTTTCACCCAGTTCCCCCTCTGAGCCCCCAATTTAGTCTTCAACCCTTGAATAAGAATTCTATTAGTGACTTCAACTTGCCCGTTAACTTGGGGGTGGGCTACCGAAGTGAAAGCTTGTTGGATATTGAGACTTTGACGCCATTCTTTAATCTTCTTGCCCTGGAATTGTCGTCCGTTGTCGCTGACTAACCTTCGGAGAATACCGTACCGACAGACAATATTCTTCCATAGGAATTGTATTACAACACTCTCAGTGATTTTGGCAAGGGGCTCTACTTCCACCCACTTGGAGAAATAATCCATAGGCACCAATAAGAATTTTTTCTGCAATGGTGCCACAAACATAGGACCCACTATATCCATTCCCCACTGATCAAAAGGGCATGAAGCACCCACAACTTTCATTAGTTCAGTCGGTCATTCGGACCGGTTGCTATGCTTTTGACAGGTTGGACAGGTTTCCACTATATGAGCTGTATCTTGTTGGAGGGTAGGCCAGAAATATCCCGCTAACAAAACCTTCCTTGCCAAGGCTCTCCCTCCCAAGTGATTACTACAACAACCTTCGTGGATCTCTCGAAGTACTCATTCAACATCTTCATTTCCCAAACACTTCAGCAGGGGCCGCCCAAAAGATGTTTTGTATAAATCTCCGTTTAAGAGGATGAATCATTTGTCTTTGCTCATCAAAGCAGATGCCGCCCCTTTTTCTTCCGGGACCATTCCATGCTGTAGATAAGCTGTGATGTCAGTCCTCCAATCAAGGATCGGATCAAGTTCGGGCACAACCTCCTCCATATTGCATATCGTCAGAGAAGTAGGGATTTCCACGCAGACCGTTTCAAATGGCTTTACTCCTTCCATCGCGCTATCCAACCGAGCCAATTCATCCACCTTCCCATTGTTCTCCCTTAGAATCTGCTTCAATAAGACCTAACGAAAATGAGTCTTTTCTTTCTCAAAAGCCTTCAAGTATTTGTGCAGTCTCTTCTCGAACCGTGAAAGAGCCTTGAAGTTGTGATACCGCCAACTAAGAATCTGAGTGGATTATAATTGAGGTGGTCCCTACAGCTTTGGCAGCCTGTAGCCCCGCTAGAAGGGCTTCATACTCCGCTTCGTTATTAGATGCCCGATATCCCAGGCACACGGCTATGCGCGTCTCCTCTCTATCAGGGGAAATTAACAAGACTCCAGCTCCGCTACCCGTGGATCCCGAAGAACCATCCACAAATACATTCCATGTATCTGACCCTTCTTCTTTTGTTAACGAGCTATTTTCTGAACCAACAGGTACTTCCGCCAGAAAGTTAGCAAGCGCCTGAGCCTTGATAACGGTTCGAGGTTGGTAATGAATGTCATACTCACTTAGTTCTACCACCCATTTAGCCAACCTCCCGGAAAAATTGGGCTTGGTTACCACCTTACCCAATTCACTATGAATCAACACAGTGATAGGATGAGCCAGAAAGTATAGCCTCAATTTATGGGCTGTCAAGACCAGAATATATGTCAACTTCTCCAGCTCCATGTAATGGGATTCAGCTCCCTTCAGAATATAGCTAGCATAATAAATAGATTGTTGATGAGAACCTTCTTGTTTCAGCAAAACTGAACTAATAGCTCCCTCTGAGACAGCCAAGTACATCAACAATGACTCTCCTGCCATTGGCTTGGCTAGTAACGGAAGTTCGGCTAGATACTTCTTCAATTCTTGGAAAGCCTGCTTACACTGATTATCCCATTGAAACTTGGTAGCTTTACGTAGGATTTTAAAGAAAGGTAGCCCTTTGTCTGCCGATCTGGCTATAAACCGAGATAAGGAAACAATTCTCCCCACTAGCTTTTGAGTCTCTCGCAAATTAGTGGGTGACTTCATATTGCACAGTGCTTACACCTTCTCTGGGTTAGCCTGCAGTCCTTTCTCAGTTACTATATATCCCAAGAATTTCCCGTTCTTTACTCCGAACAGGCATTTTTTAGGGTTCAACTTCATATTATACCATCTTAATGTGGCAAAAGTTTCATTTAGATCCTTAACCAACTCCCGAGTGGTCTTTGATTTGACTAGGATATTGTCCACATAAACTTCCACATTTTTCCCTTTTTGCTCTGCGAAGATCATATCCATGAGCCATTGATATGTAGCCCCTGCATTTTTTAGGTCGAAGGCCATTACCACATAAGCATATAACCCTCCTACCGTTACGAAACTAAACCTCTTCTGATCTTCTTTATCCAAGGGTATTTGATGATATCCCTGGTATGCATCCATTAGGAACACCACTTCATATCCTACTGTGGAATCCACCAATTAATCAATACGAGGCAAGGGGTAGCAGTCTTTAGGGTACGCTTTATTCAAATCGCAAAAGTCAATACACATCCTCCACTGCCCAGAAGGCTTGGGGACCAAGACTACATTGGAGGCCCACTCGGGGAATTGGATTTCCTTCACATGACCCGCTTTTAATAATTTATCTACTTCCTCGGCTATAATCTTGTCCTTCTCAGCTCTAAAGTGTCGTCGCTTCTGTTGGACGGGTCAGACTCCTCTGGTTATGTTGAGATGGTGTTCGACAGCGCGAGTCAATTCCGTGGTCATGCGTCTTGAAGATGTGCCCGTTCTTCTTTCTTCTCAGCGAGCCACCAACTCCTCCTTGGCCTCCAGCTGTTGTGCCACCTGTGTGGCCTTTCCTAGAGCTATCTCCACCAGTTCCCCTTCCTCCATCTTGTCCGCCTTGGGAGGAAATTCTTCCATGACACAGACATCAGAAATGACGATGGCCTTTCCTTTGGGGTCATCGGTTCAGGCCTTCTTCTGATTATCCCGAACCATTTGCACATAACAGCTCCTAGCGGCTTTTTGCTCGTCCCAGACTTCTCCCACCAACTGCCCGATTGGGAATTTCACCTTCTGGTGGTACGGGGAAGCCACAACCTAAAAAATGGCAAGGAAAGGACGACCAAGAATTGCATTATAGGTGGATGGAGCGTCCACAATGAGGAAAGGAACTATACTGGTTTTTTGGCTGGGCTTTGTGCCCAGAGTCAGGGGCAATGAAATCTGCCCTATAGGGTGGACCACATGTCCCGCGAACCCGAAGAGGGGTGTGGCAACATCTTCTAGCTGGGCATTTCCCAACTGCATCTGTCCAAAGGCCTCCTAGAAGAGGATGTTGACAGAGCTTCCTGAATCAATTAATACCCTGGCCACTTCATAGTTGGACAGGGAAATGCGGATCACTAAGGCGTCCGTGTGGGGCAACAAGACGCCTCGGAGATCTTCCGGCCCGAACGAGATCGATGGTGCGGTTTGGACAGTCTGGTCAGTGACAATGGCCAAACTTTCCATGAGATGGGCATAGGATTTCTGCGCCCGATTAGAGTCTCCGTCAGTGGGTCCTCTTGCAATGACATGAATAACCTCCTGTGTGGGGACATTATTCGGATTGGAGGATGAACCCTCACCTGATGGGCCTCCTTGAGAAATAACCTCCTGGGACGGAGTTTGGGGGTCCGGAGGGAAAGTAACTTACGGTGGTTGGTTATATGGCCCTGGACGAGCCACATTGGGTCGTTGCCCTTGCTGTGTCGATCCTCCCGTCTGAGGCCACAATTGTGGGTAGGCGGCTAGGAGGCGCTCCAATTCCTCCTGCAGCTTGAAACATCGACCGCTGGCATGGCCGTACTCCATGTGGTATTGACAGAAAAATGGGCCGGGGGGGTTGCGTGGTACTCCACTGTACCCTGAGGGTCGCTGTAGTAGACCTTGTTGATCATAGAATTCCATATCCCGCTCCTTCCAAGTCCTTGCAGGAGGAACTGCATCAGCAGCCATAATCTGTAATGGCTGCACGGGACAAGCGCCCTGTAGCAACAAACGAGGCCTGGGAGCCTCCAGCAAAAGAGGTCATGCATATCCCCGTCGGAGAGGTGCTTAAGGAGCGGCGGGGCGATTTCTTTCGGCGGGGGCGATTGCGGCAGCGCGTTCGGCCCTCCGCACTTTCAGTCCTTCTTCTTCGTTATTGAATTTTTCTGCACGGCTTAACAGCTCCTCGTAGCTGTTAGCGGGCTTTCTCAAAAGGGAGTTGAGGAAGGGGCCCTCCCTCAGCCCGTGTGGGATAGCTACTCTGAAAGCCTCTGACCTCACAGAAGGGATGCTTCTGGCGGCGGAGGTGAACCGATTAAGATACCCTCTGAGTGATTCTGAGGGCCCCTGCGTAATGTGCAACAAGATAGAGGCGTCGTGCTTATATGCCTTGCAGTTGGCAAACTCTTGGCGGAGCATCCCCTGAAAATCAGCAAAACAAGTGATAGACCCCGGGGGCAGGGTGTTGAACCATTTTTGTGCCGAACCGATTAAGGTGGTCTGGAAGACTCGACACTTGAGGGCGTTGGTGTAGCAGTGGAGCGAGGCCGCTCCAACAAATTGTGATAGATGTTCTTCCGGATCTGTTGAACCGTCGTACTTCTCTACTTGGGGATTCCGGAAGTAGGATGGGGGGACTTCTGAAAGAATATCCATGGTAAAAGGGCTGGGCTCATAAACCTCTGGAGCTCTAGTTGATCGACTTTCACCCTGTTCTTCCCGTCAATTCTGGGTTAATGGTATAGTGTTCTGATGTGCTCGCCCTTCCATCCCTTCTCCAGGCAATGCTTCAATGCTAGTGGTCGTACGAGGTGGAGGGGGCATCTCTAGTGGTGGTCCTCGAGAAGAAGGCTCACCAGAATGAGGATGAAGATATCCTGTCCTTCTCATTTCCCTAGCGAGGGCCTCAGTCACGGCGTTGTCCACCAGGGCTCTCAGTTGTGATGGTAGTATTGTAATGGAATTTCCTCCGCCATGGAGGCAACTGGGTGTTGTATTTCTTCTGGTTGCATCTCTACGTCTTGTTCAAATATTCCCACAGACGGCGCCAACTGATGTGGCGAAGAAGAGTTGTTGACTCCTCTCCGATGCAATGAAATACGAAGGAAGCTTAGGGGGTTCTCTCCAGCCGCAACAGTAAAGATGAAAGCGTAAAGCAGAGAAGCGCAAACCAACACAGACAACAAAACCAAGACACATGATGTAACGTGGTTCGGAATAAGGATTCCTACTCCACGGAGGTGAGCTCTCTCACCGGATGCTGTGTCAAAGCACTTTCACTATAAATGTCCTTCGTGGAAAGGAAACTTCCGGAGGTGGAGGACAAAACCTCTTACAGTCAAATTAAGATACAAGGAAGAGTACACGAAAGGTGAAGATCACTACTCTCCTCTTCTCCGGCGAAGTGGTAGCTCTCCTTCTCCCCCAATGCGTCTTCGTTTCTTGGTTAGAATAATGCGGATCCCCTTCCTTCTGTCCTCCCATTCCCTTTTATTCTCCTCCTCTGATCAGTTGTTGCCTCGCAAGCTTTCCCCATCGTACACGTGGTTACCACGTCCACCTGGAGAATAATTCTGTTACAGATACGAGGAGCGAAGGCTCCTCGAAATATTATGTGGGGACCCTCCCTTCTATTGTATAACATCTTCTCATCTACATTTTGGGAAATAGGCTAGTCTGTCCCTTTCAACCATTTGCCCTCGGTGAAACCATTCTAGACCTATAGCTCACGTGTGGCATAGTCTTTGGGCTCTTCAGCGGCCCGAACCAACTCCCCTCCTTTCTACACCAAACTACTTCCGGACGAACTAAGTCGAGTCGATTTTCATCCGTCCCATCTGCTTCTAGGCTTATTAAGTCGAATCGATTTTCGTTCATCTTCTAGCGAAGCGGTCTCCTCCCTTGCTTTGCCGTGTCAATTACCTCAGCTGGTCCTTCCATTCTAATTGTCTCAAACAATCGCGCCCGAACCATTCTTCCTTATCTTCTTCGCCGAACCGATTATTCGGTTCGGGTTGGGTATTATGCACGAGCCCTCTTACCCGGTTCATAAAGAAAAAGGTAACCACAGTATCAATAAACAAATAGCATCTCCGTTAGTACAATGGTAGCAACTCATATAACTACCTAACATAACTCGACATAATCGATAAGCCAGGAATCGATAAGGACTAGTGTTAAGTCATTACTCAGCATAATGGAAAATAATAATAAGCATAACAAATATCACTAGAAAGAAAAATGTGAAGTCATCATATATTATAATTGACTACTGTTATTACAATGATAATTAACCAAACATAAATGCATAAACTAGATAAAATTTCATCATAAATCAGTATCAATTTCCACTCCTGCAACATCATCACGAACCCAAACCACTTCTTCATGTTCATTGTAGTCTTCAGAATTATAAATATAACTTTGAAGATATGTATCAACATCTGCCATAGGTTGTATTTGATACTTTGCTCGTACATCAGTGGTGATAATGACATGTCAATCACAATCAATTGGATCTTCCACATAAAATACTTGCATAGCCTGAGATGCTAAAATATAAGGCTTATTATGATGCCTAACATTTTTAAAATTGGATAACACAAAACCATCCTCATCAAATTTTAGTTGTTTACCTTTGGAGACCCACTCACATTCAAATAAAACAATTTTTCGACCTCCTCTATAGTCTAACTCTATGACATTTTGTAAAATCCCATAATAATCAAGTTCACTTAATATTGGATTATGATCTCTTATACTTGAATAACTTGAAGTAGTTGCCCTAACAGTTACACCATAATTTTGAGATTTTCTCTTACGTTCCACTTCCTTTGTATGAAACCTAATCCATTTGAAACAAATTTTTCATATATCATATCCCAATGACATTCGGGCCTCTGGCAATTGATCTCAAATCATCTGACACTGGATCATCTGCTGAAAGATTTGTACCTTCAATCTATCACACAATAAGTACTTCATCAATTATATTTGAAAATAATAGTAATAACTATTACAACACAGCTTACATGACTAGCAAACCATGAGGTAAAAGTTTCACTATGTAAACGCTCAATTTGGTGTGGTGGAAGACGAGAATGACTACGATTCATAATTCTTCGGTGTTCACTGCAATAATAATAATAATTTTGTAAATAATGATGATATAAATAGTTATTCATTTAAACACATTATTTGTATTAACACTTACTCTATATAAGATTAGACATGATGACAATTGAACAACACATATTGATGTGCCTTATTTAATATCTCAATATCAAACTTAGTTGCAATGGCTTTTCCAAGTGCATAACCAGAGAAGTTAAACACATCTAATGTGAATAGTGACAACATAAAGTATGGTTGCTTCATACACATCCATGGCGGAAGATTATATGGCATTAAAATAACCAACCACGTACTATGTGCCACACTCACATTTTTGAATGGATTAAATCCATCTGATGCTAAACCAAGTCTTATGTTCCTAGGATCCTTTGCAAATTCTAGGTGCTTATGGTCAAATGTTTGCCAAGCTGGGGAGTCAGTCAGATGTCGCATGTAACCATCCTTTGTGTGGGATTCAGAATGTCATCTCAAATGGGATGTTGTTTTGGATGACATGAACAAACGTTGCATTCTAAGCTTTATTAGAAAATACCATAAAACTTTATGTGCGATTTTTCTCTTCTCACCAGTAGGATCATTTTCAGATGTTTCCCATCTAAGCTCATTATATGTTTTGCATTGAATTCTATCTTTATCCAACCTCCAAAATAAAGTGCAATCTTTAGGGCAAGCATCAATCTTTTTGTAACCAGGTCCTAATTGCTTCATCAATTTTTCTGCTTCATAGTATGACTTAGGTAAATCATCCATTGCATTTGGAAATGCTTCTCTCAACAAATTTAAAAGCATATCAAAAATCTTATTTGTTATTTGGCCGAGACACTTTAAGTGAAGCAAACGAATAATAAATGCAAGTTTTGAGAATTTCTTGCAACCTAGATATAATTCTTTTTGTTAATCATCAATTAATTTATAGAATTTATCAGCCTCTTCAGTTGAACCTCAAATTCTGATATTCTAATTATGCTATCATTGTGCTCTGGGATCCCAAATGCCTCATAAACTAAACCTTGCATATCATCTGCATCCTTTTGCGATGTAACAAAAGCAGAGTTTGTTGATGCACTATATGTTATCTCTCCATGAGCTACCCAATGAGTATAACCTTTGATAAATCCATCAACCGTCAAATGATCATAAGCAACCTCTCTTGATCATCAAGCACAGCTAACAGATAAATTTAATTGTACATGATAAATAAATCCTAGAGGAAATATGGCCTATTGGAAATATAGCTATTGTGGCAACACACTGGACGGTCTGATCTCCAAATCAATTATTGTCTACGCTACATAACCAGACATATCAGCTTATGGATACAACTTTTAAATGCATGAGATCAAATGACAAGTGCAATGGAGCAAAAAAAGCATCTGTACTAGTCACAAAAAAGGTTCAAGAATTAAATGTTCACTTGTACTTGTTTCTAATACGACTTTAATTTTGAGAACCATATATGGCAGTATATGAGTGGGCAAAAAAAAACAAATGAAGCTTGCAGATAGATATGTGATTCTCATTTAAGAAGTAAATTAATGTTGCATCCAAAAATCTGATATCAATGGCAGTACCATGTTGTACCTTTCCCTCTTCAAGAAGTAAATCAATGAGAGCAACCAACATTTTTTTATAGATTATACTAATAGATAAATCCCTTGTCAATTGATAATAAGGACCTTATTATTAGTCCAAATTAAGAATCTCTATTTCACAGGTTATGAATGTTTGGTTGACCAAACAATCCAACTCAAAACCTAACCAATAAAGGTCAAGTTTTTTTATTGATTTCTGAGCATTCCAAAAGGTAGGTCATGTAGAATAGAACTTCACCACTAAAATATGTACAAATCTTGGTTTACAGACTCCTTCAATGTCTATAATTTAGACATTACTGTGATGCACATACAAGTACTTCAATCTTAGATTAGCAGAAATAATATATTGAATAGCTACAGTGCTACATCTTTTGTTTTTGTGTTATGAACTACTTATCCCAAATTGGATGCTATGAAATTTCAATTAGTGTGTTTAAGGACATCCAATCATGCTAATATTTTATTATTTATTGCAACCATGTTGCATTAATAATACACAAATGCATCAATTTTTTTATGATGTAACAATGTGCCATTAGAACCAATAACAAGAAAAGGAGAATGATGCTTGGATCAATCATGAAGAATCTAGCTCCCTTGTACTATTCATGGAGATTGTTCCTTCAAACGAGGCACGAAAAGTAAATAACTAATGAGAAGCATTAGGCGAGCATGTGGCATCCTATGTGTATGTTTCTAGGAAACCCCCAAGAAATAAATTCCAATTTCCACACTTAAATAACTACCATAGTTAAAAGAACATAGAAGTACCAATTATTCTGTTTATTTAGTATAGAAGCAAGAAACCTAATACAATAACAATAAGAATGATATTTTTCCAGTGCACACCATAAGTTGGAAACCAGGTAACCATAAACACCAAATATATATTTTAGAAATACAGTTCCATATTAATCTTTTCTTTTTAAGGGTTACAAGTTTACAACACATGCAACAACTTCTTTGTTAACTGAGATGGAAACTAGGTGACCACAACCACCAATAGTGGCTTTTGCAATAAGTGTTGCACAATAATCCTTGTCTTCTAGAATTCGCATGTTTTTCTTCTGTTCTGGATCATATAATGCTCCCCTTAACTCTTTCCACTCCAAATCGCTCCTTAATATAGTTTTATTTTTGACTCTACTATCTTTAACAAAGTTACTCTGCGATGTTTTCTTTCAACCTTGGTGGTCAAGATTATAATCAGAACTATTAGATCTTATAATATAAGCATTGAAGAGGGAAAGGCACAACATGATAATCATAATGCAATTAGTTTATGATGTTGAACCTGTTGGGACGGAATCAGGACGTTGAACGATGGACGATGGCCGACGGACGAAGGTCGAGTAATGACCAACAAAAAAGAAAGAGAACGAATGGAGGGCGAGCAACCGTGAGAAGACGGCGCGGAAGAAGAAACGGACGAGTGTGCAGCTGAGAACGGCAGAGTTTTTGGAAAGTATGAATGACAGAGAATGGAGAAGTTTAGGGAATTAGGGAACGACGAAGAAAATTATTTAACCTACATTTTTTTTAAATATATATAAACTTAGTATCTATAATGATATTTTATTAAATATGTCATTAATTGAGATCAAATTGGATACTTTTTTTTTTAACAATAATCACTTTTAATAAGTGTCCTTATAAAGTGTTTATAACTACATTATAAAATAAATATCAATAAGAAAATGTCATAATAGACTATTATTCTTGTAGTGGTTCCGCCATCTTTTGCGTCAAACCGTGAAAAGTTCGCATTGAAACTCTGACATAAATTGTCAGAAATCAATGGTAGATCAGTTGAATCGAAGCAGCATTATGATTGACCTTTCGATTCACGTAAGTTTAACGAATTAAGGCAATATAATAGTTGACCTTTCGATTCCACCATTAATAGGTCTCCTCTATAAAAGGAGACATGATTGCGAACTCAAAAAGAAGAGAATTGCTCTTTGTTTCCAACTCCACTGTAATAGCGTTCAGGTGTACGTTCAGTTCGCCGAGGACTGCTTGTGCTTGTTGGAGTCCGCAGTTTTACCATTGTATCCTGGGAAATAGACGTCCTACTAAACCTCGCAAGCACCTTGTCGGAGGAGGACGAATTTGTTTTAAGGAAACTGTGTAAACATAGATCTCGGCAATTTCTTAACTTGGTGTTCATCACTTTTGTTTCCCAGCTCTGTAACTCGACAAACGAAGTCGAAGCTCTACTCTGTGATCCACTCGGGAGCTCTACTCTGCGATCCACTCGGGAGCTCTACTCTGCGATCCACTCGGGAGCTCTACTCTGCGATCCACTCGGGATCTCTACTCTGCGATCCACTCGGTAGCTCAACTCTGCGATCCACTAGGAAGCTCTACTCTACGATCCACTCGGGAGCTCTACTCTGTGATCCACTCAGGAGCTCAACTCAGTGATCCACTCGGGAGCTCAGTTCTGCACTCAACTCTGTAGCTCCACTCGGGAGCTCAGCTTTACGCACAACTCTGCGCTCAGCTCTGCCCTGAAATCAGCAAGGCAACGTCTCTACAGTAGTCTCCCGAATTCGGCAACTTGCAACAAGGAGACTTTTGACCCGGCTCGACGGTCTCGATTCGAAGAAATTATTCTTGATTGAGGACACTTCGGAAGTGGTCGACTCAAAAGACAAGTCCGATTAGTTTTTAGACTTTCCCTTGTATTTCCTCCAGGAAAGGTATACAATATCTTATAACAATCTTAAAATAGATTCGGTCTGTTGAGATGGCCACGACGCAAGAGGTTGAGGTGCAATAGACTCAAGTGTGATGACTCCCTCCGTCCCAATTGGTAGCGTTTCAATCAATCATGGGAAAAAACCAAAGAAGTTCACGGGGTTGAACTTCAAGCGGTGACAGTAGAAGATGCTCTTCTACCTGACCACGCTAAATCTGGCTCGGTTCTTGATCGAGAATCCTCCCAATGTACCTGAGGGTACGAGTGATGCCCAAACCTTCAATATTATGGAGGCATGGAGTCACTCAGAGTTTCAGTGTAGAAACTACATTCTCAACTGCCTTGCCGACTCGTTGTACGCTATGTATAGCATGAAGAAAATGACTAAGGAGTTGTGGGAGTCCTTGGACAAGAAGTACAAGACGGAGGATGTCGGTGCCAAGAAGTTCATCGTGGGTCGATTCCTGGACTACAAGATGGTTGACTCCAAGATGGTCATCAGCCAAGTTCATGAGCTTCAGGTGATTCTGCATGAGATTCACTCGGAAGGTATGGTTCTGAGTGAAACTTTCGAGGTGGCTGCGATCATAGAGAAGCTGCCACCCAGCTGGAAAGACTTCAAGAACTACATGAAGCATAAGCGGAAGGAGATGAATGTGGAAGAACTCATTGTTCGACTTCGAATCGAGGAAGACAATAAGAGTTTAGAGAGGAATATATTCTCTCAGGCTACTGTGAAAGCCAACGTTGTCGAGCACGGTCAAAGCTCGAAACGGAAGAATTTTAAGTCTTCCAAGATGAGACCCAAAGGAGGGGTCAATAAAAAGAAGTTCACTAGAAAGTGCTTCAATTGTGACAAAGTCAGTCACAAATCTTCAGAGTGCATAAAGTCGAAGAAAAATCCAGAGGCCAACCTGAATGAGGAGCTAGAGGAGGATGATCTTTGTGCGGTGATCTCCGAGCTGAACCTAGTGGGTTCAAACTCTCGACAATGGTGGTTGGACATTGGCGCCACTAGACATGTGTGTTGTAACAAGGAGCTACTCCACAACTTCGAAGAAGTCAATGGAGAGAAGTTGTATATAGGAAACTCATCAACCTCGGACATTATGGGCCAAGCAAAAGTGATGTTGAAGATGACCTCGGGCAAAGAGATCACTCTGAACAATGTGTTATATGTTCCGAAAGTTCGAAAGAATCTGGTATCTGGATCGTTGCTAAGCAAGCATGGCTTCCGCATTGTCTTAGAGTCGGACAGAGTTGTACTGTCCAAAAATGAAATGTTTGTAGGGAAGGGCTATATAACTGATGGGTTGTTTAAACTAAGTGTAATGGTCATTACGCCCAAAGTTAATAAAGTTGAAAACTCTTCCACTTATATGTTGGAGTCTTCGTGTTTATGGCATGGTAGACTAGAACATGTTAACTACGATGTATTGCGTAGATTAATTTACATGCGAAGCATACCTACATTCCATCTTGACCCGAAACATAAGTGTGAGACTTGTGTTGAAGCAAAATTGACAAAGTCATCCTTTCAACAAGTTAAAAGAAGCACTGAGTCACTCGGCCTAATCCACACCGACGTGTGTGACCTAAAAGAGACACCGACACGAGGTGGAAATAAATATTTCATCACTTTTGTTGATGATAACACAAAATATTATTTTGTGTATCTTCTCAAAAGTAGGAATGAAGCTATAGAGAAATTTATTCTTTATAAGAATGAGGTTGAAAACTAGCTTAATAGAAAAATTAAGGTGGTTTGGAGTGACCGAGGCGGTGAATATGTATCACCATTCACATATTTGTGTGTTGAACATGGTATCAGACACGAAACGACGACTCCCTACTCGCCTCGGCAAAATGGGATCGCTGAGCGAAAGAATCATTCTCTGAAAGAGATGATGAATGCTCTACTATTGAGTTTTGGTCTACCAGAGCACTTGTGGGGGGAAGCTGTGTTAACAGCTAATTACCTTTTGAATAAGGTGTCACAAAAGAAAATAGATAAGTGCCCTTATGAGTTGTGGTATGGTAGACAACCATCCTACAAATACTTACGAGTGTGGGGGTGTCTAGACAAAGTTTTGGTGTCGAATCCGAAAAGGATCAAGATCGGACCAAAAACTGTTGACTGCATATTTATTGGATATGCACATAACAACAGTGCCTATAGATTTCTTATGATTGGATCTCAAATTCCTGAGATACACAAGAATTCGATTATTGAATCGAAAAAATACCTCATTCTTTAAGCACGTGCTTCTGTTTAAAACCTAAGAGGATGCTAGCTCTTCTAAACGGGTATACGAAAGACAAGAGCAAGAAGAAATGGATGAACCAGTTGAGGGTGAGCTCAGACGGAGTAAGAGAGCTCAGGTGAAAAAATCCTTTGGATCAGATTTCTTCACTTTCATGATAGAAAGTGATCCATAGAGTTACTCAGAAGCAGTAAACTTGTCTGATGGACCTCAATGGAAAGAGGCAATTGGATCTGAGATTTCATCAATTTTGCAAAATCATATTTGGGAGTCAGTGGATCTTCCTTCCGGAAGTAAGACACTAGGCTGCAAGTCAATTTTTAAGAAGAAAATGAAATCAGAAGGCACGATAGAAAGGTTCAAGGCTAGGTTGGCAATTAAGGGTTACCGACAACATGATGGTCTGGACTATTTTGATACCTATGCTCGGTATCAAGAATAACTTCCATTAGAGTGTTACTTGCGATTGCCACTCTGTGGAATCTGGAAGTATATCAAATGGATGTAAAAACTGTCTTTCTAAATGGAGATTTAGAAGAGGAAATCTACATGGAACAACCTGAAGGGTTTTATACTCCGGGGCATGAAAATAAGGTTTGTAGATTGATCAAGTCATTGTATGGCTTAAAATAAGTTCCAAAGCAATGGCATGAGAAATTTGATAGTATCATGTTGGACAGTGGATTTGAAATCAATGAAAGTGATAAATGTATCTACAGCAAATACACGAAAGATGACTTAGTCATTTTATGTCTTTATGTAGATGACATACTTATCATTGGAAGCAATGATAAAATAATTAAATCCACAAAAGTAATGTTAAACTCAAGAGTTGATATGATAAACATGAGCCTTGCTGATGTGATTTTAGGAATTAAAATTCTTAGAACATCAAAAAGACTTGTCTTAAGTCAGTCTCATTATGTAGACAAAATTCTTGAAAGATTCACCAAGGGTGATACTGCATTGGCATAGACTCCGATAGATGTGAGTCAACATCTATTGAAAAATTAAGGAGAGGGTATCTCTCAGGTAGAGTACTCCAGGATAATTGGAAGTCTGATGTACTTAATGAGTTGTACACGACCAGACTTGGCCTATGCAGTGAGTAAATCGAGCAGATTTATGAGTAATTCAGGTGTTGAGCACTGGAAAGGGATAACTAGAGTACTGCGGTATCTACGTTACACTCGTAATCATGGACTGCACTATACAAGATATCCTACTGTAATCGAAGGATACAGTGATGCAAGTTGGATATCAGACATAAAAGACTCAAAGTCTACGAGTGGATATGTATTCGCTTTGGGGGGTGCAGTCATTTCTTGAAAATCTTCTAAGCAAACTGTAATAACCAGATCCACGATGGAATCTGAGTTTGTAGCTCTTGACAAATGTGGTGAAGAGGCTAAATGGCTACAACAATTCTTAAAAGATGTTTCTAGATGGCCGAAACCTATGTCGGCAATCTGCATACATTACGATAGTCAGTCAGCAATTGGCCGAGCACAAAGCCATCTGTATAACGGTAAGTCTAGACATATATGTCGTAGACATAATACCATTAGACAACTACTCTCAACGGGTGTTATCACTGTTGACTATGTAAAGTCAAAAGATAACTTGGCGGATCCGCTGACCAAAGGGTTAAATTGAGAGTTAGTTGCAAGCTCATCATTGAGGATGAGTTTAATGCCAATGTCGATAAGAAATGTTGGTGCAAAGGAAACTCAACCTATGCTGACTAGAGATCCCAAAAACTAGGTTCAAAGGGACAACCTAACTGCACTGACTAAGTAAGCTTATTGTGGGAGAACATGACCCAAGAAATAGTGAAAGGATAAAAGTTAAGCACATGACTTTTAATGATCCAAAAGAGTAGTGAGGAATACTCTCAAGAGATCACCTATGCGAGAAAGAAGTGGGGTCACTTCGAAGAGAATTGAAGGTATAATTCTTAGACTTTCTCGCAGAACCAGGCGTGTTCATGGCCTAACGAACACACTCATGAGAACTAAACTACATCAGGGAGAATCCAGTGTGAAGTACGTCAATGCTTATATAAATGGTCAAATAGTTCAAGGATATCGTGTCTACTAATCAATCAGTATGCAAACATACTTGCACAAGGGAAGGTTCAAAGGGTCAAACCTACCTATCCTATGCTAGACTTAACTGCTGAAGACTATCATGCACCAATTTCCATTCATGTGGGGGATTGTTGGAATTTGAATGGAAATTATGAAAATGTGAAGGAAGGATGGAGAAGACGTTCTGTCATCCTTCCAAATTCATTGTTTGGTAAAACGGAAAGACGGGGAAGACGTTCTGCCATCTTTTGCATCAAACCGTGAAAAATTCACATTGAAACTCTAACATAAATGGTCAAAAATTAATGGTAGATTAGTTGAATAAAGACAGTATTATGGCTGACCTTTCGATTCACGTAAGTTTAACGAATCAAGACAACATAATGGTTGACCTTTCGATTCCACCATTAATATGTCTCTTCTATAAAAGGAGACAGGATTGTGAACTCAAAAAGAAGAGAATTGCTCTTTGTTTCCAACCCCACAGTGATAGCGTTCAGGTGTACATTCAGTTCGTCGATGACTGCTTGTGCTTGTTGGAGTCCGCAGTTTTGTTGTTGTATCCTGGGAAATAAACGTCCTGCTAAACCTCGCAAACACTCTGTCGGAGGAGGACGAATCTGTTTTAAGGAAACTGTGTAAACACAGGTCTCAGCAATTTCTTTATTTGGTGTTCATCACTTTTGTCTCTCATCTCTGCAACTCGACGGACGAAGTCGAAGCTCTACTCTGTGATCCACTCGGGAGCTCTACTCTGTGATTCACTTGGGAGCTCAACTCTGCGATCCACTCGGAAGCTATCCACTCGGAAGCTCTACTCTGCGATCCACTCGGGAGCTCAACTCTGCGATCCACTCGGAAGCTCTACTCTGCGATCCACTCGGGAGCTCAACTCTGTGATCCACTCGGAAGCTCTACTCTACGATCCACTCGGGAGCTCAACTCTGCGATCCACTCAGAAGCTCTATTCTGCAATCCACTCGGGAACTTCACTCGGGAGCTCAGCTCTGCACTCAACTTTGCAGCTCCACTCGAGAGCTCAACTCTGCGCACAGCTCTACGCTCAGCTCTGCCTTGAAATCAGCAAGGCAACGTCTCCAAGTAGTCTCCCGAATTCGGCAACTTGCAACAAGGAGACTTTTGACCCGGCTCGACGGTCTTGATTCGAAGAAATTATTTTTGATTGAGGACGTACACTTCGGAAGTGATCGACTCAATAGACAAGTCCGATTAGTTTTCGAATTTTCCCTTGTATTTTATCCCAGAAAGGTATACAATATCTGATAACATCCTTTGTGTGCTCGGATTGTAAAGGCAATTCGTGGAGTAATTCTGATTGATTTTCTAATTGTCTATACTTACATTTATCCAGGTGTACAAATAACAAGAGAATTTCCGTGACAAAGAAATGAACATACGCGGATATAAATGAGTGATTGTATTACGATGGAGAACGATTCTCATAACAAACCTTAATTGGATACAGAAGAATGAATAGAGGTTACAAATTAATACTCGCGTTCTAATATGTTGGAGGGATTAGGAAGGGCCTGAAGCAGAGGAGGAGGCCTGTCAACTCCACCAGGTTCAGAATGAAGAAAACCACCTGATCACCAGGAAACAAGATGGCATGTTGGCGTTTCTGTGCCCAGGAAAATATGACACCACCAGCTGCAGGAGCGATTGCTTTGAAAATAGACATTGCAGTCACAGATATCCCATTTGCAGCTCCTCTTTGTTCTTGGGACACCGAGTTGTTTTGCAGAAGGAATAGGCTGGTAATAATGATCATAGAAAGAACATTCTTCAGCAAAGATGCGAAATTTACGGTAAGCTTGAGTAGAAGCCCTGATATATTTGACATAAATGGATAAGCAGCAAGCAAAGGCATGGCCAAAACCTGCATTTTGGAAAATAGTGTGCATCAACATTAGATGAAAGGTGCTTTTGGCTCTAATGAATGAAGGAATATGTGAGCAAGAGATAGTTACTGCAGCCACACGAATCGAGTTGATGGGTCCTAGGAGCCTCTCAATTGGAGGAAAAAGAAAAACTTGGAAAATTAGAAGACCAAAACCTGAAATATCCATCATATTTTGAGACATAATAGACTGTAAGTCTAAGAAATGTGCTAATTTACTGGGCACCTGAAATTGCAAGCACCGCGCCAACATCTTGAGATGAAAAGCTCAGCCCTCCATAGGTTTTGTCACTGACAGCCCATAATGAGAATATCTAACAACAGTTTAGCGATGGGTGGTGGAATTAGTTACGACCAAGAAAAATCATATGTACTGAAAAAGAACTAAAATATAGAAAACACAGCTTTAAAATAACTCTTGAAGAAGGATGTTGGCAAAACTTGATGGTTTACCAGAGCAAGTGAATGCTAAACTATCAGATAGCAAAAGTAAAATCAATAACCTTTGTTTGGACTACAATTACCTCAGTGTAAGCCATGTCATGAAGAGAAAAAATACAATAGACAACGATGGATGACATCAATGGCCAGTTCTTCAATAAGTTCTTTTGGGGTGCATCATTTTTCTCAAATTCACCATGTTCACCTCTTAAGTCAGAGCTGCATATAGATGTTTCTACATCTTCAGTTGCTGCATGCAACGTGTTTTGGGGATCATGCTTGTGCAGTGTCTCCTATGCAATTATTTGAGGGAGTCATCAGTTAAGCAA
Organism: Wurfbainia villosa; assembly: GCA_025175895.1. Lineage (NCBI taxonomy): Eukaryota > Viridiplantae > Streptophyta > Magnoliopsida > Zingiberales > Zingiberaceae > Wurfbainia > Wurfbainia villosa. Next base: position 84,351,728 of record CM045988.1, read on the forward strand.
ATCTTAAACAAACACATATTTCTGGTGATATATTTGGGACTAAAAAAAAGTTAACTTACTGGAAGCCACAAAGAAGTTATAAAAACTCCAATTGCGAGGAGTGAAATAAGAAAACACGGCAAACAGTAAGGAAACCTACAAGATATTGTAATACACTGATTATGTTAAAAAATTTAAGGAAAAGAAATTTAAGTTATGAAGGTCACACGCTTCTACCTTGCAAAGAAAGAACCTTGGGGAAATATTCTGGGATATTTTTCTGCAGGCTGACACCATACCACCAAATCACAACATAAGTATAAATAATGAGGTAAAAGAGAACATGAGTTTCAAGTTGAAAATTTGCTAAAATAATCTGAATAAATGATTTTGGTTCGTGCATAATTTGAAACCTTTTTGCAAGTCTAGGAGATCACATTTGAGTTCTAGTTTTGCCATTTCAGCAGCCGTATTTGCAAAAGAGTAGGACTACAGCAAAAGCTTGAAGTGTCAGCACAAGCCATGAAAGAGCTCAAGTGACACAATAATTAGAAAGAAACATGGTTTCCATCATCTACTTGTGGATTAAGTTGGGAAAAAGAATGTTACTCTATTTGATAAATTTTGCCAGAAGGTTACTGTTTGATAGAGTTTGCAAGAAAGTTAAGCACGGTACAATTCTTGTTATTATGTCGTTAAATAGAACAATTATCACCTGAGCCAAAAAACCTCCCAGAGCAGGACCAATGATCAAGCCTATGCCCCATGCTGTGGATACCTGAAAAAGAAACACCCATGAACAAGTTTCTGAAGATGCACGAAAGAAAATTAATCAATGTCATCGACAAAGAAGGTTACAAGAGATACTCCAAGAGACTGATGTTCTGCCCTACAAACTTCCACAGAATAAGCCTGAAAAATTGTTCAATATTTGCTTTTGTCATTCACAATATGCATGAGTGAACTCAAGGATACAACACGAAAACCTACCTTTATTGGTCCACTTATACCATTTAGTGATCCAAGTAGAAACCTCGTACTGATAGCCATCCAGTAACTTGTACTCAAACCAAAGAAAGTGTTGAAAAGGACTCTGAAGAAAGAAGGCAATAAATCATATGTGGAAATAAATAACAGAAATTGTTTTCCCAGACCAACACCAGAAAGATTGAGTCTACTAACACAGAGAAGATGCTAATAAGTATAACTGGTTTTCTTCCATATTTGTCAGCAACAATTCCCCATAACATGGAAGTAGATGCCCTTCCAACCATAAACGCAGCTCCTTAATTCACAAAAAGGAAACAACATACAAAATAGACTCCTTATGAATCAGGATGGTCTTTCATTGAACAAAGAAAATGCAGAAATCAGTCATTTTTACTGTCGTTGTAAATCTCACCGACAAAACCTGCGTAGAACCCAATATCTTCCTCTCTTTCAGCAACATGCAAATCTCTTATCTATGAAGAAGCAAAATGCAGCAGGAGAGAGTCAGAAAGTCCACATTGAAAAATAGAAGGGAATACGACGACATAGGTAACACAATTTTACCCTACCATGAAGTACAAGAAGGGAAACAATGAAGATATTGGCAGAGCTGAAACCAGAAAAGAAAAAAAAAAGAGAGATTAGAACCGAGGAAAAATTCCTGTCTGCACGATCTTATTCAACAAGCAAGCAGCATCAAACGTATAGGACATATCATCAAATTTCTGGAAGGAAAAGCACAAGTTTAACAATACATACCTGTGCAGAGGGTAACGAGCCACACATAGAAAAACTCTTTGTAGGGAATCCCTGTATTACTTTCCTTCTTCCTGTCTTGCTTGCATCCTGGACAATCATCGAAGAAAAAAACCTTGGGGTTCAACAATGGTTCCCTGTCCTCTGGCATTTCTACCTGAGGCAACATCACAGCAAAGCGCAGTTCTCCGCCAACTCTTTATATATATTCAAAGAATGAATTAAACAGAGGAGTGGTGTGCAGAAAATCCCCAATGATTTTTTAGATCACGGCATGCGTCATCAGACGAGCATGCAGAACCGAACAATTAAAATCCAATTCATCTAACTGAATTACTCGAAATGGGAATAATTAATTTTTTTTTAATGAATCGCATCAAATTTTATTATTAAAATCAAATAAATCCCATCGATTCAAAATTAATTTAATATTTTTAAAATATAAAATTGAAGTCCATTTAAATGAAATAATAGATTTTTTTAAAAAAGAAATAAACTGAATTAAAATTTTAAATTAATTCGATTCCATTAATTATTTGGACACCGGACACGTCACCTCGAGAAATAATTGTACGAAAAATAATTGTTTCCTTTTTCTCCCATCTTTCTCATTTTATATTTAACCCGTGTTTGCCCGTAAAATCTATTTCGTATTGCAATTGTTCATTATTATCAATAGAAAATTTCAGATTTACATTCCAAGGGCACTTCTACTTTTAGATAGATTCAATGGAATAATTTATAGATTTGGTCGTGATTTAAAATCGACAATTCAATAATTTAAAATCGATTGTTAATGAAAAATCAACCTTTAATCTAAAGTATTTAAGATGATTATAATTTGCTATTTAAAATTATCGATTATAGTTCAATTCATGATTCGATATAGTTCGAAATTATTATTATTTATTTTAAAAAATAAAAAATATAAAAAAATTTGAACTTATTTAAATTGTTATCCCGGTATAAGAAAATCAAAATCTACATATTTCATTTAATTTTATCTTTGTTCATTTAGAAAATAATATTGTTATTTATTTTTATTTCTCATTTATGGGGTGTTAATTCTTTCAATATTAAATTTTTCTACTTTGTCATTTAAAAAATACATTCATTATATCTTTTTGCAACTCTTACCTAATCATTAAAAGCAATGATTGTATTTCTAAAAAAAATCAGAAATAAAGAGATCTTGATTCATTTAATATATTAGTTTTAAAATTAAATATTTATTCTATAACAATGATTACATTGAAAAAGTTAAAATTTATTTTACAATAATAGAGAAAATGTAAAAACTTTGAATCTTCTACCACCACTATTATAGAAAATTGAAATTCATTTTACTATCTGTTTTATTAAAATTAAAAAGTATAAAATAATTCTCAAATTTTTATTTAGAACTTAAGAATCTCTATAATTGTTTCTTCTAATTTTTTTTTAATAAAAGTTATATTTTTATAAGTTTTGAATTATTAGTATTAATATTTTAAATTTTAAATTTAATAATATATCATTTTTATTTTAAGTTAAATTTTTTATAAATATTATATAAATTATTTCTAATAAAATTAAAATATCATTATACCTAACTATTTCATATACAACATCTCATTTTAATAGATAATTTAAATTAAATACAATTGAATAAATACAAGAAATATAATAAAAATATTTTTTACATTTTACTTTCATTGTTAATACAATCAAGGAGCTAATAAATTCATCCATAATATATTTATTTAAAATTAAAATTATATTACACAAAATTATTATAATTAAATGAGTAATAAAATAATAAATATTGAAGAGTTGTTTACTTGCATCATTAAATACTTTAAAAATTTTATAAATATTATAATATATATTTTATTAGTGTGAAAATAAATATATATTAGTATTATTAATAATTTAATAAAAAATAAATATAATAGTTCTCTATATTGAAATAAATCTTATAATAATTGATAGGTTAAATTTCAAAATGTTGATATATCACGTAAAAATTCTTTAAAACTCATTTATTTAATTTTATAAAATTTAATTTATTATTTTATTATATTAGAATGTGACTATAAATAAAAAATAACAATTTTAATTAATTTAACTTGATTTTTAAAAATTTTAATTCATTTTAAACACATAAATTTAAAACATAATATATGCAGTGAATATAAAAAAAATAAACACCAACAACATACTAATAAATAAATTTAAATTTATCAATACATACAGTATTAGAATTAGTATTGTATTAAAAATATTTTATTAGATAATTCATATTTTTTCTAAAATTAAATATAATAATTGAGATATATTGATAGAAATATAATTTATTAAAAACTCAATATACTAATAAATATTTTTGAATTATTTAAGAGTTAACTTTCATATATAAATGAGTATACCAATAATCACTTTAAAATCTATGATATAAAGACACTTAATTATTTAATTTATTAAATTCTTCAATAAATTATTTTTTCTTTGTCTTATTATTTTTTTAATTGTACAATTTAAGTGCAATTTGTAGAAGACATTTAATAGATGGATTAAATAATTCTGGACAAAAATATTCAAAACTATATTTAGATTCAAAACTAAAAAAAAATATTTTATAAAAAAAAATTTAGCTAATAATTTTTTTAATTTAATATCAAAATATTTAAATAAAACTTACATGATGATGAAAATTCAAATAGTTGTATTTGAAAACATTCTATTCTAAATTTCTTTAAGTATTTTATTACAATATGTTACTTCAATAATCTATGATCATTCTTTTTTTTGTAATACTTACGTCTTATCTATATTTTTTCGGATGAAAGAGAGACTTTATAAAAATATTTAATAAAAGCAACAAATTTAAAGACAAGATTTTCAAACTTTTGAATTTTTATTATTTCTCTCAATCGATTATCAGAAGTTATTTTGATTCATCATTGATGTATTGAATATTGTGGAGATTCATATTTAAAATGATTATTTTTTTATCCTTCTAAAGACGAGATGAACTTTTTTTTTATTAGAATTGAAGTCAAAAATGATTAAGATTTCAAAATTCAAAGAGAAAAATAAAAAGATAATATAAAAAATGATGAAATAAGTATCGAATTTAGAGAATAACAATTAATAAATCATGATCATTAATTAAAAAATGATCTAAAACCCTAAATAAAAAATTACTGTGCGTCCGTGCTATTTTGGACCTTAAACATAACTAACTTGTAAGTCGATGAGTCAATTACTATTTCTATCTATATAATTGAATTAACGAATAATCAATTTATTGATCCGATTATGAATCCAAGTAAGTCCTTCCGAAAAGCATGACATAAAAATCACATTTAACTTTTTTTGTTTGAGAATGAAGAACAGGAGTGGACAAAGATAGCACTGCGGGAGTCGGTCAACGCTAAATTTAAAGCATAAAGAACAAAAGAGTTATCTGCCTGGCGTGACTTGGACCGACTACTTCGAGCACGCAGTCCACCACTTTAATCCGTCGTAGTCTTACGATCCAATCAATAACAATCGAGATCGACGAAGCCGTTCAAACGCGTCGGTCCAAATTGATCGGCTCGATCTGGTCCCATGGGAATATAAAACTACAGCCGTAATAGCTAGCTACCTGCCCTCGCGTCCTGTTCAATGATTGCGAAAGCCATCGAAGTTTATCTATATAAAAATAATATGGATCGATTTTAAATGAAATTTATTTTTTTTTTAATCCAGATGATTTCATGTGACTTGATTACCATATCAAAATCTATAAAAAATTTCGTGATTTATTTCTTATATAATAATCGTGAGATATATTCGATGAGATTTATTAAATTGACGATTTTAACTTTTGCATAAGTGAAAGTCGTCAATTTATATATATATATATATATATTCAGGGGAATTAACTTTTGGAAATAATTGACCGGTTCCTATCGAGTCGTAGGAAACTTGCCGGCTATTATTTTTTAATATTTTCTTAACTTTACTCCAAGAAAGTTAAATAATTAATGCATCATGACTTAGAAATTTTATTTGAGGTTTTAGTGGACAAATTATCTCTCAATAAATTAGTGGGTTCACTAAGTGATTCCGCTCAATAAAATTAGCAGACCATCGATCCGCCGCTTATTTCAGATTTGCATTCCATGCAAATTTGTATATATTTCATATATATTTGCCTCTTAATTTTGATGTGAAACATGAAGAAAAATCATCAGTTAAATACGTATAATATTTGTTGGGATGGAGAGGAAACGGACAGAAAAATATTCTTTGGATAGGAAATAAACGCACACGATGCCATTTGCGTGGGCGTCACTCTTCGTTACGGATTTTTTTCGCTTTAATATTATTATTAAATAAAATAACTTAATACGATGATGAAATCAATTGTTGACTAAATAAAAATATTTAAGAATTTAATCAATACCCGAGTGCATAGACGGAGACGTGCAGTACTTTTTCTTCTTCTTATTTTTTGTTGATAAATTAATTATGCAAATTCTCTGCGGCAGAGAAGCCACAAAATCACAGCCAAACTATTATAATCATGGACTGTGGTTTCGCTTGCTGATAGCACAGTCAAACAGTCGTCACTAAGAGTTAGTTGCCAAATCGCTATTGAATTGTCCATGATTATTTTATAGATAACTCGGTAACGATTTCATTGGTTTGACCATGATTTTGTAGCCACTTGGCTTATGATCGGCTTTGTTTGGAAGGAGATGAGAAAAGAGTAAATAATGGAAAGAGAAAGAAGAGAGAGTTAAAATTTACATTCCAAATTAAGATGTAAGAACTTGTTTGGGAGGAGGTGAGGAGTGTAAGTAATGAAAGGGAAGGAAAGAAAAGGAAATAGAGGAGAAGGAAAGGGAGGTGAGGAGAAGAAATTTAAGCTTCAAATTGGAGTGAGAGGAAGAGAAGTAAAAAAGGTTAAATTTATCTTTCTTTATCTTTTCTTCTTCTTCTCTCACTTCTTCCCAAACAAAGGCAAAATTTTTCCTCTTCTTACTTTCTCTTTCCTCACCCTTTTTCAAACAACTAAGGTAAAATTCTCCTTCCCTTTCCCTCCCTTCCCCTTATTTACCCTCCCCTCTCCTTCTAAATAAGTCAAGAAAATCTCTCTTTTTATGGGTAAGTAGATTAAAATATATCTTTCCTTCTCCTTGCTTTATCTTTTCCTCCCAAATAAAATTTAAAATTTCTTTCCCTTTTACTTACTCTTCTCTCACTTCCTCTCAAATAAGATTAAAATTTCTCTTTCCCTTACTTCTCTCCCAAATAAATCGTAAATCGTCACGGATGGAACATCCAGAAGGAAGGTACCATAAGGTTATTTTTTAAAATTATTGTGTCATTTAATATATTATAAAATAAAAGTGGTCGATTTAAATATTTGAAAAAATTGGATCCGTGACTCAAAAATATTGTCGTTTGTTTCTGTAACACTGTTTTCACGTTGAGTTATTCGATTTCTCACCGGCTAATTAACATTCAGAAAACGTTAGGCGTAGTGACTGTTTGATGGGAGAAATTATTTAATTAGAGTTGTCTGTTAGAAACATTAGTAACATATATTCTATTTTAGATGTAGTGAATGTTAAATGTGCTTCCAAAAATAAAATAAAATCTAAAAGGGAATATGCATCGCTTAATTACTTTTAAAATTTGAGATTATCATCTACAAGTTATAATTTCGTCTACTCGACTACTCCCAAGTTAATCAAATTTTTATTAACTGTCAAAAATACTCAAAAGATGCAACCAAAAAAAAAAAGACCAACAAGCTCACATGTATCTAATAATTAAATGGAGAACAGTTACTGTCTACGTTAGGATTTAATTGTTAGCAAAGCCACTAGTTAAACATAACGACTTGAAAGACGTGAATACCATTATTTTGTAATTTTTTTCTCGATCCAAAATCAAAACCATTATATATGTCCTCAAATGAAGTTGCAAACCATATATGTATCTCGAACCTCTTCATATGAAATTGAAAACTGTAAAGAAATAAAAATCTAAGTGATTAAGGCATCTCTTCGAGTTAATCTAAGTGAAATAAGCGAAAGAAATAAAAAACTGAAACCGTAAAGAAACTTATAGTGGTTGCAAGCATTTGCACTGTAGGGATGACACTGCTTGTCGTCTGAGGGTTAATCACAAAGAAAAGAGCCTCCTCCTCCACAAGCCAAGGTCCAGTGGCGCCTTGGTGATCCTATCTCTTGTTCTCTCCGACAAAACCTCTCGAATCACTCTGACTTCCTCTTTCTCATAGCCTTTCGGCGTCTCATATCTCTTCCTGCTCTTGGACGCACACCCCCTTATAAAGAGGGTGTTTCTACTGCACTGCACGAAGTGCGCCAACTGCACTTCGTGCAGCGCGTGCACACGTTGCAAAGCAACGTGTGCACACTGCAGCCGCCGTGTAGCAGTTATATCTCCTACTCATCCAAAACATGTCACATAGACAAAATGATCACATAGACCAATAAGAGGTATTTAGTCACATAGACTAAATAGAGCCGGAATCATTAGTCCAAAATGACTAATAGAAGTATCCAGTCACATAGACCAGAAACGTGTCGGAAATCATAGTTTCAAAAGACTAATAAAACAGAGATTAATAGTCTCAAAGACCATTAGAACAATCAATTCATACTTAAGAAAATGACTCGTGCGACAGTAAACACACTGAGCAATTCAATGCTAAGAAAGTTGTTACACCTTACATAGCTGCTCATAGAGCGATCAATGCTAAGAAAAGTTGTTACGTCGCTCTTCAAATGGTACATAATCATTCTCTGAATGACACATAGTCACTCACCTGATAACCCATTGCCATCCTCCAGTTGGCTCACAACTGTTTGTCAGGTGGTACTGAACCATTCTCCTGGTGATACTTAACCATTTTCCGGGATTTAATGTCTTGCTATTTGCCCAGATTAAATAATCTCCACTTACATCAATATGAAAATCTCTAATCTCTCATAATGACCATCAAGTCAAGAACATGTTCCATATTCTCAATATTCACAAATATTTCCATACATAACAGAAATGGATCGACCAGTGAATAATTCTCAAAAGATGTAAACATATTTAATCTTCTTTTTTAGTGTGAATCCATTCATTTTAATTAGTCGCTTTCCTAGTCATGTTCCATAGACCGAATCATCCATAGTCAATAGGTTTACATGATAAAGTAGCAGACCCTGATTAAAACTTCAAGCAGACACCTAAATAGTCACAAAAGACAAATGCTGAGATTAATGTATAATCTCAAAGGGCTCACATAGTAGAAAAGCAGAGATCCATTCTCCTACTACCCTTATTGTCGCCTTAGTACATGTGGTATGAATCACATTCTACGATGTTATTCTCTTTACCAACAAAGAGCACATGTTCTCTTCAACATCGTATAGATTTTGATCCAGGTATTCCAAATGTTTAATCCTGAATTCAACATATGAATTCTAACCTGGCTCATAAACAGGTATAGTAAATGATGGGAATATTTACTTCGATCACTTTTCTTAAATGATCTTATCTTGATACACATATCAAGACGACCCCAACTTATAGGTATGTATCCCATACATATAAATTTCCAAGCTATCCTATAAGCAATAGTCTTACCCCTATTCGTACATAACAAACAGAGATGATTGTCCATGTGAGAGGACCAATCACTACTTGTCAATATGCTCACTGAGATCTTATTAGAATGTAACATCACATACACTGAATGAATTATGACTTGCATTAAAAATAATCAAATTACAATATCCGATTGCCATTACAAAACTGTTACATTCTATGAAGTATCATAGACTTTACATGCTCATTAAATGACTCTCTAGTCATCGACTTAGTAAAATGATCTGCAAGCATAGCTCGAGTAAGGATATACTCAAGAATCACCTTCTTCTTAGCAATAATATCCCTGATAAAGTTCTACTTTATAGCAATATACTTGCCTTTGCTGTGATATTTGGGATCCTTAGAAAAAGCTATAGCATCTTGACTGTCACAGTAGACAGTCACTGGACTCCCACTATCTTCAACAATCTTCAAATGCTTCAGGAATCTCCTTAACTAGACCGCTTCTTGTACAACTGCTGAACATGCCACTTACTTAACTTCCATGGTTGATAAGACCACATAGGCCTGTTTCTTACTGTTCCAAGAGATGACATCACCATTCAACAAGAATGCGTAGCCTGATGTGAATTTTCTATCATCCAGGTCCCCAGCCCAATCTGCATCTGAATAGCCCTTCAGGATCATATCTGATCCTTGATAAAAGAGACTGTAACTTGTCGTCGATTTCAGATATCTGAATATCCTTTTCACTGCCTTCCAGTGTCTCGGTCCTGGGTTTGACTGGAATCGACTGATTAAGCGAACAATATAGCTGATATCGAGACGAGTACACAATATAGTGTACATTAAACTACCAACGACACTGGCATATGATTTTTTATTCATCTCAGCTATTTCATTAGGAGTTTTGGGACTCATACTCTTGCTCAGAACAGTACCTTTCACAATAGGTGTCTGTTCAATATTGCAATTTGACATGCTAAAATGTTGAAATATCTTATTTATATAAGATTTTTAAGACAAACCCAAAAGTCTCTTAGATTGATTCCTAATGATCTTTACTCCTAAGATGTATTCAACTTCTCCTATATCTATTGTGTCAAACTGTGATGAAAGCCACTTTTTGACTTCTATCACAAAACCTATATCATTTCCTGCAATCAGCATATCATCAACATATAATGATAAAATGACATACTTTTCTTTGTCCTTCTTCAGGAAAATGCAATGATCCTCATTGATCATTTCGAAACCATAAGATAAAACCAATTCGTTAAATCTTATGTTCCATTGTCTTGATGCTTGCTTTAGCCCAAACATAGATTTCTTCAATCTACATACTTTATTTTCTTGGCATTCAGCAACGAAACCTTTTGGTTGAACCATATAGATTTCCTCATCAAGCTCACCGTTAAGGAAAGCGGTTTTTACATCCATCTGATGTAACTCCAAGTCATAATGCGCCACTAAAGCCAAAATAACTCGGATTGACACAAACTTTACTACAGGAGGAAATGCCTCTTCAAAGTCAATACCCTCCAATTTGGTAAATCCTTTTGCAACCAAACGAGCTTTGTATCGGTTAATCGATCCATCAACTTTCCTCTTGATTTTGAGAATCCATTTATTCCCAATAGTCCTTCGGCTAAGAGGAAGATCGACTAACTCCCAAACATGATTCTTAATCATTGACTCCATTTCTTCAACCATTGCAACTTTTCACTTTTCTCCAGCTCCAGAGCCCAAAGCTTCCTTAATTGATTGAAGTTCTTCATCGTCAACTGGGAGTGTCATCATTACCTCATTCTCAATATCAAACCTCTTCTTAGGTTTGATCTCACGGACACTTTTTGTCATGCCCCGAGAGCATACCGAGCCGAAAATCAAACGGACGGCACCTCCCCTGTACGTGGCAACATTTTGGGTTAATACAAGGCCCGTAGGCCCACAATAACAACAATATATATAACAAAACAACTACACAAAAACACAGCGGAAACATACCACAACAATACAACAATCCCATACATGCATACCGGTATGACTAACACATTACAACGATACAAAACTTCGACAAAAATCCGAATATACAACATGTACATCACGAAAACTCCAAAACACAATACACAACGGACGGAAAGCCCAAATACACACGGGAGCCTCGGAGGTGAGATGAGACGATGTCAGTCGGCGGTGCTCCAAGCTGTCCCGAAGTCTTACTTACTGGGATGTAAAAACCTGTGGTCCATGGGGTGGTGAGTAAAATTCAGCAGGTAATAGAAAACACGTATATATATGTAATATCACATGTATTTCAATGACATACTCTAGAAGTACAACAAGTATATCAGTATAGTATATAAATACAAACATATACCATCTAACTGAATGATCAACATAAAAATGCATATACTAAGTTCACACGCTACTCGATCCAACCCAACATATATCCAATATATATATATATAACAGGAAGAGTAGATCAACTCAAAATATACTCTAGCTACAGGTCAAGGTATCTAGTAGTCTGTCCAACACATACCAATATCCGATACAATCGTATAACAAATGCAAGAGACATGCATGAATATGATGTCCACCCAAATGCAGCAAGCATAGTACAAACAAATGCAACATCACAATAATCATATATATATATAGATATATATATATATATATATATATATATATATATATATATATATATATATATATATATATATATATATATATATATATATATATATATATATATATATATATATATATATATATATATATATATATATATATATATATATATCGATCTCAACCATCCATATATATATATATATATACATACATATATGTATCTATATACGGTAATATGTACTGAATGATACATGATGCATGGTCATGCCTGCTCACCCCTACTCGCTACCACGACCCCAGTGTGGCCTAGGTGGCACGACATGACAACTATCCCGACTCCAACCGCCACCACTCTCGAGTGACCGAGTTGGGTAGTATGATCAAGTAGCATGTGAGCGTAAGTAGCTCGCTACATAGCGGGGGTCCTCCCGCCACTCCGACTAACACTACGATGAGTGGTCGAGTACCACGCACCAGGACAAGCGCACTCGACTCCAACTACCATCGTCTATAGTGGTAGAGTGCGGCTGTGATGCTCTTCCCTCACACGCGATTACTCCTCGGGAGTGCTCGGGAGGCAAGATGATTGGACGACTCTCTCGATCCCCAAGGAGACTATGTCGTCGAGAATGCATGCAAATGACATGTGTATCTTTGTCACACGCGTCTGACCATCTACCACAGACTCTCTGTTCAGCAAAGAGTCATACCCATCTAATCAATACTCTCTATCCTGTAGAGAGTTGTACTCAACAGATCGACGGGCTCTCTATCACTGTAGAGCCAGACTCAATCGATTATAACTCTCTCTCCAGAGAGTCGTACTCGACTGATCATAACTCTCTCTCCAATAGAGAGTCGTACTCAACTGATCGACGCACTCTCTATCCGATAGAGAGTCATACTCGACTAATCATACCAAGCTGGGACCACCGGTCCGCAGCGACACACTAATCACCCTTCACTTAACCATTACACAACTCATGGTTGGTAACAGTATGCAACATACAGATATTGAAAGTAAATCCTACATTTAGGGCATTACCTACCCATGGATGACCTTCTTGCCAATTTATAAATTGGATCATCCTCCGTACTAACATTTACACCCTGCTAAATAACTAGGTCAATTTACATCACATCTATAACTCTTAAATCATGATAGGGTATATGTGTGATATCAACAATTGAGTATAAATACATCAAACGATAAGTTCAAGCATACGATAATAAGAGCAGGGTCAAGGTAATATGAACACCTAACATGCTCATATCAATAACTAAATCTGAAATGCAATACATCTACCCGGACTAGGTAGGAAATTACCCACCTACTGTCAATGCTCGTAGTAATAGAGTCCTCACGTCCGCGGGTCTGTCTCGTATCCACGTCCTGCAAATATTAAACACTATGATTAAGTGCAACATACAACGAATGATTAAATTGAATCCTATATCGACTTCGCATCCCGATCAACTAGATTGATCTAGTTACCCAATTAACCTAATCAATCCTCAACATTAATCCCTTAGTTTGTAAAGTTAACACCGTAATTAAACCCACCAGTCTCCAATTAGCTATTATGCTAACCTCTGATATTGACTCCATACGTCAATTCCTACATTGACAAACTGGTTCATAGCCTCCCAGTCCATTACAAACAGGTTTTCAATTACACCTTGTCTATCTCAAACTTAGTCACTCCATAGAAGAGAAATCCACCATGAATCAACCAATCCAATCTGTTCATAACTCCAACACGAGTGAACAGAACATCACCAGTAAATCTCTAAGGAGAAACATCACAGTTAACCCTTCTCACTCAGCCACTGTTGACAGTTCACAAACTAAACTCCACTGTTTTGATTCACCACCCTGCCACCCTAATTTAGGAATCTAACTATTTAAAACACTTCGATAAAAACCAACACCTCAGTTCTCCCCCACACCATCCCATTCAGCCAACACTCCAACACCGGCTGCACAACACGGAACACACATTGCTATACAATAGAAGAACAACCACAACATTAATCCACAGCAACACGATGAATTTAACTGGATTGATAGAACAAAAGCAATGGCTCATGCTTACTAGTAAATCGGAATCTCACCGGCAGCCAACCCTTTCCCAAATTTCACCATCCGCCAGGAACCAATAAGAACGTTGTTGCCCTAGTCCCAAACACACAGATCTGGACTTGTGCCGGCAGAACTCGTCACTCCCGAACCGAACTAGTGTAGACATTGCCGGCGTAAGTCTCCGATCATTGTCGCTCATTAGTGATCTCACCCCAATCTCCGGTTCACCGGCCGAAATCGGCGACCCGAGCCTCTCGCCTTAGCTCCGGCGATCAACTGTCAACTTGATGCTCGCGGCGGTGGCGAGTTCTTCTTTGCTCGGGATCACGGAGAAGGAAAAATCGCGCGGAGGCGCCATCGAGGCGGAGGAGGAAAGCAGCGGTGGAGACGGGTGGATCGGCCGTGGCGGTGAAAGTCGACCATCGGCGGCCCGCGATCGCTCCGGCGAGTCTCTCTTGCGACGACGAGGCAAGCGGCGCGACGACGACGGTGGGCGAGCTCGAGCGTGGGCGGCGCGCGGAGAGAAGAGGCGTGGCGTCGGGGCGGCGCCGAGTGCTGCGGCGAGCGACGTGGAGGCGGAACATTTGGGCAGAGAAGAGGAAAAGATCGTGAGTGGGAAGAGGAGAAACGACCGATCGGGAGAAAGGGGAAAGGTCGCGCGGTGAAAAGGAAAATCGACGAAAAGAAACGGAAGGAATCGATTAATTAAACCATTTAATACATTAGAAGATAATCTAAACAGGTTTTACAAAAACCTGTTCGCTTTATCCCCATTAGACATACATAAAACTTCCGTTTAAATCCAGAAAAATTTCTAAAAATTCCTGGAAAATTTTATAGGGTATTTTCCCAATTATCCAACGTTTTATTTTATTTTGTTTTTTTTCTGCGGTATTTTACACTTTTCCGTAAGTTGGGCTGATGAGAAGTCACCCCGTGACTAGGCAAAGTACTCCCACTGGGTTGACTAGTTCCAGGTATCTCACTAGACACCTGTCTTGACAACGACTCTTCCTCCTCAAATAGGAGAATTGTCTTATCAACTTCACCTCTAGCAGGGAACTCAGTTTCGAGAAAAGTAGCATCTCTCGAATCCAATTCAGAGATTGTTCCATCTTGTTACTCACCTATGAAAACATAACCTTTTGAGGTATAAGAATATCTTATAAAAATATATTTCTTACCTCTAGATCGCAGTTTTCCATACTTGTGAGTACTATTATGAACATATGAAATCGACCCCCAGGGTCTCAGATTTCCCAAATCTGGTTTTCTGCTTGTCCAACGTTTATATGGGGTAGATGGAACTGACTTTAAAGGAACTTTGTTAAGTATATAGGTTGCAGCTAGTAATGCATCTCCCCAATAGGAGATCGGCAAATTAGCCTGCGCCATCATAGACCTAACCATTTCGAGAAGAGTCCTATTTCTTCTCTCAGCAATCCCATTTTGCTGTGGAGTTCCAGGGATCGTCAGCTGTCTAATAATCCTTTTATCATTACATATTGTCTTGAACATATCAAACAAATATTCTCTTCCACGATTAGTGCGTAAAGTTTTAACCTTACGTTCCGTTTGATTCTCAATTTCGTTCATATAACGAATGAAGCAATCCAATGCTTCAGACTTGTGAGAAATCAAATACACATGACCGAAATGAGAGAAATCATCAATAAATGTAATGAAATAGGAAGCTCCATGTCTAGCTTTCACATTCATTGGACCACAAATATCCGAATGAATCAATTGCAACGGTGACTTTACCCTAATAGCTTTACCGAATGATTTCCTAGTTGCTTTTCCAGCAAGATAATACTCACATATATACAAGCTAATCTTAGCACGAGAGCCCAATAAGCCCTCCTTAGCTAATCGATTCATGCGATCTAGTCCTATATGTCCTAATCTAGCATGCCAAATATCATCAGTTATTTCTGCATCACTAGTTAGAGCAATGTTTGAAAAACAATTATCAATCGCACAATTGACATTTGGTTCAACATCAAGAACCATAAAACCATTTGTTAAAAAACCATAACTGATTGACACTGAGTCAATCTTAAGTTCAACACATCGACTGTAAAAGTTTATACTATACCCCAAATCAAGAAGACAAGTAACAGAAACAAGATTCCTACGAATCTCAGGAGCATATAAGACATCATGTAGAAACAAAATTCTTCCACCATGAAGGTTAAGTTTGCAAGTGCCGACTCCTTTGACTTTGACTTTTGCATTGTTTCCTACATATATCCATTTGTTGCTAGCTAGTACCCGACGGTACTCTACATATGTAACTCGCTCCCGAGCTACATGGTTGATTGCTCCCGAATCTATAATCTACAAAGGATAAGAATCAGTCAACAACATATAACTAGCAACAAAATGCTCAGAAGATAGACTAGAAGTTACCTTTCTTGGCTCGGTACACTCCCGAGCATAGTGACCCTTTTTGTCACAATTAAAGCAAGTCACCTTGCTTTTAGGTTTCTTTTCTGTCTTCTTGTTGTTCTTCTTCTTGATTGGGCCTGTCCCACCTGCAGTAGCAGCTTCTTTCTTTTTTCCCTTCCCCTTCTTGAACTATCTCTTCTTCTTGGATCCAGATGATCCAGCAAAACTGGCAGCCAAATAGGCTTGGCCTAAAATCCTCGCGGATTCTACTCTCTCTGCCTCTAATTCAACATGACGCGAGACATCAGTGAAAGTCTTAATACTCTCACTGTGAGTAAGGGTCTGCTTCATGGTCTCCCAGGAATTTGGAAGGGGTCGAATAACTGCCTAAACCTGTTGTTCGTCAGTCAACTCATGACCTGCAGTTTCAAGCTTCCGAATCATGTTCGACATCTCCCTGAGATGTTTAGCCATCGTAACATTCGAGCGCTTCTTATAATTGTCAAACTTGATCGTCAACTGTCGAAGTTTGCTTAGACTAACTCCACTGTACTTCTCCTTAAGGGCCACCCAGACAGCATGAGCCAAAGAATACACCTCATACTCAAATGTCAGGTCATCCACCATTGAACTTATCAAAATACCCTTAACAGTGGAGTCCTTTTTCTTCCATACCTTATATGCATTAAGATCTCGCCTGTTTTGTGCAGTGGGACCATCTACAGGTTCTATCAAAACCTGATTTATAGCCTCAAGAACTTCTTATTTCTCTAGGACATATTGTATCTTGAGGTGCCATATCTTGTAGTTATCCCCATTCAGTTTCTCACCTTTATTGAGTTCAGCTATAATATTTTTAGTTGCCATAACCTAACATAAATAAACATATTATTTAATTATTCAGTGTATGCTTTTATGTATGTAATCTATAAATTGACTCAATGTAAATTCGATTTGGTTTACAAAATCAAGTGACAATCAAATTCCCACTCATCATTTGTATGTGTCAATCCAATCGACTTTGATCAATCATATTACATACATCCCATCTTAACATGATATTATTAAATTAACATATCATTTAAATTGTACTCATTATGAACAAAGAGTAAATAAATATCATGCATCATGTAGAGTTAACAACATAAAATGAACATATCATTAAATTAAATTTGTTGTACATTGTTAATAGATAACAAGACTCTACAAAGAATGTTACACATAACATTCTTCCTACTCATAATTGACAAATAAAAAAAAACTAACAAACTAGAGATGATCATTACTCCCACTAGGACAAACACTAGCGCAGTAACAATCCAAACATGCCCATTCTTCTTGGGCTGAACTAGGACATCCTCCACTGAGATGCTCTCAAGATGATGCCAGGATGCAGAATCTTGTGAAGGACACCTTTGAAGCGATCCAAAAGGAAAAACCTCTTCAGGGTCCTCTTCCGGATCTTCCCCTGGATCTTCACAGTGCACCTCACAGTCCTCGTAGTGAAGCAGCTCAGCGCATAACTGGGTATATGAAATGCGCCCCTCATAGCGCCTCCAGATCTGATGCGCTATATCACTAAGGTGCTGCGACAGAGAACGGACCAGAGCCCAGATCCTATAGTTTTCCAGAATAGGAAACCCCTGCATCTCGAGTCTCCAGAATAGTCTGTCCAATCTCCCTATGTGCCACCTAACTTCATGTGTTGAGTCATACTCTATCCCCTGGATAGCCTCCCTCAGTCGGTTACGCAACACATCACGTCTGGTCATCGTGGTAATCATCCGTGTCATCTGAAAAAATTAAAATTAATTAAATCAGTACAAAAACGGACAAATTAGTACACATACCGACTTAATTCAATTTATATATTGACATAGAACGAACACATCCATTCAAGGATTAATCTCTTTGATTCTGTGGAGAACATTCGACTGAGATGCTTAGACCAGTCGACTGATACATTTACCAATTAAATATCATTTAAGTCCAATCGATTTAAACTGTTTTGACATGACCATTAATGCGAAAACTAAACACCTTCATTTCTCTCCAAATACCCCAGACACTCGAGTAACATGAACGGTTGTTTATTTTTACATCGTCCCTAGCCATCAACTCTAGTTCTTTTTGACCTATCTATTAGTTGTTTTATCCGAGTTCTATTTGTTCCAAACAAATACTCGAAGATCTTGTTATGAGTTAAGTTGACAAAGTCAACTTAGCCAACTTACATTGACTGACAGTAGAACTAGCCCTCTGGCCGAGCTCTTATTATGGACCCTGACCACTTTTAGTGCTTCTTTCTCTAGATTTCCACATTTCCAGCCCGAGCCCAAGGAAATCCCAAGCTCTATATGGAAATCCCGAACACTTATAATGCTAGCCGACCACTTTTAAATGTTGGTCGAGCACTCTTTGCTCTGCCCGAACATTTAGCCTACTAGTAGAGCACTAAAATTGGAAATCCTGACTTGTTTCCGGAATTTTAGACCGGTTTGAACAATTTCAGACCGATTTCCTGAAATTCCAGATGATTTGAACAATTTCAGATCGGTTTCCTGAAATTCCAGATCGATTTGAACAATTTCAAACCGGTTTCTGGAAATTCCAGGGCAGTTTCGTGAACTTCTCAACTGGTCTGTAATCCAGACCGCTTTCCAGACCAGTCTATTTTCCAGACCATTGACACCGGTCCAATTTCGAAGCGATTCGTGGCTTCTTACGGATCGGTTTCGGACAGTTCATTTCGGAAGCAAACCCGATGCACAGATCGGTGGTTTACAAAATAGACGTCTATTTTCCGGTAGTTAATCGACAAGACCTTTTCGGACCAATTTCCAAAGCGATCGATGTCGGATCGGTCTACCGTCGAACCGATCGAATGGTTTGATATTGGTCGATCGGCACATACCAATTTCAAAGCGATCGATGTCGAGGCCGTCGACATCGAACGATCGAATGGTTTGATATTGAACCGGTTTGATGTCTAGACCGGTGTAGCGTCGAGCCGATCTCGGGCCGATTTGATACCGGACTAGTCAGCGTCGACCCGATCCCAGTTGGTGTGATGTCGGGCCGGTCTCGAGGATTTGATACCCGACGGTCAGCGTCGAACGATCACCCGCATCGGTGTAGCGTCGAGCCGGTCTCGAGCCGATTTGATACCTAGTATGAGTACGACGCTCGGGAAGCATTGAAATCGCTCGGGAGGCGATTTAGCAAAACCGCTGCCGGTTTAAGCTGCTCGAAATCTTTGTAACTACTCGAGACAATTTTCCACGAGGAATTGTTCACGGCGATTTAGTTTTCTTCGTCGAAGCATTCCCAGCCCATTGGGCGATTTAAATCGGGTTGTTTTGGGAAAGCTATGAAATTGCTCAGATAAAGCGATTTTGCAGGCGATTTCTTATCATCATCTTCTTCGCGACTTCATTTTCGTGATGAATAGTAAATTTACAGAAAAAAATGAAAAACTCGAACAGATGCTTCACCAATGAGAGCTCTGATACCAATGTTGGTGATTAAGGCATCTCTTTGAGCTAATCTAAGTGAAATAAGCGAAAGAAATGAAAAACTAAAACTGTAAAGAAATTTACAGTGGTTGCAAGCGTTTGCACTGTAGGGATGAAGGTATTGTAGGGATGACACTGCTTGTCGTTTGAGGGTCAATCACAAAGGAAAGAGTCTCCTCCTCCACGATCCAAAGTCCAGCGGCGCCTTGGTGATCCTATCTCTCGTTCTCTCTGACAAACCCTCTCGAATCACTCTGGCTTCCTCTTTCTCACAGCCTTTCGACATCTCCTATCTCTTCCTGCTCTTGGACGCAGACCCCCTTATAAAGGGGGTGTTTCTGCTGCGCTGCACGAAGTGCGCCAATTGCACTTCGTGCAGTGCGTGCACACATTGCAAAGCAACGTGTGCACACTGCAGCTGCCGTGTTGCGGTTACAAAAACCAAAGAAAATCTAGAATCAAGATGGACAAATTAATGTTCAAATTTACATCCACATTATGAAATAGGCAGCAACTGAAGAAAAATTTCACAAGAAAGCAGATGATTTTGAGCGAGAATAAATTGCTTCAGCAGCAGATGAATCATGCACATAAAAAAAATGATGCTTTGGGTTAATTAATACCTGAAAATGTCATGTTGAAGGAAAACTGGAGGACCAGGAATAATTAATATTCCTTCTGAAGTTTTAATCCCATGCACGGTGAACTCCTCGGATAGACGAATGCAATTGAAGCAGTGTTTTAAAAAAATGGAGATGAATTACAGTGTGCTGTTAAATAATTAATTAATCGAGCTAGAATACATCATCCAAGTGCAAACTAATTAACTAATTCTCACATTAACTATTCGATCGGTTCTGCTCGAGTAGAATATGCATGGAGGGCTTCTTTTTGATTACATACAATTCCTAAGCAACTATATGTATATTTTCTACCGCACAAAACACTAAAGGAGAAGGATACATTTTGATGTCTGTCTCCCACCCAAATTGTTTAATTAAACTAGCACATCGGAAACCATCCAAGGTGCATTATATTGCCAGTCTCAGATGAATGGAGAATCATCTTACTTTCAATAGAGTGTAAAAAATTTCATGTTCAAACACAAAATATTTATTATTTAATTTAACCGTGCTTTAATCTGTTAATTAATTTAATTATGTGTGAATATGTACTTAGTTTGGTTAAATTTATTTAGTTTAGTTAATTTCGAAGCCTTTAACGTTTAATACTTAATTTAATTTGGTTGGCTGGGTGCTGCTGTGGGTTGTGAAGAAGAGAGAGAGAGAGAGAGAGAGCTCACGGGAACTGCCGACGAGCGTTCCAGAGCTCCCGGTGAGTGTTTCGGAGCGGCGTCGGTGAACGTCCTGGGCGACCAACAAGGTAAAACGACGCAGTTAGAGAATTCGTTCGTCGAGATCGCTGGCGCAGTTAAGGCGGTGCATGGTTGCGAATACGGTCGTCGTCGAGGTCTCGGTGGCAAGCGGATGGCCTAAGCGCGCGCGTCGCTGTGCTGTTGGCATGCATGGAGCGTACGAGCGAGCGGCGACGACGTTCAGCCTCTTTGCCGTCGGCAAGGAAAGTGAGGAGTTGTCGATCGTTTTGCCTCTTTCCTTCCTCGTCAAACCGAGAGAAACAATTAAATCAGACAAATTCCTCCCCCCTCTCTCTTTGCTCTCTCCAATTCCCCTGCCATACCTCACCTCATCACTCATAAACAGTCTTATGACCAATTTTTACACCGTAAATCATGAAGAAAAAGGAGGAGAAAAAGATCCCTCTAACTTGTCTATTAAGAATGTAAGAAAAAATTTCAGCCAGTACGAAATGGACTCACGGGCAGCAGCGAGTACGTTCGCAGCAGCCAGGCGGCCAGCGAGCTCACTGAGTAGGCTGCCAGCTAGTGGTTAGGCAGCTGGCGGCCTTGCGAGCATGCTCAGCAACTGGCAATTGGTCTTGGGGAAAAGAAGGCGGAGCTCAGTTAGAAGAAAATAAGAGGAATAATAGGAGATAAAGAATAATAAATAAGAGGGGTCATAATTTTTTTTTAATGAAGTAGTTTATTTATAGACTATTTATAAAATCATTAATTCTCCAATCATATCTCACTAACTTTACTATTTTAAATACATCTATTGACCACTAACTAGATAATTTTTTATATTCACTGTCACCACTTATTACTTAACTCGTCAATCCACTAATTACAAATTCATCAATTCACTAATTAATAATTAATTTTGAAATAACTTTGTCAAAAATATCCGTCACTTATTCATATATTCTACAATATTTCAATTCAATTTCTTTATTTGTAATTAAATATCTGTGTAGACGAATATCGGTATGCTTAATCCTTCTATGAAAAATTTGATTTTTCGTCATTGCAATAGTTGTCTTATTATGACAAAAAAATATCGATCGTATTTTTTTTATTGTTGATGAATATCAATAAGAATATTCTTCTAATCCAAATTGATTGGCATGTCGCTGAAATTGTTGTTATATATTCTACTTCTAAAGAAGATAGTGTTAATTATAATAGTTTACTTCTTTGAACTCCATGGAATCACTCTTAATCCAAGATTAAAAATATTGACTGAGGTGCGCTTTCGATCATCCATTGAACTTGCCCCATTACTATTAGTGAATTCATAAAGATTGAATTTTAAAAATTTTTAATACTAAATCTCATAATATATGGTTCCAACAATATAGCATAAAATTCTTTTTGTACTCCAAAATAATGCTGTGGGATTTTACATAAACTTGAAAACTAAACCAACAGATAAAATATTATCCGATTTACTATGAGCTAAATAAATCAAGCCTCCAATCAACTTTCTGAAACTTTTTGCATTAGCCGAACCATCTTCCAACTACAATTTCCTATTTATATTTATGGGTGTAGTAGCTGGATTGTAATTAAGTAAGCTAAATCTCTTAAGAAGATTTGTTGCATATTTTCTTTATGAAATAAAAATTCCATCAACTCTTTGCTTCACTTCAAGACCAAGAAAATAATGCGCGACTCCTATTTCTCCTTATTAAATTTCTTCATTCATATTAAACTTAAACTTAGCCTTAAGAGAGAGTTCATATATATTATGTCATCAATATAAAAACAAACAATAATAAAATTATCTTTGTCTTTTTTCTTCACATGAAGAGCAGATTCATTTTCACTCTTTAAGAAATTATTTATCGAACCAGAGAGTATCTTTCTCAACTTATACACTTTCAACTCTTTGCCTTTTAGCATAAATACTTCAAGTTGAGCTGCATAAATTTCTTTTTGCAAGTCTCCATTCAAAAATTATATTTGATATTAAATTGGCCAATGCAATTGCATGACTAATGCTAAGATAATTTTCACAATTTCAAATCGAGTGATCGGAGAAAAAGTTTTTTCGAAATCAATGTAGAATCGAGATTTCCGAGAGAGGGTGAATCTTGGAAAATAATTTTTTTTTTTTAAAGTTCGAACACTTTTCTTTTTAACTTTTAAAACAAGAGTTATACAGTGAAAATGTAAAGTAAGAAAAGTAAATACATAATTTATTTTTATTCGGTTCATAACCTTGCTGATTTTCTAGTCCAAGGCTCGTAGCTGGGTTGCTAGTCCAAGGCCCAAGATCTCCGAGAGCTATCTCGATGGGCAATCTGCTAAAAAACCCTCTGATTCGAAACTCTCAAACTCAAAGGGTATTCACTTTTTTACAAAAGATAAGGGTAAGGTAATAAGATACCTTCCCTTTAGAAATTTAAGAACAAAAGCGAAGAATTAAATGTGAAATTTAAAGATATACCAACACACAAGAATAGGAGATGAAGCTTCGTATCAGAGATGTGGAGTTTTGTTGTGATGATGCTTTTGCAGGCGAGAGATGACGACGATAACACTTGGACATAGTAGAGTTATTGTCCTTAGAGCTGGTCTTTTATTTCTTTTATAAACACTTTCCAGTCGACTGGAACACCCTCCAGTTGACTCTAAATCAATCCATCGATTTGGTACTTTTGCCTTCCTAATCGACTGGATCTAGTCCAGTTAACTCCAGGTTACCTAGCTCCGCCCCTGTACAGTTTGGAAAATTACCTATCCTAGTCGGCTGGACTTTCCCAGTCGACTAGAACTCTTGCCATCTCGATCGCACAATTTGCTGTCGATCACCAACTGTGTTGCCAACTCGGCATCCCAGTCGACTGGACCATATTCAATCGACTGGAAGCCGATCAATCGACTGGATATCTGCAAAATAGAGTTAACACAAAATACAGTATGAAATGAAATAACAGTAGTAATACTTTTCGATTTCGACTTTCGAGTCCAACGCAGATTCTTCGTCGGATCGATGCCTAGCTTTGTCCCCACATGAGGACTCGGTCTCATCTTTTCACTCGAGGTTTACTTGCCAACTGTCCAGTCGGACTTACAATGCTTGACCTCCGATCTAACCCATCAAGGCTTCCACAAGCTGTTTGGTCTCCCTGACCTAGCTAGACTTCATGCCGATTGTTTGGTCTCCTGACCCAATCAGTCTTCATGCCAAATGTCCGGTCTTCTGACCCATCTGAATTTTCTGCCTGGTGTCCGGTCCTTTTGATCTGTCAAATCTTCTGCATGATATTCAATCAATACGACCTACTAAGACTTTCATATCAAGTCTGCACACTTAACACACATATTAAAACACAAGTAATTCCTAACTTTAACTATGGTTCATATATCAAAACTAAAGAGTGGTGTTCTCTGGACCAACAATCTCTCCCTTTTTTATGTATGACAGCACATCGGTTAAAGTTAGGAGAATTTATGTATCAAATTGCAATGCATCAGATTCAACACATTCATATATTCACATGCAATGCATCAAGCTCAAGTATAAAGTTTAAGTCCCTTTGCAATGAATGAAACCATGAAATGCATTCTTAATATCAAGTAAGTGTATTAACTTTAAATTTTACTTCTCTCTTTTTTATACTAACTTAAAACATCTCTTTACAAACTTTAAACCTCTCTCTCTCCCTTTAGCATACATCAAAATACCATTGTCTTTCAAATACCAAAATTCAAAGATCAAACCACTTAGTAAGATCAAGTATTTAGCTTTTAAAATAGATAATATTGATTAAAAGCTAAGTTCATCAAATTGCTTAAGTATGTTACTTTTGACACAGTATATTTGCTTTACATAAGCATTTCAAATACTTAAACATTTCAAATTAGATAAGCATTTCGAAGTATTTAAGATTTTTAAAGTAAATGTACATTTCAACGTACCTAAGCTTTTGAAAATATGTTTATTAAAATATATAATGTTTTAAAATATAAGACACTGTCTAAGGTTTTGAAAAGAATTTCTCCCCCTTAATTAAAGTTTTCAATTTTGAAATTATTTTCTCCCCCTTTAATTCAAACCATGCCATTAAGAAGTTTTGAAAACATTTTCTCTCCCCCTCAATAAAAGCTAAAACATTTAAAGCTCCCCTCAAACATGACTTAAAAAAGTTTGAAAAATTATTTTCTCCCCCTTAATTAAAGCTTTAATAATGCAAAAAGAGTTTTCCAAGCATGCATTCTTACTTGAAAATATTATTATTGAAAATATATTGTAAATACATTGAAAATACACATATAAAATTTGTCCTTAAAATAAATGTCTAACTCTTAAAAAACTCAAATGATATAAAATTATCATTAAGTCTTGAGAAAGAATTAGTCACCAAGGTGATAGTTTTACTTTAAACCCCTTTTGGTTTATGTCGATGCACTGAGTTTACATTTGGAATCAAGGTTGCATTCCTAACATCTCACGTCCATCTTCGTGACTCAATATACAAATAGATAATCTTAGGTATTTGTGAGATGCGAAGGCTTATCTAGATCTATAGAGTCAAGAAGTCTAAATCCATCCTAGGCTAGCTCAATTTTAAATTTTTCTTTAAGAAAAATATAGTAATATTCGGTAGAAAAATATTTGAATGTGAGAGAAAAAATAAATTCTATTCTACCAGGCACAATCCTAATTGTCTTCTAAGGGTACTAAACTCAGCCTCAGAAAGTGGTTTAGTAAAGATATCTATCAAATTAGACTTTGACTCAACAAAGTTGAGTTCAATACTTCCTTTGGCAACATAAACTCTTATGAAGTGATGTTTGACATCAATATGTTTAGTGCATGAGTGATGAATTGGATTTTAATTAAGTTTATTGAACTTATGTTATCAACAAGTGTCTTAACATTTCTATAATCTAACTCAAAATCTTTTAGTGTATGCATCATCCATAATAATTATGCAATACACTCTCCTAATGCTACGTATTCTGCCTCGGTTGTGGATAGTGTAACACTGTTGCTTTCTACTAAATCAACTAACTAGGAATGAACCTAAGAATTGACATCCTCTACTTGTACTCTTTCTATTAAGTCTACACCCAGTATAATCTGAGTCAGAGTATCCTATTAGCTTAAAATTATTAGTTATTGGGTACCACATTTCTACATTAATTATTCCTTTAATGTATCTTAAGATTCTTTTGACATAAGTTAGATGTGATTCTTTAGCACAAGTTTGATACCTTGCGTACATACTAACTGCAAATAATATGTCAAGTCAACTTGTAGCTAAGCATAAGAGACTTCCTATTAATTGCACTTATGTAGTATTTTAGATCTACTTGTTTTTCCTTCTTTTGTTAGCATCTAATATTATGTTTGTTGCCATGGGTATTTTTATTTCTTTTGTATTTTCCATTCTGAATTTTTTAATTATTTTTTTTACATATTTATTTTGATATATATAATTTTCATCTCTTGTAAAAAGTTTAACTCTCCTACCAAGCTCATTTCAAATTCTTGTTTTATTAAGGTTATAAATTCTTCTAAAAATTTTGAATTTGTTGATCCAAATACTATATCATCAACATATACTTGGGCTATAAAGATGTTTAGATCCAATGTTTTTACAAATAAAGTTGAGTCAATTTGACCTTATCTAAAACCTTTTGAAATTAAGTATGAAGATAATCTTTTATATCACGCTTTAGGAGCTTGTTTTAGTCCATACAAGGTCTTTTTCAGTTTGTATACATGATTAGGGTATTCTATATTTTCAAAACCTGGGGATTGACTTCCATATACTTTTTCTTTTATTACTCCGTTTAAAAATACAAACTTAACATCTATTTGGTATAGTTTGAGTCCTTTGTGTGTCGCATAGGCTAACAACATTCTAATGGATTCAAGCCTAGCTACTAGAGCATAAGTCTCGTCATAATGTAACTCTTCTACTTGACTAAACCCCTTCCACTACAAAAATTATAGGATTTGGCACTGAATTTTGCAACGAATTTTGCAACTAAATTTGCAACGATTTTTTTTCGTAGCAAATAATTCGCCGTTAAATTCAGCAACGAAAAAAAATCGTCGGTAAATTGCAACGAATAAAATTTTCGTTGTAAAATTCGTCGCCAAATTTGGTGACGAAAATAATTATTCATTGCCAAATCTTCGACGAAAAAAAGTTCGTTGCAAAAATTTGGTGATGAAAATATCTATTCGTTGCTAATTTTGGCGATGAAAATAACTATTCATCGCCAAATTTGGCAATGAATATAATTTTCATCGCCAAATTTGACGATGAATTTAATTTTTGTCGCTAAATTTTACAATGAATTTAATTTTCATCGTCAAATTTAGCAACGAATAGTTACATTCGTCGCCAAATCTACGACGAAAATATAGTTTGTCGCAAAAATCTAATAAACATATTTTCATGAATAGAAATAAATTTGGCGACGAATATCTTTTCGTCGCCAAATCTGTGACAAAAAAAAATTAGTTGTAAAGTATTCAAGGTTAGTCGACTGAAGGATACCATCAGTCGATTAGCGCTTGACCAGGTCGACTGGTTAGTCGACTATCAAATGTTCTGTAAGGTACTATAGTATAACAATCGACTGATCGTTTTGATCAGTTGACTATCAAGTGAAGAGTTGACTACTCAGTCGGCTATCAAATGTTCTGTAAGGTGCTATAGTAATAACATTTGACTGATTATGTTGATTAGTCGACTGATAAGGATAATCTACTACAAAAACTTTTTTTGACACAATTTTTGTGACGAAAATTTTTTTTCATCGCAAATTCTCATGCATCAGTCGACTGATGGTGGCCATCAATCGACTGGTGGTGGAGAAGCTGGTCAGAGAATCTTTTTTAGCCGACTGCCCACTCAACCGATAGTATACCAGTCGATTGGACACATGCGTCAGTCGACTGGTGCTACATTTTTTGCAATAATTTTTTTTTCGTTGCCAATTCTGTGACGAAAAATAATTTTTCGTCACAAATCTGTGATGAATTTTTTTTTGTTGCTAATCTAGAAAAATAAAAAAAATATTATGATAGATTATAATATTTTTCCTATTTTATAACAAACACATGTAACAATATAAACTAATTCACACATCAAACTTCAATACCAAATCAATATATACATAAAAAACATAAACATAACTTATAATACATAGATATCATATATGATAAGTCAAGTGACATTTAAATACAACAAATAAATTCAAACATAACCACCATCGTCACCACCATCATCATCAAAAAATACATCATCATTGTCATTATTACAGGGATCAGGAGGAGGACCAGATCGAGAAGGAGGAAGTTGACTTGAACTAGACGTTAATTGAAGATATTGCTTAATGAACATCTGTTGCCTCCGAAATTCGTTCATCTGTTCATTTAATTCTTTTACTTCTTGATCTCTTTGTCTCGATTCATTTTCCTTCTGGGCTAGTAACTCCCTCAAATGAATAACCTCTTCGGTTAATTGATTTATTTCTGCTCTTGATGTCGGGGAGGATGAAGAAGAAGCACTAGGGACTTTATAGGATCGACTCAAAGAACTGAGCCCAATTATTCTTTCACTTTTCGTCTCTCCAGTTGCTTCGAGTCATAAATTGATATTGCTAACAGAAGACTCAGATTCAACTACATCATCACTTGCACTCGAATTTCTCTGTGCAAGTTCATTGTATTTCTCTTATTTTAAAAGAAAAAAAGTTAAATACTAACATAAGAATTTAAATTTTTTAAATTATAAACCTTCACTGTTCTAGCTCTCTCCCCACTCCATGTCTTATCTTTCTTTTGAAATGTACGGATGAAAGTATCTATGAATAATGACTCAGTCCCCGTCTCTTGGGCTTAAACAAATATCGTTATAATTTATAAATTAGTGAGTACTAGATTATAAAATTATGATTTGAAAAAACTCACCAATCGATGTTTATGCTCATCGATATTGATTGAGCCTTTCGCATACGTGATAGACATAACGTCAGAATTACAATGTTATTTTTTCTTATCCTACTCACTCCTCCATTTGCTATCCTCAGATCTCTAATATGCAACAATTTTATTCCAATTCTCCTTGGTTATACAGTGTGACTTTTTATTTTTGGTTTTCGCATGACTGAGTATGTTTCTGATAAGGTCGCCACACTTTTTCTTGAAAATCCTCCTAATCTCTAGTGTTTCACTCTCCTCCCAAGTAAATAACCACTGCAGTAGAGAAAAATTGAATTTATTATATTAACTGTAATTTTATTTACAAAATGATTTAAATAACTTACTTTGAACTCATTCTACCATAAAATTTTTATTTCTTCCGACGTGCTCGTTTAAGTCATAGAAGATCCACTCCAATGGTTATTCACTATTTTATTCACCTCATGAATAACATGTACAGAATTTGTAAATCTAACATAAAATAAAAACAAACTATGTTAGATACTTATAAAAATAAATTGTAACAACACTTTGCCTTCTTATAAGCCCCTTCGAAGCCTTCAACATCCTGTCGGCGCTCGCGATTCTGAACGTTGCAGCACAATGATCACCTCGCCAGTCGAGATGCTGCCTCAACTGATACCCCAATCGAGGTGCTAGTCGAGTCAACCTTGCTTCTGATGGGCTATTTTCATGACTGTGATGAATCTAGTCGAGGTGCCAGTCGAGTGATCTAGTCGAGGTGCCACCTCGACTAGCTCCTAGTCAAGGCGCCAGTCGAATGGTTTAGTCGTGGCGCCACCTTGACTAGACTTTAGTTGAGGTGTTGGTCGAGTGCTTCCATAGCACTATCTCGACTTCCCAAGTCTCACTGCCCGACTCCACCTCACCAGTCGAGGTGCCGCCTTGACTACAACCTAGTCGAGGCGCTGGTCGAGGTCACCTTGCTTTTGTTTGCCTACAAACAAAGCCCAATCGACTGAACCGAACTAACAGTCAATTGTTATACCTCAACACTGAGGTTTAACACCCCAAGTATGATCCCTTCATACTTGATACTCACCCTAGGTCTAGACCTAAGCCTTCAAAACTCATTTCCATCAAACTCATGTCTCCCGGATCCCTCGAGTCTGTGACTCTTCATCCTTGCGCTAGCCTTCAAGTGATTCTATTGGCTATCGTCATGCTCTAGGGTCTTACTTTGCCAAGAGGCTTCACCTCCGAGACTTCCCCTTTGCAAGCTCAATCTCCCTGATCAGCGGGGTCTTCCCTTGCCAAGACTCCTTATCTGGGACTTCACTGCCAAGAGGCCACACCTATAGGACTTCACTGCCAAGAGGCCACAACTCTAGGACTTCACTGCCAAGACTCCTCATCCGGGACTTCACTGGCAAAAGGCCATGCCTCCGAGACTTCACTTCCAAAACTCCTCATCTGAGACTTCACTTGTCAAGCACGGTCTCCCAGACCTGCCGGGACTTCCCTCGCCAACTCTCCATTGGTATTTCGAACACCAAGTGTCCAGTCTCCCTTGACCAACTTTGATTTTCCCTTGTATCTATACTTGTTCTTTTCCTTGCCAAGTCACCATACTTGGACTTCTCCACACCAAGTGTCTGGTCAACCTTGACGGACTTGAATTTCTCCAATAATCTCCCTTATATGACCTTGGATGTCCCATACCATCAACTAGTCATATGGTCAAACTATATTGTAAACCATTGTTAAACATCAAAATCCTACTCGAGTCTGATCAATCGTGATCTGGATCGATTGCACCAACATTTTGTTCACTAAGTGAACTTGAGTCTTGGGGACCCAAAATTGATTTGGTCCAACTTGGTTGACTAAGCTAGACTTAGGAACCCATGCTTGGACTTGACTCTTAGAGTTTTGCTAAGTAATGACATGTATGATTTGTAGGATGATTTAGCTTTGTACTTGAGTCCGGACTTGTTGTATATGGCTCGTTGAGACTCAAGCATCATGTTGAGATACTTAGAGACCGAGGTGAACTTGTCCAACATTCTGGTGAGATCTCTTAATTGCCTTTTTAGGATCAAGTTCTCTTCCTCAAGATTTGCAACTTGAGTTGACTCTCTATCCTCAACTTGTCAAGTCGAAGTCTTTGAGTTGACTTGCTCCTTAAGTACTTGGACTTGTTTAAGGAGTGAGTCTACTCGGTTCTCAGACTTAGCTAATTTCCTACCTAGGCATGCAATGATGTTATATAGTTTGTCTTCTAAGGGAGAAGTTACCTCGTTTAGTCCTTCGAAAACGGATACAGATCCGTGGCTTCTCTCGGACTCAGAACTTGATTTGGCCTCGGACTCGTTTGTGGCCATGAATGCTATGGAGCTTCTCTTCAGCTCTTTCGTGTCTGACTCCTCCGAAGATGACTTGTCCCAAGTTGCTTTGAGTGCCATCTTCTTCTTTTCTCTTTTGGGCTTCTCTTCCTTTTTTAGGTTTGCGCACTCCGACTTATAGTGACCCTTCCCGTTGCATTCATAACACGTCACTTCTGATCTGGGTCTTGATTTATTCTCAGCCACCTTCTTAGCATCTCTCTTAGTGAACCTCTTCTTTCGGTTGGACATTTTCCGAACCATGTTCACTATCTCTTCCTCTCTATTTAAGTTCGATTATGACTCATCTTCGGACTTACTCTTAGTTTTCTTTTCCTTTCTAGTCGAACCTATCACTAAAGCTATATCATTCTCAGTTTGACCCGAGTTAGCTTGCTCGTGTAGTTTAAGTTCGCAAAATAGTTCGTCTAGTCTAATTAAGGAAAGATCTCAAGAAACCTTACACACATCAATGATGGATTCCCATAAGGCGTTCCGAGGAAATGCCTTAAGGGTATACCTAATTATATCCCTATTTTCAATTTGATGAACTATTAGACGGAGTTCATTTAATATGTCCTTTATCCTAGTGTGAAGTTGACTTGCATTTTTATTTTCTAACATTTTACAATTAATTAATTTATTAAGAAGCATGTCTCTTTTAGCTATCCTAGTGTCATTAGTGTCTTCATGTAATTCTATCAATTTATTCCAAAGTTCCTTAGAGTTTTCAAAGAGTTCAACTCTATTGAGCTCTTCTTTGGTTAGTCCGCATTGCAAGGTGTTAAGGGCCTTGAAATTGAATTGAGCTCGTTTCCTTATGTTTGCGGTCTATTTCTTCGGATCTAACAACTCTCCTAAGTCATCTACTAAAGGAATGAAACATTTCCTAATCGAAAATCAAACCTCGAGGTCAGTTTTCAAGAAGCACTTCATTCGTCTCTTCCAATAGGAAAAATCCTCTCCATTAAAGAGAGAAAGATGAACGGTACTATATCCCTCTAGGTTTGACATTTACTTATTTAAAAAGATTTATAAAATTTTTATTATTTTAAAAAATATTCCTAAAGTTACAAAAATGAAACAAGATTATACTAGTGCAAAAATTTATACTAAGCAAGATAAATCAATATTAACAATTGTAAAGAAAACTTATTCTAGTGCAAAAATTGGAACTAATACAAAATAATAAAAGAAAATTTTCTTATTTGCACTCTTTGGTGGTTTCATCAAAATCGGAGCGCCCCCGTGCTTTGATACCAATTGTAAGATCGAGATTTCCGAGAGAGCGGGGTGAATCTTAGAAAATTAAAAATTTCTTTTTAAAGTTCGAAAACTTTTATTTTAAACTTTTAAAGCAAGAGTTATGCAACAGGAATGTAAAGTAAGAAAAGTAAATAAACAATTTATTTTTACTTAGTTCACACCCCTAGTCGGGTTGCTAGTTCAAGATCCGTAGCTCTCCGACAGCTGTCTTGATGGACAATCCACTAAAAATTCCTCCGATTCGAAACTCTCGAACTCGAAGGGTATTCACTTTTTTACAAAAAATAAAGGTAAGGTAACAAACTACCTTCCCTTTATAAATTTAAGTACAAAAGCGAAGAATTATGTCACGTCCTGAGGGCATAATCGTTATCCAAATGACGAAGGATCCCCTAAATGATAATATTCCGAAATACATCGCTATAACTAGATATGGTAACAACTTTGAAATAGTCGGAAATATAAAATACAATTATCTTATTAACTGCATGCATGCATGACTAAAATATAAATCCATTAAAAGTAAAATAGTTTTATGACACCAAATCAAATTGTGACAAAATCCAAAGTGCATAAACAAAATGTAATAACAATAATGTAAATAAAGCGACATCTCGACGATACAATGGGACTAGTGTTGGTGCAATCGGCCCAGGTCACGATTGACCAGACTCGAGTTTGACTCGAGTAGTGTTTTGATGTTTGACATTTTTTGTTTAATATTGATGTTTGACATTGATGTTTGACAAGAGAGTTAACCATTATTTGACAATGGGTTGACTATATGGTTGACATGAGGTTGACCATATGATGGAAAGTCCAAGCTTGAGTCTTGGCAAATGGAAAGTTTAAGTCGGCAAGGAAAGTCCAAGCATGGGTCTTGGCAAGGGAAAGTCTAAGCTTGAGTCTTGGCAATTGGAAAGTCCAACATGGGTTGACATGGAAAGTCCAAGCATGAGTCTTGACAAGGGAAAGTCCAAGCTTGAGTCTTGGCAATTGGAAAGTCCAACATGGGTTGGCATGGAAAGTCCAAGCATGGGTCTTGGCAAGGGAAAGTTCAAGCTTGAGTCTTGGCAAATGGAAAGTCCAACATGGGTTGGCAAGGGAAGTCCAAGGGTTGATATTGGCGGCGTAAAGTCCAAGGATGGAGTCTTGGCAGCATAAGTCCAATGGTTGACGGCGTAAAGTTCAAGCGGTAGTCTTGACAGCGTAAGTCCAATGTGCCTTAGCGATATAGACCAGCTTAGCATGACAATAACCGATGAAAGCACCTGAATGGTAGCATATGGATGAACAAGTCATGGATGAACAATGCTTAGGTCTAGGCTAAGGGTGGTCTACCAAGTATGAGAGCATCATACTTGGGGTTAAATCTCATGGTTGAGGTTATCAATCGATTGGGGCTTTGGACCAGTTGATTGGTCAAGTGTTTTGACACTTGGCAGTCAAGTTGACTCTTGGCAGTCGACTGGGATTATGGTCAGTCAAACTGCTTAGAGTCGACTAGTGTTCGTGCGATAAAGAATGGCTTTGTGATCACTATCAAGATTTGATCGTGGATGATGCGATCGATTGCTGATTGAATTATGGGAGCAGAATGCTCGGTAGCTGACTGGTCAGTCAGCTATGACCCTAGCAGTCGACTGTTGGGTAATGACAGTCGACTGCCAGTGTAACCATTGGCTTGAATGCCGACGTGGATTAAGTTCATTATAAGGCAATGGTACTATTGGCAGTTGACTGGAGTATTATGGCAGTCGACTGCCAAGCGAAAATTTAGGTCGTGAGGAGGCTTAAAAGGAGCTCAACGGGAGGGATTTCCACAGTGATTTCTTGGGCGATTTTAAGGCGATTTGCTAGTGCAAATCAGGGTCTTTAAGCTCAGTTCAAGCAATCAACAAGCAAACATTCAAAACTCCTTGTAAAGTTTTCTTTACTTGCATTCTATTGTATTTGCTTGTATTTTTATTGTATTACTTTTGTAATCGTTGTAAGAAGTTTCTCCGCCTCTGACTTGTTGTCGAGAAGGAGTGTTTGTGATTAGTGGTGATATTTGCATCGCTAGAGCTCATTCGAGCTCAATTTGTGGAGTAGGAACTCTAAGGTTTTGAACCACGTTATATCTTGGTGGTGCTATATTTTGTTATTTCTTTATTATCTTTATTTCCGCTGCACATAACGAGTTTTGTAGCAAGCATGAACAAATTCCATCGACGCAACATACGTGCTATTCACCCCCTCTAGTGTTCACCAATGGTCCCTACAATTGGTATCAGAGCCAGGAGCTCTTCATCGGCTTCACATTTGAGGGAGCGCGCTAGAGGGGTAAGATGGATCTTCAAGAGAGATTGGGCGATGACATAGCAATTCCACCCTCCTTCGACCGCGAAGATTTCGCGTATTGGAAAGGTAGGATGGAATATTTCCTAATGTCCAATATAAAAAATTGGCTTTCCATGATTATAGGATTCGATGCTCCGAGGGGAAAGAACGAAGAAATCCTCAAGATGAAGAGGTGGATCGAGGAGCAACGGTAAAAATTTGAGACAACTGTTAAGGTAACAAAAATGTTAGTAAATTTGATACCTAACGATATTTTGTCTAGATTAGGAAGTTATAGGGATGCTAAGGAGTTGTAGAACAAGTTGGTTAAGTTCCACGAAAATTCCGAACCGGTCTAAGAAGACTCGGAAGAAGATGAATCATCCTCATCCTCCCAAGCTCAAGAAGAAGAAAGCACATCTTCCTCATCTTAAGAGATTGAGGGTTTGGAGGTTGATAGAGCATCAACATTTGGATCGGAAGAGGTGGAAGTGATAGAAGAGGCCTCCATCTGTAGGATTGAAGGGGAGGAGAGACCATCCACTCTGGAGCATCAAGAGGAAGCTTCTACCTCCGGGAGCCAAGGACAAGATCAAAATTCCCCTACCACGGAAGGTAACTCAAGCACATTAATTAAAAATAAAATTCATATTATGTGTTTTGAGTGTAGGGAGCAAAGACACTACAAGAGTAAGTGTCCTAAACGGGTCAAGAAGATGACACAAGTCGTGCCAAAGACCAAGGAAATCGATGCCCAAAGACAAAAGAGCAAGGAGCATGTCATTTGCTTCAAATGTCAACAAAAAGGGTATTATAGGAGTCAATGCCCTAGGGGGAAGAAGAAGGTGCAAGGAGGAGCTACACATGTAGGGGGAGCTTCTAAAGCTAACCCTAAGGTATACTTTAATGCACCTTCTAGTTCTAGGTTTAAAAATCATGCTAGGAATTATTTTAGTACTCTTGCAATTATTAATAATCATGAAAAGAATTCTAGTAAAAATAAATACTATTGCTTAGGTTCCAAGCATGTAGATTTAACTAAGAACAAACCTAGGAACAATAACTCTAGACCCATTCTACCTAGGGAGTCCATTAGGAAGGTAGAAAACCACCTAGGCATTAACCCTAAGAAATCTAGACATATGCCTAGGAAGTGTCATTCCCAAAAGATTAATGAAAAATCAAAATTGGAAAAATTAGAATTGAAAAACCAAGTCTTGAGGTCAAGGCTTGAAAAACTTGAAAAGACCCTTGCAAGGATGCAAAATCAAATTAAAGGGTCAAATGGTCAAACTCTAGGAGTTAGGAGTCAAAACCTAGGGTGTAAGAGACAAGAACCATCTAGGAGTCAAGGTTTGGGTCACAAGCCTATGTCAAAGAAGGTAATGCCTACTTATCATAATGTTCCATTCGATTATGGAATACAACCTATGTATAGGAAAGCCAAGGCTAATAGAGAAGTTATCCCTAAGGTTAACCATGACAAGTGCCTAGTGGCTAAGGTTTCAAGGAAACCTAGGGAGACCACTAAGAAGGTTACAAGGGGAGTCACCCCTAGAGTTAACCTAGGCAAGACCCGAATGACCAAGGCTACCAAGCCTAGAAGGGTCATTAGGAGGATATCTAGGGAGTTCATCCCTAAGGAATATCTAGTAAATCCAAGGAGCTCCAATATGTATTGGGTTCCTAGGAGCGTGATTGATTCACGCTAAATGGGTTTGGGTGTGCCGACTTTAAATGGATGGATAGTTAACCTAACCATGGTAAAGGTGACACTTTAGGTCATTTAGCAAGGTTATGGGTACCTTGGAAATGTGGTTTGAATTTATATCCTAAAGGATTTTAGGATGTGCCAATATATTTTGAGAATTGTGAAAAATCAATCAAATTGGCACAAACTAGGTTTAGAGGTCATAGTGTGCCATTTTGGATTTTTGGCATACTTAGGGGATGAGTGATTATATGAAAAAATGAACTTAATAATAACAAATGACAACAAATATTAAAATTTAGGTATTCTTATGCCTTATATTTTATTTTCCATGCTTTATTTGTCATATGCCATGTCATGACATCATATTTATTTTAAATCATATAAATATCATGATTATGCTTAGGTTTAAGGTTTTATGTCATGTATGCTTAGGTTTATATTTATGCCATGACATCATGATTATTGACACATATTTCACTTATGCTATCATTATATGCCATAATCATCATTCATGCATTTAGGTTTAATGAAAATTGATTTAAGGACTACGACAAGACTTGAAGTCCCATGTATAAGGGAATCAAGTAGTGTTGCCTTAGAAATATACATGAGGCCTTAGTTTAGGATGAACAAAACCCACATCTCACATCACATTGATTTGTGTGTGTTTTCATACACTCTAGACACATGTGAGATGCTAGGAAATGAGTTAAGTTTAAGGTGCATAGTTTTTGCATCTAGATGAACTCAAACTCATCCTATATCATGGGTGGATCATGGGGAAAGCTAATGTGTAAGTCATGTGCATTAAGCCCATTGATCATGATCCAATATAGGTTTTTAAAAATATTTTAGAAAACCTTGGTGAAGTCTATCTTTTGATAGCAATCACCATTGATAGAGTTGATACAAAGTAGTACCATAACATTGAACTTTTCAATGGTTTTGAACTTTGTGTCAAACTCACTATTTAATGGGTAATTTAATTTTCGAATATTTTTCACCCATTGTATTTGTATTAAGTATTATATGTATGAATTTTCAAGATTTTTCAAAATACGTATATTTACTTATGTATTTTCAAAATTCAAATTTTGAAATTGAATTTCCGCATTTGCAGAAATCAGTTGACTGCAACTTATGGCGGTCGACTGGCATCAACAACAGTCGACTGCTGATTGTTAGAATCGACTGCCAGGCTTGATTTTGGGTAAACAAGGTTTGTTTAGCCTGATTTCAGCTATGTTAGGCTACCCTAACTGCTCCTAACCCTAGGATATGCTTTGGAAAATATTGGAAAGGGTGAAAATCCATTGGATATGGATTAGGAGAGTTGTTTGTGTGTGTATTAAATTTTAAGGTGTGTGAAAGTTCAAGGTTGAATTTTTAATCTTAATTTTGATGGTTTAGTGTTCCTATAGGCTTAGGGATTCTCCAAGGACATTGTTGGTGCAATGATCAAGGGGGAGCTATCCATCATGGGATGATGGATGTGTTCTTCCTCATGAGGGGAAGAATTTTGAGAATGTGAGATGCCTAATTTGGAAATTGCAAGAGTTTGTAGGATTGCCTCTCTTGAGTGATATGAGACTTATCACTAGGAAGAGTAAAGACATCCTAGGTATTTTTGGACTAAGGGAGAGATTGTAAGATCTCATTGGGATATGAGACATTGACCTCCTTGGGGAGAACCTTTTTGATGTATGTCAAAAATGGAGAGAATTAACAGGAGAAGTTATGGAAGAATTTGAGATTACCAATTTGGAAAAATTGGTAAGGAGATTTGAGTTAGGTGGCCTAACTCAAAGGTGTTTGTGGTTTTTGTCAAACATCAAAAAGGGGGAGATTGTTGGTGCAATTGACCCAGGTCATGATTGACCGGACTCGAGTTTGACTAGAGTAGTATTTTGATGTTTGACATTGATATTTTACAAGGGAGTTGACCATTGTTTGACAATGGGTTGACTATATGGTTGACATGGGATTGACCATATGATGGAAAGTTCAAGATTGAGTCTTGGCAAATAGAAAGTCTGGGTCGGCAAGGAAAGTCCAAGCATGGGTCTTGACAAGCGAAACTCCAAGTCATGGGTACTTGGCATGGAAAGTCCAAGCATGAATCTTGGCAAGGGAAAGTCCAAGCTTGAGTCTTGACAATTGGAAAGTTCAACATGGGTTGACATAGAAAGTCCAAACATGAGTCTTGGTACGGGAAAGTTTAAGCTTGAGTCTTGGCAATTGGAAAGTCCAACATGGGTTGACATGGAAAGTCCAAGCATGGGTCTTGGCAAGGGAAAGTCCAAGCTTGAGTCTTAGCAAATGGAAAGTCCAACATGGGTTGGCAAGGGAAGTTCAAGGGTTGATATTGGCGGCGTAAAGTCCAAGGATGGAGTCTTGGCAGTATAAGTCCAATTGTTGGTGGCGTAAAGTCCAAGCGGTAGTCTTGGTAGCGTAAGCCCAATGTGCCTTGGCAATATAGACCAACTTAACATGATAATAGCCAATAGAAGCACCTGAATGCTAGTGTATAGATGAACAAGTCATGGATGACTTGGAGGGATCCGATAGGTGTGAGGCTGACGGAGGTGGCTAGAAGGTTTATGTCTAGCTAAGGGTGGTCTAGCAAGTATGAGGGTATCATACTTGGGGTTAAACCTTATGGTTGAGGTTATCACACTGATGACTTTGGGCCGACCGAGATTATGGCTACTGAAACTCGCCGTAGTCGATCGGTGTTCGATCAGAGGAAATGACCTAGCAGTCAACTTCTTGTCGGGTTACTAGAGCAGAATACTCGGTAGCCGACTGGTCAGTCGGCTACGGCCCTGGCAGTCAACTGTTGGGTAATGACAGTCGACTGCCAGTGTAACCGTTGGCTTGAATGCCAATGTGGATTAAGTTCATTGTGAGACAACGGTACTGTTGGCAGTCGACTGTCAGGCGAAAATCTAGGTCGCGAGGAGACTTAAAAGGAGCTCGACGGGAGGGATTTCCATAGTGATTTCTTGGGCGATTTGCTGGTGCAAATCAGGGTCTTCAAGCTCGGTTCAAGCAATCAATAAGCAAACATTCAAAGCTCTTTGTAAAGTTTTCTTTACTTGCATCTATTGTATTTCCTTGTATTTTTGTTGTATTACTTTTGTAATCATTGTAAGAGGTTTCTCCGCCTCTGACATATTGTTGAGAAGGAGTGTTTGTGATTAGTGATGATATTTGCATTGCTAGAGCTCATTCGAGCTCAATCCGTAGAGTAGGAACCCTAAGGTTTTGAACCACATTATATCTTGGTGTTGTGTGCTTGTATATTTTGTTATTGCTTTATTTTCTTTATTTCCGTGTGCATAACGAGTTTTGTAGAAAGCACGAACAAATTCCATCGACGCAACGTACGTGCTATTCAACCCCCCCTCTAGCGTTCACCAACGGTCCCTACAACCAGCACGACAAGAGACTCTCTGAGTGACACAAAGGTAGGTCAACAAGACACTCCCTCTATCAGCTAACCTGGAGACCAATAAAAGAGGGAGTGAGTACAACCACTCAATGGGTGGATAGAAGATAGTGCATGACCATATAAACATAGTGGAGGTTAAAGGAAACAAAATAGAGTAACCCAAACCTCAGAGCATCAATATCAGTCTGCATCAAACTTGGTCAACAATATAATAAATGCACCTGTGACATACACAACCAACTACAAATATACTAGCATTAACTATCAAGATACCACAATAAAGGTCTCATGGCTCTCTAGGTAATACAAAAGGGCACTATCTGCGGGCAACAACATGCTACCACGAGCAAGACTCGTGGGCAGATAGGCAATCTACAAAGCACTGTCTATGCGTAACCACATGCTACCACAAACGAGACTTGTGGATAGACAGGCAGTATAAAGACTCAATGTCTGCGGGCAACGACATGCTACCATGAACGAGTCTCTTGCGTAGACAGAGGATATAGCTATTTAGCTATTGACTGCACGCAATAACATGCTACTATGAATATGTCTCGTGGTCAGTCGATTATCCTAGGATGTTAAGCCTAGGGTTATCCACACATCTAGCATGAAATGTTTATCAAGGTCGATAAAGGTCATCCATCTACTAATAAACACACCGAGATGGTTAAACCTAAATTATATCATTTCTACCAGTCTAATCAAGGTATCAATCGCAATAATAGATAACCAAATAAGCACATAACAGTGCTATCTAATAAACAACAACATAAGCATACTAATGGAAATCAATAGCCGGAAGTCAAATAGAGTATAAAAGGGGTTAAGCAAGTACAAGGTCAAAGCAATACTAGAAAGAGCATCAAGTGAAATTGTAATAAAGTAAACAACGTAATCATGCACTAAAATCTAAAGAGGTCACAGAACCACCCACCTCTGATGGTAGAGCGTCTTAACTATCTCTAAATCCGAGAATGTACTTTTGCTTCCAACCCTGCTATAATTAAACCATCGTTAACTCAACTATTAGTTATCAAATTTAATTTCCAATATTTTAATTATCTTACTAATCTTTTTCCACCAAAAATGTCCAAATTATTCTAGCCCACCAAATCCGTTGATCAAAATTTTGATTAATTAATCATAAGCTAATTAATTAATTAAATCTGGATTAATCAAATATTAACCTAAGTCAAGAACTAAAACCCTACTACTAAATTAATTACCTACCTAAACAAATCAGCTAAAGCCGACAGTTCTCTTCCTCTATTTTTGCGGCGTCAACTGACGATTGTCGGATTCCGATCTTCAGCTGAGCGGGAGACGACGGTGGAGTTCCTGGTAGCGCCCGAAGTAGCTTCGATGGTGAAGGCGACCCTATGAGTGCACGCCGATGATTTCGAGGTGGAATCAACATGGTGGAGGTGCAGTTGCCGCAGGTCGACAGTAGCATAGCTGCCGCGACTCCGACGACGATCGACCAACGAGGTCGACGTTGTCCGGAGGTGAGGTCGGCCACGCCTAAGATGACACCATCGGCTGGCAGCACAACGACAGCGGTGGAGGGAGGCATGTGATTGAAAGCTTCCGTAGTGCAATGCAGGGGGTAGGTCGCGGTGGCGACAACTGGTCGGAAGGCGACCGACGCTCGCAACGACGACGGTAGAGGTGGGCACGAGGTGTGTACACGTGGGAGGCTGGGCGGAGGTGCGTGCATGATGGGAGGTAGCACCAAAGAAGAGGGGTGGAGGCTAAGGAAATCAAATTAATACCGTAATCCCTAGGTTTATTTATAACCTAAGTTTCATTGAATTAATCAACATTGATTAATTCATTTAACCCCGCCTTAGAAATCTTATCCCGAAAATTTCTAAAATTTATATAATACTTCTATTATTATATATTATCATTTCATTTTATTATAATATATATATATATATTACATTCTCCTTTACTAATAAAAATTTGGTTCCCAAATTTTCGTACCTGAGGTAAATAAATGGGGGTATTGAGCTCACATGACATCTTCCAACTCCCACGTGGCTTCTTCATCGGTGTGATGTTGCCATCCGACTTTCACCAATCGGATTACCTTGTTTCGCAAGGACCTTTCCTTCCAAAATGCGAACTGGTAGCTCCTCTTAAGACATATCTGGAAAGAGTGTTACTGAAACATCCTTTAGGACATGAGTCAGATGTAGTATATATCTTCGTAGCATGGAGACATGGAAAACATCATGCACCCCTATAAGGGACGGAGGCAATGCTACACGATAGGCTACCATGCCCACCCTTTCTAATATCTGGAAGGGTCCGATATAATGGGGAGTTAACTTGCCCTTCAACCCAAACCTTTTGATTCCTTTAGTTGGTGAAATATGTAGGAATACATGATCACCTACTGCAAATTCTAATGGTCGGCATCGCCGATCTGCATAGCTCTTCTATCGGCTTTGGGCTCGTAACAATCTTTGTCGAATAACCTTCACTAGCTCGGCATCTCGTTGGATGTTATGCGGTCCTAGAAGTTGTCGTTCCCCACTCTCAACCCATAGTGTAGGGGATCTATAAGTCCTTCCATATAGAGCCTCAAAAGGTGGCATCTAAATGGCGGAGTGATAGCTATTATTATAAGCAAACTCTACTAGATGTAAATGGTCTTCCCAGCTACCCCCAAAATCCATCACACAGGCCCGAAGTAAGTCTTCCAAGGTTTGAATAGTACGCTCTGACTGTCTGTTTGTCTGAGGATGGAATGTAGTACTAAAATGAAGTTCCGTGCCCATGGCGGATTGGAAACTTTGCCAGAATTGTGAAGTAAAATGTGGATCTCGGTCTGAGACAATGCTAAAAGGTATTCCATGAAGTTTGGTAATCTCTTGATAGTACAACTTTGCTAAGTGGTCCAAGGGTTTTTTCCTCTGAATTGGTAAGAAGTGGGTAGACTTAGTAAGTCGGTCCACTATTACCCATATCAAGTCGTGCCCCTTCGGGGTTTTGGGTAATCCCGCTACAAAGTCCATTGTGATGTGCTCCCATTTCCACTCAGGTATAGGCATTCTTTGAAGTAGTCCTGCTAATCTTTGATGTTCCTCTTTGACTTGTTGACATACTAGGATCGAGCAACGAAGTTTGCAATGTCTCTCTTCATACCATTCCACCAGTAAAAGTGTTTTAAGTCTTGATACATTCGAGTACCACCTGGATGAATGGTGAATCGAGACCGATGTGCTTCCTGTAGTAGGTCCTCTTTAACTTGATGTAATTCTGGAAAACATAGTCTTCCTCGAAATCGAAGCATTCCATCCTCATCGTGGGAAAAATCTGGTCAGGATCCTGAAACTAGCTCACTACTTAGGAATTTGAGGTGTTGGTCGTTAGCTTGAGCTTCCTTGATTCACTCAACTAAAGGTGATTGAGCGACCATTGATACTAAGAGCCCTTGTTCTGTCTGTCCTTCTTCTATTAAGTACAAGTCAGAAAACTGTTGGATGACGTCCATAATTGCTACTTTGTGGCAAGCCAAAACTTCTTGAGATTTCCTGCTCAATGCATCGACACCACGTTGGTTTTTCTGGGTGATAATTGATGGTGTAGTCATAGTCCTTTAGATACTCCATCCATCTTCATTGCCTGAGATTCAACTCCTTTTGCGTGAACAAGTATTTAAGGCTTTTATGGTCAGTAAAAATCTCAAAGGTGACTCAGTACAAGTAATGCCTCCACAACTTAAGAGCAAAGATGATGGCTGCTAGTTCTATGTCATGTACAGGATAGTTCTTCTCATGGTACCCGATTAAA
Organism: Wurfbainia villosa; assembly: GCA_025175895.1. Lineage (NCBI taxonomy): Eukaryota > Viridiplantae > Streptophyta > Magnoliopsida > Zingiberales > Zingiberaceae > Wurfbainia > Wurfbainia villosa. The sequence goes on from CM045988.1 coordinate 84,395,903, forward strand.
CTGCATCAGCATGGCTCCTAGTCCCTGAATAAATGTGTCGGTATAGATGACAAAACCTTCTTCATCGAAAGGGATCACCAATACTGGAGCACACATTAACTTATGTTTAAGCTCCTGGAAGCTTGACTCTCAAGCCTCTGTCCATATGAACTTCACCCCTTTCCGGTTCAGTCGAGTTAAGGGTATCGTGATCTTGGAGAATCCTTCTACAAACCTTCTGTAATAACCCGCTAGTCCAAGAAAACTCTGAATCTCCTGGATGGTCTTGGGTTGTCCCCAATTGGTGATTGTTGCTACCTTCTGAGGGTCTATTGAAACTCCTTTGCTAGAAAACACATGACCGAGAAATCCTACCGATGGTAGCCAAAATGCGCATTTGCTGAACTTTGCATATAGGCGCTCTTTCCAGAGCATTTCCAAAATCGTCTAAAGATGTCGCTCATGCTCCTTTTCTGACTTTGAATAGACAAAAATTTCATCTATAAAAACAATGACAAATCGATCCAGATAGTCCAAAAATACTTGGTTCATCAAATCCATGAATGTGGCAGGAGCATTGGCTAGACCAAAAGGCATCACTAGAAACTCATAGTGTCCGTATCATGTGTGAAAGGCTGTCTTTTGTATGTCGGAATCTCTAACTCTTAGCTAGTGATAGCTTGACTTTAAGTCAATTTTTTAATATATACAGGTACCCTTAAGTTGGTCAAATAGATCTTCTATCTGTGGTAAGGGGTACTTGTTCTTGATTGTTACGACATTCAGTTGCCTATAATTGATGCACAACCTCAAGGATACATCCTTCTTGTTGACAAAAAGCACAGGAGCTCCCCAAGGAGAAACACTTGGTCGAATGAAGCCTCAATCCAACATTTCCTAGAGTTGTAACTTTAATTCCTCTAGTTCCTTTGGTGCCATATGGTAGGGGGCCTTTGAAATTGGAGCAATTCCTAGGAATACTTCAATCGCGAACTCCACTTGCCTTTGAGGTGGTGGACTAGGTAATTCATCAGGAAATACATCAGGGTATTCCCGAACTGTGTAGACTTCTGAAAGGGATACGGTGTCATTCGCACTAGATCTGAGCAAGGACATCAGATATCCTTCGCAACCACGAGCCAAGAGTTGTTGGGCTTGTAGGGTGGAAATGATGGATACTCCTTCTTCCTTGGACCCGACAAATTACCAAGGTGGCTGGTTCGGGGGTCGAAAGGTCACCATCCTAGTTTGGCAATCAACTGTAGCATGGAATGTACCCAACCAATCCATGCCTAAGATGATGTCGAATTCCACTAGTTCTAGCACTTGCAAGTCCACTGTTAGGATATGTCCACCAAAATCTAAGGGACAACCTCTAACTTCCTGATTGGATATCAGAATCTCCCCTGATGGTGTCATTATAGATAACCTGCAAGGTCAAGGTGTTGAAATTCTTCTAATTTTCGTCAAAAATTCTCGAGATATAAAGGAATGTGAACTACCAGTATTTATTAGTATATCAGCTGAAATAATATAAACTGAAATGATTCCTCGTATAACAGATCCACCTGCTCGTTGTGCCTCTTCTCGCATCATGGAATATACTTGCCCCATTTCAAGTCTTGATTGAGTTACTGGAGGGATGATCATCGAATTTGACTCTGGTCGAGGGCGACTGAGGGGGAGGTCTAAGATGACGGTGGTGGAGGCAGCAGGTAGGGTTGTGGTGGCAAGAACTATCATTGTGGGTATGCAGGGTAATACTGGGAGACCAGGAGTGGATGTTGCATGGGTAAGGGGGTCACCGAGTGCTCCATGGACTGTACATGGTACAACTAGGACTGAGGATGTACGACTTGCTGCTGACATGGTGTTTGCAATTTCTGTGATCCCTTTTGCGATCGATGTTGCATGTCAGGTCCCTTCTGAGTTGAGGCATCAACATGGTCTAATTGGGCTTTCAGGGTGCACTCCCTGCTAATGTGCCCTAGTAGTTTGCAATAGAAACATATTGGTTGATCCAAGGGACACTCTTGCTTTGTATGACTTCACGATCCACATTGGTAACACCTCACCAAACTATTATATGTTCACTTTTGCTGAGTTGACTCGGGGGATGTTCAAGCTGACTTCTATGGTCGAGCGGCCCCTCTCGTGCTGGATCATGACCCTTGGGTTCGGTTTTGTGCTTTTTGGTTGCCATCTTGTTGGTTTTGTGTTTGAGGATTCACCCGTGATGTTTGTCTCTCTGACTCTTTCTTCCACAATACCTGTTATTGGGTCATCTCAATCAACATGACCCGATCTAATGCTTCTCGATAGGTACCAATGGAGGATCTGGACATCCTAATCCGAATATAGGCTGCAAGACCTTGGATGAACTGGAGCATCCGATCGTAGTCCTGTGCCATCAGGTGGGGGCAAAATTCCGCAAGTCGATTGAACTCTGCATTATACTGCATGATGCTTCAATTGCCTTGTTTAATGTTGAAGAATTCTTGATGATGACCTATACAGAAAGAGGCAGGGAAATATTGTCTCTCGAAGGCCTATTGGAACTGTCTCCAAGTGATGCTTTGTCCATTGAAAATCGTCCGTTGCATTTTCCACCAAGTGAGAGCCTGACCTTGTAAGTGATACATAGTAAGCTCCACTTTTTCTGCATCCATGCAGGTGATATATCCAAATGAGTATTCTAGATTGTCCATCAATGCATGAGCAATCCATGGATTGGTATCCCCTTGAAATAAGGTAAAATGATCCTTCATCGTTTTAACCAATGCAGGTATACGTGCCTTATCCATGACCCAAGCGGTGGTGGTAGGGCTCGGGGTTCTCTGAGAGGTTACTCTTTGACCTCCAATGGGTGACTGGCAGATATGACCTTGCCCCTCTGACTGCACCGGCCTTGAGTAGGGGTTGTCTCATTAGGTGGTATTTCCTGCTATGAGTAAATAGGTAAGTATCTAACAAGACATAATGCTAAATCCTATTACATAAGAAAAGTACAGTGACCACTAAAGATAACTACTTTCCTTATAGCTCAAAGATGTCCTGCAGCCTGCTTGGTCCCAAAACATAAGAACTCCAAATATCAAAGAAAAATAAAACTTCGAAATGCAAAACCCACAAATCGAAATCGCAAACCTAGCTCTGATACCAATAAAATTATCACATCCCGGGGGTATAATCGTCATCCAAATGACAGATGAGCCTCTTAATGACAATATTTCGAAACACATCGCTAGAATCAGATATGGTAAAAACTTTGAAATAGTCGGAAATATAAAATACAATTATCTTATTAATTGCATGCATGCACAACTAAAATATAAATCCATTAAAAGTAAAATAGTTTTATGACACTAAATCAAATTGCGACAAAATCCAAAGTGCATAAAAAAAATGCAATAACAATAATGTAAATAAAGCGACATCTCGATGATGCAGTGGGGCCATCGCGGCAAGGGTCTCTCTGAGCGATGCGAAGGTAGGTCAACAAGACATGTCCTCTATCAGCTAAACTGGAGGCCAAGAAAAGAGGGAGTGAGTACAACTACTCAGTGGGTGGATAGAAGATAGTGCATGACCATATAAACATAGTGGAGGTCAAAGGAAACAAACTAGAGTAACCCAAATCTCAGAGCATCAATATCAGTCCGCATCAAACTTGGTCAGCAATATAATAAATGCACCTATGACATACACAATCAACTGCAAATCTACTAGCATTAAATATCAAGATACCACAATAAGGTCTCATGGCTCTTGAGGTAATACCAAAGGGCACTATCTACGGGCAATAACATGCTACCATGAACGGGACTCGTGGGAAGATAGGCAATCTATAGAGCATTGTCTACGCGTAACCACATGCTACCACGAATGAGACTCGTGGGTAGACAGGCAGTATAAAGACTCAATGTCTGCGGGAAATGATGTACTACCATGAACGAGTCTCGTGGGTAGACAGAGGATATAACTATCTAGCTATTGACTACACGCAACAACATGCTACCACGAATGGGTCTCATAGGCAGTCGATTATCCTAGGATGTTAATCCTAGGGTTATCCACACATCTAGCATGAAACGTCTATTAAGGTCGATAAATGTCATCCATCTACTAATAAACACGTCGAGATGGTTAAGCCTAAATTATATCATTTCTACTAGTTTAATCAAGGTATCAACCGCAACAATACATAACCAAATAAGCACATAACAATGATATCCAATGAACAATAGCATAAGCATACTAATGGAAATCAATAGCCCGAAGTCAAATAGGATATAAAAGGGATCAAGCAGGTACAAGGTCAAAACAATACTAGAAAGAGCATCAAGTTCAATTATAATATAAACTAAGTAAACAATGTAATCATGCACTAAAATCTAAAGAGGTCACATAACCACTCACCTGTAACGCCCGTAAAATTCCTAGCAAATTTTATAAGAATTTTTGCATGATTATAATGGGCTTTTATGTGGGCTCTTTCAAAAATAAAAGAGAATAGAGCCAAAAAGGATGCATGGCCCAGGGTTTGAACCCTGAACCTCCAAGCAGGTAACTAAACCTTAAGATGCATGTGATAACCAGAAGCCCAGTAGGGGTGTGCTGTTAGAAGGGTAAGGGAAATGATAGAACAAAACAAGTTATCATTCTCTTCTTCCTTTCTTCTTCCTCCACCGAACCCCCTTCATCTCCTTCTTCCATTTTTGAAAATTCAAGAAGATAAAGGAGGCCTTGTCTTGACACCAAGGGTATAGTTCTTTTAGTAAACCAAGCGAAAGGATGTAAGTAATCCCCTCACCTACAGTACAAGTTGTTTTTGGGTGTTGAATTCTTACAAACCTTCCTTGGATGTTTTGGCCATGATAAGTTTGTGCTCACCAATGATCTTCCATGCCATGATATATATGTAGATGATGTTAGTTAGACCCTGTACAAGTTGTTTTAGGGTTTTCTTGAGATCCCCCTTGGAAGTTTTTAGCCATGATCATGTTTGGGCTACTAATGATCTTCCATGCCATGCTACATGTATATATGATGTTAACATGATGTTAGTTAGGCTTTGTGTAAGTGGTTTGAGTATTTGAATCCTTAAAACCTCCATTAGGGTTTCGGCCAAGACCATGTATGTGCCTACTAATGATCTTCCATGCCATGCTACATGTATATAAGATGTTAACATGATGTTAGTTAGGCTTTGTGTAAGTTGTTTGAGTATTTGAATCCTTAAAACCTCTATTAGGGTTTCGGCCAAACCATGTTTATGCTTGCTAATGATGTTTCATGACATACTATATATGTATATGATGTTAGCATGATGTTAGTTAGACCTTGTACAAGTTGTTTTAGGGTTTGAATTCTTAAGAGCCCCCATGGAAGTTTCGGCCAAACCATGTCTATGCTTGCTAATGATGTTTCATGCCATACTATATATGTATATGATGTTAGCAAGATGTTAGTTAGACCTTGTGTAAGTTGTTTTAGTGTTTGAATTCTTAAGATCCCTCCCTTGGATGTTTCGGCCAAACCTTGTTCATGCTCACCAATGATCTTCCATGCCATGATATATCTATATATGATGTTAACATGTTGATAGTTAGACTTTGTACAAGTATGTTTGAGTGTTTGATTCCCTAAGACCTTCCCTTGGATGTTTCGGCCAAACCATGTTCATGCTCACCAATGATCATCCATACCATGCTATATGTATATATGATGTTAACATGATGTTAGTTAGGCCTTGTGTTAGTATGTTTGAATGTTTGTTTTCTTAAAACCTCCATTAAGGGTTTCGGCCAAGACCAAGAATTAGGGTTAAGAAGAAATTCCAAGTCCCTCTATGGTTGCTAAGAATCCCCCATGTTAGGTAGTATGTGATGGTATTGGTTATCATCCTTAAAACATGCTTATGCTTACTAATGATCTTTCCATGCCATGATGTATATGTATATATGATGTTGACATGATGATAGTTAGACTTTATGATAGCATGATTTGTTTATGTCACTACCTTATGTCCATGTTAATTGTATGAATGTATGCTTATGTTATGCTCATTGTGTCATGATGTACAAGTATGTATGATGAAATGCCTAAGAGACGCTTCCCTATTAATGGGAACTAAGAGCAGTCTTTATGTTATGATAAGGAACATGATATGTTATGATAAGGAATATGATATGTTATGATAAGGAATATGATATGCTATTTTACTTTTGTATGGCTTGTACCGAACCCTAGCAAGGTCCATGGGATGGGCTCCTATGTGCCCCTAGGTCGACGGTCATAGTACGAACCTAGTACGGGATGGGCTCCTACGTTGCCCCTAGGTCGACGGTCGTAATGCTAGTAGATTCGGGATTAGCTACCTCGGATCTATTTAGGGATGCGTGCAAAAATGATGTATGTGGTACAATGTCGGGCCCTCATGTTGAGATTTATGTTTAAGTACCTATAAAATATATGTTTTCAAAGAACATCTTGCATATACCCATTTCATGTCTATGTGATTATAATGTTTTTATGAATTCTAGTCTTATGTTACTAAATGATCATGTCATGACTTTTATATGAATGCTATGCCTATATGTGAATGCTATGCCTATATGTTGTTTAGATGAACATGTCAATGTTTTTATGAATTCTAGTCCTATGTTCCTAAATGATCATGTTAAGACTTTTATATGAATGCTATGCCTATATGTGTCTAGATGAACATGTCAATGTTTTTTTTTTATGAATTCTAGTCCTATGTTCCTAAATGATTATGTTAAGACTTTTATATGAATGCTATGCCTATATCTTATCTAGATGAACATGTCACTACTCTATGTCTAATACCTGATGTATGGTTTTTGTGAGTAGGAAAGGATCTTACTAATCCTATGTGCTTATAGTTTCATGTTTCCCTTGTACTGCAGAAAAGGGTAAAGAATGGCTAAACTAAAGGGAGCAGCAGGAGGGGCAAAGTGTGTGTGGCAGTGGCATGATGGAAGCGATCTGTTTTATGTTCCAAAACTTATGCATGTTTTAAAGTTTTGCATGTTAGTTGTTAAGAGTTGATCGCTACTTGATGTTTTGATGGTTGCTACTTGGTGTTAACTTAGACTTGTTTTGAGGGTTGAACTATACTCGTTATGTTTTATTAAACCTTGGCATGTTAAGCACTTGATTTAGTTAAAGACTTGCTAAGAACCTTCTTATCCTGATTGAATTGTTAAGTGATAGAGAACTATGTACCTAGATGATACTTTGAATGCCTCATCGATGTCCATGTACTCGATACCTGTATTTAGGCTCCCATAACTCCATTATGTTGATTATCATGAACTTGAACCAAGTAGTGTCCTTATGAAATAATTATGCATGCTTAGTAAAGGTTCACCTGTTACATGGTTAAGAATGTTGAGTTATTTGCATGGTTGAAGGTAATGCATGTTCCATATTTTATGTTTTTTTTTCTAAAGTTTAAATTCTTTCGCTGTATATGCACGCATGTATGATCGCGTCGCACCGCCCTTCCTCCCCCTCTAGAGTACGAGAAGGGCGGGCGTGACATCACCTCTGACGGCAGAGCGTCTTAACTATCTCTAAATCCGAGAATGTGCTTCCGCTTCCAACCCTGCTATAATTAAACCATCGTTAACTCAACTATCAGTTATCAAATTTAATTCCCAATATTTTAATTATCTTATTAATCTTTTCCCACCAAAAATGTCCAAATTATTCTAGCCCACTAAATTTGTTGATCAAAATTTTGATTAATTAATCATAAGCTAATTAATTAATTAAATCTGGATTAATCAAATATTAACCTAAGTCAAGAACTAAAACCCTACTGCTAAATTAATTACCTACCTAAACATATCAGCTAAAGTCGATAGTTCTCTTCCTCTATTTTTGCAGCGTCAATCGACGATCGTTGGATTACGATCTTCAGCTGAGTGGGAGATGGCGATGGGGGTTCCTGGCAATGCATGAAGTGGCTTCGATGGTGAAGGTGACCCTCTAAGTGCATGCCGATGATTTTGAGGTGGAATCAGCCTGGTGGAGGCGCAGTTGCCGTGGGTCGACAGTTGTGCAGTTGCTGTGACTCTGATGGTGATCAACCAACGAGGTCGACGCTGTCTGGAGGTGAGGTCGGCCATGCCTAAGATGACACCGTTGACTGGCAAGGCAAGGGGCAAGGGGCAGGTCGCGATGGCGGCGGCTGGCCAGAAGGCGACCGACGCTCACAGCGACAACGACAGAGGTGCGCATGCGATGCATATGCGTGGGAGGCTGGGCGGAGGTGCGTACGCGGTGGGAGGCGGCGCCGAAGAAGAGGGGTGGAGGCTAATGGAATCAGATTAATACTATAATCCCTAAGTTTATTTGTAACCTAAGTTTCATTGAATTAATCAACATTGATTAATTCATTTAACCCAGCCCTAGAAATCTTATCCTGAAAATTTGTAAAATTTATATAATACTTCTATTATTATTATCATTTTGTTTTATTATAAAATATCTATATATAAATACGTATATACTTATATTTATATTTCATTTATATATATATACAAATTAAATGTGAAATTTCAATCTATGCTGACACACAAAAATAGGAGATGAAGCTTCGTGTCGGAGATGTGGAGTTTCATCATAATGATGCTTTAGTAGGCGAGAGATGATGATGGTAGCACTTAGACATAGTAGAGTTGTCCTCAGAGCTGGTTTTCCATTTCGTTTATAGACACTTTCTGGTTGACTAGAACACCTTCCAGTCAACTCCAAATCAACTCATCGATTTGGTATACGCCTTCGGTCATTGAATCTAGTCGATCGACTTGAGTCCTAAGCTCGCTCTTATGCGATTGAAAATTACCTATCTGAGCGGCATTTGGACTTGATCATTGGAACTCTTGCCATCTCGATTGCACAATATAATGTCGATCACTAGCTGTGTTGCTAACTCAGCATCCCAGTCGATTAGACCATATTCAATCGACTAGACCTTAGTCGACTGGAAGCCAATCAGTCGAATGGATACCTGCAAAATAGAGTTAACACAAAACAAGGTATGAAATGAAATGACAATAGTAATACTGTCCGATCTCGACTTCTGAGTCCAACACGTACCCTCTGTTGGATCGACGCTTAGCTTTGTCCCCACCTGAGGACTTGACCTAACCTCTTCGCTCGAGGCTTACCTGTCGGCTGTCTAGCCAGACTTACCATGCTTGACATTCGATCTGACCTACCAGGGCATCCAACAGCTGTCAGGTCTCCCTTACCCAGTTAGACTTCATGCTAATTGTCTAATCTCCTAACCCAATCCGTCATCATGCCATATGTCTAGTCTCTTGACCCATCTGGACTTCTTATTTGGTATTCGGTCTTTTTGATCTGTCAAGTCTTCTGCCTAGTATCCGGTCAACATGACCTATTAGGACTTTTCTACTAAGCCTACACACTTAACACACATATTAAAACATAAGTAATTCTTAACTTTAACTATAGTACATACATCAAAACTAAGGAGCGGTGCTCTCTACACCAATAATTAATACCATATTATTGTGAATACCCTTTTGCCACGAGCCAAGTCTTGTGTTTTTGAATGTTTTATTAGCCTGATATGTTGTTTTAAATATCCACTTGAGGCCAATTATATTCTTGCCTTCGTATAGATCCACCATCTCCCATGTTTTATTTTTATTGATTGTTATCATCTCTTTTTTCATTACATTCAACCATCCTTCCTTTGTTACTACTTCTTCAAATGTTGTATGATATGTAACAAAGAGAGCAAATTGAACTGATTTATAAATTCCTCTCAAGGATCTAACTTTTGCTAGAGGTGATTCATTAGATGATTCTCGTAAAGAGGATTAATTGTTACTTCTTGAATTTGATGATGAGGAAGATGTTGATATCAAAGGAGATAATTCAACACCTTCAATTGTTGGAGATCCATTTTCCATTGGAATATAAACTTGAATCTTCATTAAAAATAATATCTCTCCTTATAATTAATCTATAACTAAGAAAATTATATAGCCGATATGCTTTGAATTGATTGCAATAAAAAAAATGTATTTTCAAATTTCTCTTCAAGTTTATGATTAATTGAGAATTTATCAAAGCATAAGCAATACGGTCAAAATTCTCAAGTGATTTACCGATGATTTCCTACCTCTTCATGCTTTATATGATGCTCAATTCAAGACTACCCTTGTTGGAAAAATATTCAACGGGCAGAAAGATGTTGCTATTACTTCAATCTAGAAAATATTTAAAAGTCATTTGATATTCAGTAATCTTCTAGCCATTTTTATAATTGTTTGATTTTTTCATTCGCTACACCATGTAGAGGAATCGGTACCTACGCTAGAGGAGGGGGAGTGAATAGTAATTTTTCATTGTTTCTTCGTTCAATCGTGTTCGTGCTTGTCTACAATTTGTTAGCGTAGAAGAATATACAAAATATCATACACGAAAACAACACAAGCACTACACTACTATTTTATGCGGTTTGGAACTAGGGTTCCTACTTCACGATCGGACTTTAGTGTATACTCCACTAAATCTTCTCTTCTTCTCGGAATACAATCCGAAGGTGAAGAAACCTCTTATAATACGATTTACAACAGTAATACAACTAAATACAAAGAAAATGCAAAGAATATTTTACAAGAGTATGTTTTTGATCACTTGATTGTCTGGTTGCTTTGAATGCCTTGGAAGGTCTAGAATGCAGTAGCAAAACCCCTCCCAAATTCTTAAGAACCGACAGCTTCTCCTTCTCCCATCAAGCTCTCCTTTTAAAGCACGCCTCATGTTGGATTTTCGTTTAGTAGTCGGCTGCTAAAAGACACTAGTCGATTGCTCACCTATCCATTGTCTTACAACGACTCCATCCACACTGAAATCTGTCCAACTGATACACCAGCTGTCACACCTCGAGGGTATGCCTAGCCCGATAAACGGACAACATCTCCTCTGTATGACAATGCAATACCCTATTAATACAAAGCCTTTCGGCCACAACCACACAACATATAGATATATATAACCAAAGTCACAACAGAAATTATCACAAAAGAGTTATAAACTCAACAAGACTGCATACCGGTATGACTGACCACAACATAAAGAAAATACCGTAACAAATCTGAAAAGGTATGTGCGAATACCAACAAATGTCCAACAATACAAATTACCATAGGAATCCAAGTTCATAATAAGAAACATCCATAAATAAAGGAAAATAACTCAGGACCCTCGGAAGTGAGATGAGACGGAATCAACTGGCGATACTCCAAGCCCATCACGAAGTCTTCTACCTGTTATCTGGGTGACAAGAAAACTCAGAGTATGTGGTGGTGAGTATAAAACTCAGCGGTAATATAAAAGATAGTGCATGAATATCATATATCACATGAGAGACAACGTTATACAGTCTAAAGGTACAATAGATAACTACCAGTATAATATAACCAATGCGTATACTAAAAGATCAACTAAACAACACAAGATACTGACATACTTGGAGATCTGCAATGCTACAACTCATACAACCTGAGCACATACACCATAATATAACATATACAATAGTATAGAGTAAAAGTACCTCTGTGATCAACAAACCATCTCACGAACTTACTACAACAAGAACAATAACAAATTTGACCCAACCTACTCGACATCATGATTCTGGTCAAATACATGCAACAGTCTGACCAACTCTACACTGGTATCCCACACACAAACATATAGAATATGCAAGTAACATGTAAGATGATGTACACCCAAATGCAACAAACATAGCTCAAGCTAATACAGTAATACAACAAGCATATATAGACTGTATCTATATATATTGATCATACTCACACACACACACACATTATATAGATATATATATATATATATATATATATATATATATATATATATATATATATATATATATATATATATATATATATATGTGCAAACACCATCACACATGGCAATGTAAATGCATGGTCATGCCTGCACACCCCACTCGCTATCACGACCCCAGTGTGGCCTAGGTGGTATGACATAACAACTGTCCCAATTCAACAACAACCACTGCTCTCGAATAGTCGAGTGGGAAGTATGAATAAGTAGCGATAAGCTAAAGAGCTATAATCTACACAATGGGGGTCCCTGCTGCTGGCCACTCCGATTGTCACTACCCATGAGTGGTCGAGTGCCACACACACAGGACAACTACACACAACTCCAACTACCACTATCAATAGTGGTCGAGTGTGGCACAACATATGATCTGCCCTCACACCAGTTACTATTATCACAAGTAATCGTGGAGGCAGGATGACTGACGACCCTCTCAACCACAAAGGAGACCAAGTCGCTAGCATACATGGAATGAATGCACAACCTCACATACGTACATCCACAACACACTCTCTATCCCACAGAGAGTCGTACATAACTGACAGTTGACTATGCTAGGACCTCCAGTCCGTAGCGACACACTGTCGACAACCCACACAACCATATACAGATATACATCCGTAATAGTTATACAACAAAAAGAAAATGATACAACAACCAACTCTACACTAAGGATATCACCCACCCCCGGATGATTAATCCTGTTGACATGAGTCAAGTCAACAACCATACTCAGCTACATACATATAGTTAAGCAACTATAGGTCCATATACCATAGTATCGGTAATTCATAACAACGATGAATGAAATATAACAACAACAACAGTGCATCTCAAAGTGCAAAGATTAAGTATCAAGCACAGAATAACAAGAGTGGAGTCAAGGTATGATAACAATAATATAGAATCTTATGCACTAAAAATAATCAACTACCTGACCAGGGTAGAAATATTACCCACCTAATATGAAGCTCGATGTAGTAATACTCATGCTCGTGGACCTGTCTCGTATCCACGTCCTGCACAAAACATAACAAGCAGTCAGTTCCAACACACGACAATAATTAAATTAAATCCTACATCGATCCCGTATTCACTTAATCTATCGAATACGAATAAAGGTCATGATTACACCCTCCAACACATCCAAACCAACTTCTATCCATCACTACCATATGTTAGGACCTGTGCATCCGCTAGAGGGGGGGTGAATAGCATTTTGTCGTTGGATGATGGAATTCAATTGCGCTTGCTACACAATGTTAGTGAGCAACGGAAATATGAAATATACAATAAAAAAACACAAGCACAATCACAACACGACGATATAACATGGTTCGGAACCATATGGTTCATACTCCACGGATTGAGCTCAAATGAGCTCTAGCGATGCAATCAACACCACTAATCACTAATACTCCTTCTCGACAACACGTCGGAGGTGGAGAAACCTCGTAAAAGCAATTACACAAAGTAATACAACAAATACAAGTATGAAATACAATACAAGTAAAGACAAATACTTTACAAGAGAACTTTGATTGCTTGCTTTTGGTTGCTTGAAGAGTAGCCTTGAAGGTTTGGATTGCAGCAACAAATCCCCTCCAAATCGCCTCAAGAAACCCTGGCCAAAACCTTCTCCATGAGCTCCTTTTAAAGCTTCACTCTGGCTGGATTTCTGCCTGGTAGTCGACTGCCATAAGGCCCTAGTCGACTGCCAACACTATTGTTGTGAGACAATGGCTTGATCCACGTTGGAAAAACCCCAATGGATTAATAGCGATCGCGCCAATAGTGGCAATTCGATCGCCAATGCTCATGGTCGCCCGATCGGCTACGGCATTCTCATGCTCCATCGACCAATCGCCATACATGGCAGTCGATTGCCATCAATCGACTGCTCCAATGAGCAGTCGACTACCAAGGATTTTTCAGCCCTGAGCTGCAGTCGAACACTAGTTGACTCCCAACAATTAAATTGGTCATAATCCCAGTCGACTGCTGAGGGTCGACTCGGTTACCAAGTGTTAAACACTTGACCATCCGACCGTATAAAGCTCCGGTCAACCGATAACCTCAAACATGAGGTTTAACCCCAAGTATGGTGCCCCCATACTTGCTAGACCACCCTTAGCCTAGACCTAAGCCTTCTAGCCATCTCCGTCAGCCTTGCGCCTATCGGATCCCTCCAAGTCATCCATGACTTGTTAATCCATATGCTAGCATTCAGCTGCTTCCATCGGCTATTGTCATGCTAACGATGTCTACACCGCCAAGGCACATCGGACTTACGTTGCCAAGACTACGCTTGGGCTTTACGACGCCAACCATTGGACTTATGCTGCCAAGACTCCACCCTTGGACTTTACGTTGTCAATATCAACCCTTGGACTTCCCAAATGCTAAGTACCCATGACTTGAACTTTCACTGCCAAGACTACACCCTTGGACTTACGTGGCCAAGACCACACCCTTGGACTTTCCATGCCAACTCCATGTTGGACTTTCCAATTGCCAAGACTCAAGCTTGGACTTTCCCTTGCCAAGACCCATGCTTGGACTTTTCATGCCATGTACACAAGACTTGGACTTTCCCAAATGCCAAGTGTCCCACTTGGACTTTCCATGCTAAGTACCCATGACTTGGACTTTCTTCATCACATGATCAACCCTAGTCAACCATCAAAATACCCCTCGAGTCAAATTCGAGTCCAATCAATCATGACCCAGATAGATTGCACCAACAATATCCCCAAAATATTATCAAACATCAATGTCAAACATCAAAATACTACTCGAGTCAAACTCGAGTCTGGTCAATCATGACCTGACCTGATTGCACCAACAACATAGCCGATCTACATCCACCAAGATCCCTTCAATTAAACACTGAATTACCTCACAACCAATCACCCTCATCAACCACCACCAGTCCACACACTCATAAATGATAGTTCCATCCACAACCCATTCACAGCCAATAACAGATCAACCACACAACTCGATCCACAACCAATCAATTTACACGAATTCAAGGATCTAGCCAACCCTAAATGAAATCCTCAACTCAACCCAGCTCCATCATTCTTCTCAATCACAGCCGACAATTCCCCCAAACCAACCACCATTCCAACAACCTCGATCCAAAGAAAATGCCCTGGACAGAAGAGAAAGGGAAAGGAAACGAGAAGTATACCGGAGTTTACAACATCACCGGTGGCACTCCTCCCAACAACTCTGTTCGTCGAAAAAACTGCCACTGCCCTAACACCCCAAGAAATGGAGTTAATAGTAGTGGAGAACACGAATAAGGATGGATCTCATCCAAAATCAAGGAAGGAGATCTACAACTCACCTACTACGGCAGAGATCATGAAGAATAATTCACAATCGGAAACAAGGAGAACCGTCGCCGATCCCCAAGCTCCCAACAAAGACACTCATCAGAATCTCACATGAGGAACTGCGATCGAAGATCTTCCAGCGAGATGAACCTCCACCGCGAGCACGTTGGCAGTAACCGGGGTGTGAAGAAGACGAGAAGCAGAGAATGGAGATCGCTAGAGTGAGGGAGAGAAATCGCGATGAGAAGAGGAAGTGCGGCTGATCGGGTAGGGGGTAGGGTTCAACAATTTTTTTTAAAGGTCATTCACTTAGGGTTAAGCTAACTTAGGTTAAGTCCAAGCTAGCTCAAGCTGACCTAACCAGCTTTCTAAGGGGTTTAATCCACATTCCCAATGACTTTTAGTTACCGTATTTTACAACAACAGTCGACTAGCCTTACCAATAGTTGACTATTGTCCAATAATCGATTGGTTAGTCGACTATGTAAGAATTTGTGGACTGCTATAGTGCCATCAATCGGCTGCCCATCTATGGCAGTCGACTACTCAAGGCCATTCGACTACCCATACATGACAGTCGACTGTCATGACCTCAGTCGAGCAGTCAAGCCTAAGTAGACTCCTCTACTAATCGATTGCTCTGAGTTGACTAGGCTCTCGAGTGTCAAACACTCGACCAGTCGACTGATAAATCTCAAACATGAGGTTTAATCTAAGTATGATCCCCTCATACTTGATATTTGTTAGGACCTATGCGCCCGCTAGAGGGGGGGTGAATAGCTCGTATTCGTCGTGCAATGGATCTCGATCGTGCTTGCTACAAAACTTGTAATACGTAGCGAAAATAGAAATAATACAATACAAAATGCACAAACAAAATCACAACATGATGATTTAACGTGGTTAAGAACCTCAAGATTCCTACTCCACAGATTGGGCTCGAAAGAGCCCTAGCGATGCAACCACACACCACTAATCAAATATTCCTTCTCGACGACAAGTCGGAGGCGGAGAAACCTCGTACAAATGATTACATTAAGTAATATAATGTACACAAGCAAATACAAATATGAACTACAATACAAGTAAAGGAAAATACTTTATAAAGAGCTTTTGATTGATTGATCTTTGATTGCCTTGGACTAGTCTTGAAGGATAGGAAAGCACCAACTATTCCCCTTCAAAAATGCCCAAGAAATACATGCTGAAAACCTGCATTCGGACTATTTTCCACCTATCAGTCGACTGCCAAAAACATCAGTTCGACTGATGACACTATTGTGAGACAACGACTCGATGCACGCTGGAAAATTCTAACGGGTCATCAGGCGTCGGACGCCAATACCGTTAGCCAAAGGTCGTAGTCGATCGGCCTAACGTCAGAGAGCATTCTCGCGACTCGCGACGAAAAAACCAATAGTCGACTGCCATCAGTAGACTGATCCAATGAGCAGTCGACTGCCAAGGCTTTTTCGGCCTTAAACCATAGTCGAGCACTAGTCGACTCACAACAGTCGAACTGGTCATAATACCAGTCGACTGCTAAGTGTCGACTCGGTTGCCAAGTGTCAAACACTTGACCATCCGACCGTATAAAGCCCGGTCAATCGACAACCTCAAACATGAGGTTTAACCCCAAGTATGGTGCCCCCATACTTGCTAGACCACCCTTAGCCTAGACCTAAGCCTTCTAGTCACCTTCATCAGTCTCACACCTATCGGATCCCTCCAAGTCATCCATGACTTGTTCATCCATACGCTAGCCTTCAGGTTCTTCCATCGTCTATTGTAATGCTAATGGTGTCTACACTACTAAGGCACATTGGACTTACGCTGCCAAGACCACGCTTGGACTTTATGCCGCCAACCATTGGACTTAGGCTGCCAAGGCTCTACCCTTGGACTTTACACCGCCAATATTCAACCCTTGGACTTCCCAAATGCCAAGTACTCATGACTTGAATTTTTACCGCCAAGACTACACCCTTGGACTTACGTGGTCAAGACTACACCCTTAGACTTTCCTTGCCAACTTCATGTTGGACTTTCCAATTGCCAAGACTCAAGCTTGGACTTTCCCTTGCCAAGACCCATGCTTGGACTTTTCATGCCAAGTACACAAGACTTGGACTTTCCCAAATGCCAAGTGTCCCACTTGGACTTTTCATGCAAAGTACCCATGACTTGGACTTTCTTCATCATATGGTCAACCCTAGTCAACCATCTCCTTTTGTCAAACAATGGTCAAACTATCGTCAAACATCAAAATACCCCTCGAGTCAAACTCGAGTCCAGTCAATCATGACCCGGGTTAATTGCACCAATAATCTCCCCAAACCATTGTCAAACATTAAAACACTACTCGAGTCTGGTCAATCATAACCTGGGTCGATTGCACAAATAATATTCACCCATATCCTAGACCTAAGCCTTCTAGCTATCTCCATCAGCCTCACGCCTCTCAGATCCCTTGAGCCCGCGACTCTTTATCCTTCACGTTAGCCTTCAGGTGCTTCCATCGACTATGTCATGCTAACCGAGTCCTTTGCCAAGGTTTATTTGGACTTATGCCACCAAGACTCTATGCTTGGACTTTACGTCGCCAAACCTACACTCTTGGACTTTCACATTACCAAGATCTATTTGAGCTTATCCCGCCAAGACCTATGCTTGGACTTTACATCGCCAAACCTACCCTTGGACTTCCCAATTGCTAAAGTTTACTTGGACTTTACGCCACCAAGAATACATGCTTGGACTTATGCTGCTAAGACTATACCTTTGAATTTTACCATTGCCAAGTACCCATGACTTGACAAGACCATTCTTGGACTTTCCAATTGCTAAGACTAGGCCTATGCAATCGGTTAAAACTGAACCGATTAAAATCAAAACTGAATAAATTGATTTTAATTAACATAATGGAATCGACCGAAATTTTCCACCAAACTTAATTGATTAGTCAAAAAAATCGATTAATTCGGTTAAAAACCGAAAAAATTGATTTTTTACAATCAGTCGACTGATGATCCTATTAGTCGACTGATAAACACTTCAGTCGACTGATGGACAACAATCAGTTGGTTGATGGCCAATCGAGAGAAGTAGTGCTCTGACATATCAGTCGACTACTGTTATACAACAGTTGACTGGATCAAGTGGACAGGAGCACAATTGTTTCTAAGTCAACTGATGGCTCAAATCAACCAACTGAACATAATGCCCAGTCGATGTTTAATCTTTCTGCATGTCACCATCAATATCGAATATCCTAGTCGATTGGCTATGAAATTTATGATAAGCGATCATGATCGATTCATCAAATATGACTAATTCCTGAAATAGTCGATTGACTTATGTTAAATTCTATTGTTAAACTCTGATTTGATGTCATTTCATGCATTTAATGAATATATACGATTAGATGCTATACCTATTGTGTGAAACCTTAAATTTACACGGTTTATTAGAATTTAAATAAAAATAAAAATACCTCTTCTATATTTATAGAATTTGTTTTCTTGTACATTTTTAAATTTCACCGCTAAAAGTTAAAACATTCAATATTACACAATAACATAACCATTTAAATTAAATGCATTATATATGTCAATAGGAGTACAACTGTACAAGACACAATTTAATAAATGTCAACACATCAAAATATATAAAATATATCGTTAAAACTTAAAACATCCAAGCAATCAAGCTGTTAACAATAACATTTCTTCAAATGCTTGATTCAAGTATATAATTTTAACATTTTTACACTCAAATTATGGTCTTATAGCACATGTCAAATGTCAAAATGAATATAACACATCCTTGGATCTTGAAATTTGAGAGTTGAGTCCTTGGTCCTTCCTTCACTCCTTGACTCCTTGCGAGTTGTGACTTCAAACTTGTCTACTTCACCATTTATGTTTATCCTAATAAATAATGATCAAGAAACAAAAATTTGTTATTATCACTTGAACAAGATAATTAAAAAGTAAATACACTTGTAAATAAATTAAAATAATTGAAACATACCATGAAGAGGTTAATTACACCTCAAATGGTGTTGTCGAAGAAGGCGAATCAATTATTACTTTTGAGAACTTTGCAAAAAAAGTATAACATGATACAAGTCAAATAAATTAATACTCTATACATTTTTAATTGTAAATAAATAACTAACTAAAAAAATTTCTTTTAACAAAATGTACCGCTTTCAAGTTTGTCTACATCTTTTAACATTTCTTCGACATCAATTGGCTTCAAACTTAATTGAAGCCAATCTTGGGTATGAATCAGACTTTTTACCACTCTATGAGTCAATGAACTCCTGAAATAATCAAGTGCCCGACCATCAGTACTGAAAGCGGATTCTGAAGCAACTGTTGATATGGGAATGACTAATATATCATGAACAATTTGAGTAAGTATAGAAAATTTGTGACAATTTTGCTTTCACCATCCCAAAATGTCAAAAGTCTCACAATGTTCTTCAACTATTTCATTAAGACACTTGTCTAATTCTGACATGTTGCCATCAACAAATATTTGTGCCTTTTGTTTCTTATAATTTGCAAGATTGATTGTCTTTTCAAATCTATTTGACATATATTTTTAGGTACAATATCGTTATCACCTAATTCTGAAATAGCTAAATTTTTTGAAGTGCTACTCTGAGGCTCCGTTTTCTTCTTATAATTTTTGTACAAAGCAAATAAAGTCTCCTTAATATTCTTTTCTACTATTGCACCTATTTCATCTTCATATAATTCAATCAACATAAATTTCATAAAATCTAATTTATACATTGGATCAAGTATCACTGCAATATAAAGCAACTTATTCATCTTCAATGGATCTCCCTAATACTTGTCAAATTTAATTTTCATTCTTAATCCCATTGAATATACATCACGTTATCACTTTCTTGCCACTCCTTTAATATAGAATGAATAGAACTGATTTCATGTGCAAAAGTGTTAGAAGTGACATATAAAGATCTTGAAACTTTTAATGTCAACTCATAAAAAACTTGCAATAAAGATGCAAAAAGTCTAACATTATTATTTGTTGGCTTTCCATCAAAAGTTTATAATTTTGCTTGTGCTTGGTTGTCTGTTCCAAGTATAACATCTCCATTATCATTCCTATTAACATCCCATTCATTATATTGAAAATATATTCTAAAGCATGGGTCTTGTTCTTCAAACCTATTAAAATCTCTTTCAAATTTTTCAGCCACACTCAATATCAAATAAGTTGAATTCTATTTGGTTGGCACATCTAAACACAATGATTTCTTTCTATCAATTTTTAATTTTTACATATTATTTGAACTTGCTTAATCTAGAGGGAGATTGCTTAACATATTTTATAGCATTCCTAACCATTTTATAGCATTCCTAACCCTCATCATAGATGACTTTATATCTTTCAAGTCATCAACAACAATCAAGTTGATTATGTGAGCTACACATCTCATATGAATGAATTCTCATTTTAAAATAGTAGAATCCGAGTTAACCATCTTTTTCTTGAAACTATTGATAACAACATCATTTGAACTTGCATTATTAGCAGTAATAGTGAAAATTCTATTAGTTCCCCAATCTCTCAAGTAATTTTCAATAGCTAAACTGATTGTCTCGCTTTTATGACTTGTAATTGGAAAAAAACTCAGAATTTTTTTATGCAACTTCCAATCTTTATTGATAAAATGAGCGGTCAAAACCAAATAGTTGATTTTTTGATTTGATGTCTATGTATCAGTGGTCAAAAAAATTCTTTAGGTTGAATCATGTAATGAACTTTTTAATTTTTCCCTTTTAATTGTATATAATTCTACACAATCATGTGCTACTGTCCATCTCGAAGGAACTCTAAACTTTGGACATACCATAGCCATAAATGCTTTAAACCCTTCTCCTTCTACAAATTTAAAAGACAACTCATCCTTTATAATCATTCTAGCTAATGCTTTTCTAGATGCATCATGATCAAATTTCCATGAAATGAGTGATCCCTCACCTTGTCTTGCACCTATTTGAAAATTCAATTGTGTTTGATTTGTTTCAATAGTGTTGGGATCGAGGATCGCTAGAGGGGGGGTGAATAGCGAGTTGAAAAAATCTAACTCAAATTTCACTACAAAACAGAGGATTACGCAGCGGAAATAGAAAGCAAAGCAAAGAGCACAAGCACAACCAATACGCAGGTATTTACGTGGTTCAGAACTCAGTAGTTCCTACCCCACGGGTAGCTCAAAGGAAAGTCTACTATGAATGGATCGGAAAGTTTCTGGAGGTGAAAAACTTCACCTCTTACAAGCTTACAATGCAATAAGATAATCAAGAACAGTAAGCTAAGAACTTAAAATAGGTTACAGATTTGCTATTCAGCTTCTTGCGTTAAAGATGGAGTTGTGGTGCCTGCAAGAAGGAGATCGACAACAGTTTGGAGCGCTTGTTGGAGAGGAGGCGAGATTAGAGCAAGGCTTTTTCACTACTTCTCCTTCAGAATGAATCACAGGAAGCTTGACTAACTCAAATCAAAAAACTGAAGCTCAAGTTCTGCCACTCTTCTTCTTCAGCAAGCCTTTTATCTTCCTCTATTGGAACCCTAGAAGTCATGCCCGACCAAAACTTGACCACCTGAGCTTGTCCCCGTAACCACCTCCAACCTCTGGTGGTTTGCCGTGAAAGGAAACTGCTCCTCCAACCAAAAATCGACGCATTTGAATCTTTACTCGAAACAGAAGCATCCCATTATCGCCTTCACAGTTGAGCCCGCAGTTGAGTCTGACTCGCATCTGTGCTCGAAAAACACCTATCAGTCGAGCCCGGAGTTGAGTCTGACTCGCGTCTATGCTTGCAAAACACCTGTCAGTCGAGCCCGCAATCAAGCCGGGCTTGATTCTGTGACCGAATTCTGTAGCTACCAGTCGAGCTGCTACCAAATCAACTCGACTGGTATAGGGTTTAGAGTTTGGCGATCAGAGTATACAGTCGAGCCGCTACCAAATCAACTTGATTGGTATAGGGTTTAGAGTTTGCTGATCAGAGTATGCAGTCGAGCCCGCAGTTGACCAGGGCTCGGTTCTGTGCTATTCCACGTAGTGAGCAGTCGAGCTGGTAATCGAGCCAACTCAACTCTGTGCTATACCAAACGATAAGTAGTCGAGTTGGCAATCAAACCATCTCGATTCTGTGCCTTTGTGCAAGAGTGCCAATCGAGCTGACCTCCATGGTGGCTCGACTGATACGACAAATATTTGAAGCACATGAGTATCTTTCCTAGTAAGCTATCACTCCTAGAGTTTCAAGCACCCTAGTAAGAGACCAAGCACGTTACGGTGCCTTCTCTAACTAACGAATGCTTTGAGTACCTTAGACAAAGACCGAGCGCACTACGATGCCCTCCTTGCCTAACGAGTACTCCATGTACCCTAGTCAAAGAACAAGCACGTTACGGTGCCCTCTTTGTATAACGAGTACTCCTAGTACCCTAGCCAAAGAACGAGCACGTTATGGTGCCCTCTTTGTCTAACGAGTACTCCTAGTACTCTAGCCAAAGAACGAGCATGTTACGGTGCCCTCTTTGTCTAACAAGTATTGAGCCCATGTACCCTAGTAAGAGAACGAGCACGTTATTGTGCCCTCTCTTACTAACGAGTACTCCCAGTACCCTAGCCAAAGAACGAGCATGTTACGGTGCCCTCTTTGTCTAACGAGTATTGGGCCCATGTACCCTAATAAGAGAACGAGCACGTTACTGTGGCCTCTCTTACTAACGAGTACACTAGCTAGAGACCGAGCACTTCCTTGTGCCCTCTCTAACTCTAATGGAGACCGAGCACGTTACTATGCCCTCTCTATCACCAAGCTTCCGGACCTCCGGCCAGCTTGTATTCTTCCCAATGGAGAACGAGCACGTTACTATGCCCTCTCCATCACCAAGCTTCTGGACCTCCGGTCAGCTTGAATTCTTCCTCTACCAAGGTTCTCCTTTAGATTTCCATCTATACCAAGGCTTATCCTTGGATTTCTCCCAAGGTCTAATGTTAGTCTAAACATTTAACTTAGTGACCTTCGGTTTGTATCAGTCAAGTAATGTCTTGACTATACTCTAACTCAAACTAGATTTCTATTTCCTTGACTTAAACCTTGTTGTTAAACATTGAAACATTAGATGAGCTTGATTGCACTAACAATCTCCCCCTTTTTGATGTTTGACAATATGGTTTAAGTTTAGGTGATATAAATACAGTTCATTTCAATTTTTGAAATATAGAATGAAGTTCAGAAATATTTCATATCAGAAATTTATCACGAAGTGCAAAAATATTTCATGTCAGAGATTTATCATGAAGTGCAGAAATTTCACAAGTAATAAAGACTCCATTTGAATAATATCACAAATATCACAATAACTTGAACCCATACTCTCCCCCTTTGGCAAACAAAAAAAAAAGTGGAATAAGTTCCTCCCCCTAAAACTCGCTTTCCTAGGTTGTTAGTGCTTTTCCCGGGCTGATTGTGAATCAATCAGTCGAGTCCTTCAGAAAGCAGTCGAGTGAAGTGTTCATCAGCCGACTGGCACCAAACATTAGTCGACTAATAACTGCGCCGAGCGATTCTGAGCGATTCCGCGAGCGATTCTGCCGCTAAAGCGATTCGTAAGCGCGATTGTAGCTTTGCGCCAGGCGGTTTCTTCCAGGGTCGTTTGCCCCTCATTAGTCGACTGCCATTATGGTGGCTCGACTGATAACTAAAAACTCAGTTTTTCAGTTATTTGATATTAACTTTGAAAATTGATAAGTAATTATACATAACTTTAAAAATCGTGAAATTTTATACGTATAATACTTATGACACATACAATTGGTGGAAAATATTGGAAAAATATTTTACCCATTAAGATATCAAAGGGGTTAGTGAAGGGAAAGATTAAGGAATCTTCACATGAAAATATCCTTATGACATTAGTTTGATACTTCACCTTACATTGGGCTATATGAGCTAACACAAATGAGAACACCCAGAAAACTTTAAACACACTTAGATCTTATTAGGCTTGGGGTATAAAATATAGGAAAAGCTCCCCCTAATACTGTGGACTTCCCCAAACCGTAGCTCCCCCTAAATCAAACATTATTTTAGGGTTGATTAGGTGCACACATAATGATTGCATTAACAATGGTGGGATGGAGTCAAGGCTTTGGTTTGTTCGGGTGGCGCTAACAAAGATTGCACACACAACAAGAAATTTGATAGACACTAATCGACTCAACCACACATAACCAATAACAGATCATACAAACAAAAACAGAATGAACCAAAAGTTAACGTTTCAAAAAACTGTTTCACAAGAACAACCATAGTTTGAAGTCTAAACATGAAGAAAAAAATCCATAGTGCAACCATCCTAGGCGGATTGACACAATTTGAGATCTTAACGTGATTCTATTTGTCGGGGGCTGGTGTAGAAGGTCCCTCCGAGTTACTTGTCTAATTGACCAAGACATCTTTGATTTCCATCTGCTCTCGAAGGATTTGATCTTGAGTGTGTTGGATTTGAGTCAATCGTTGGTTGGTTTGGAGATGGAAATCTGATATTGTCGCAGTGATTGTGTTCACAAAAGTCTCATGGGCTTCACGAAGTTGAGATAGCTGCTTTGTGATAGTAGTCAAGTGTTCAGTTTGATTAGGAGTCGGGTGGTGTGGTTCTGTAGAAGGAAGAGCAGGTTCATCCTCTTGATCCATATGCTTCCCAACTTGATGGCCATCCTTCCACTGAATCTCTCCTGTAGGGGTGCGAATCATGCCGGCTAGAGATAAATTTCTCCAATGGATATAGTCCATTCTTTTCACCTCCCTCACTTTTCCCCTGGATGTGTTTATGCCTAGGGACTCTAACCAGAATGTGAGGATGTGACCAAAAGACATATAAACCTTTTTCTTGACTGGAATGGAGAAATGGATAATACACAAAAACATGTTCAAAGCTATGTTAAAATCAAGGTGGTTTTTGAAAAGGTGGAGAGCCAATAAATGATGTGGCCTAACTTTGGCTTGCCCTTTGGTGACTATGGGTAAAATGCATCCGACAATGACTTTGTATAAGATGTTGTCGAGTGGGCCAGTGCAGGTGACACCAAATTAACTCCTTCATCTCTAGAACGTCTAAATAAGGATTCGTGGATGGAATTGAGGTCAAAGCCTTCCAAATTTTCAGGAAGAGTTGGATAGCATTCTAGGTTAGAGGAGGACTCTTTACATCCTAGAAATGATCTCCAAATGGCTAGAGTAAGAGTGATATCAGTTTTGGCTACCCTTGACTTGTAGATAAGCCTATTTTCAGTGGGTTGTAGGTTGTTATAGAATTCGATAAGTAAGTCTTCATTGATATCATGATTGCAGTAGACTAACTTACTGAGTCTATAGTGCTCAACCATCTCGCTAACGTATGGTGCATTATTGGAGAAGAAATGACCATCTATGGACCGAATGCTTAGGAGTTCAAACTCGTGGGTCCTAAAGGTGTGCAAATGATATTCCGAGGGGAAACGATGGTCCGAGCAAGGCCTCTCTCGTGAGAGCCTAGAGCTGGAGGACTCAGGTTCCTTTCTTTTTAGTCTAGAATGACATGTGTCAAATATGTCATGCGCACAAGATTGACCCATGAATGAATGCAAGGAATGAAATGATGCATGTCAAGTGGGGAAAGTGATTAGTTGCTTATAAATCCTCTAAAATCATAAGGAGAGTAAAGGAAGAAGTCTTACTTGGGTGCCATAGAACCAAGAACAAGTGCTTGCTGCAGCAGACAAATTTTTCCTGTTAGAACCCTAGTTGTGGTCGAGTGGTCAGAGATTGGGGTTAGGGTTAAGAGAAAATGGTAAGGAGAAGGAAGAAGAACCTTACCCCAGTCTAGAGAAGGCTTGTCTTGAGGTTGTAAAGCTTGGACAGAGATGAAGAGCTCAACTAGCGCTTGTCGCAGTCGGGAGAGCACGATTGTTGGGAAGAAAAAATCACGGAATGAAAGGGTTTAGGGTTTAGATCCACGAGACATCAGTCGAGGCTATGAGTGGGTTGGCTCGACTGGTAACATCAGTCGAGGCGATGATCGAGGCACACTTGGTTCTATGTGTGATCGGAATTGGCCAGTCGAGGCTCCAGTCGAAGCGCACTCGATTCTGTGTGTGATCGAAATCGGCCAATCGAAGCGCACTCGATTCTTAGTGCTGAAACCTCGTGCTAGTTGGGGCATTGGTCGAGTCTGTCTCGGTTGATAGGCTTAAAAAACTGGGTTTCAATATCTGAACACTCCAACTGAGTTTCGTGCAATTCCTAAGGCTTAGGTAAGTGTTAAAAACACTTGATATGATAACCTTACACATTTTGATTGTTTTAAACAATTGGTATCTATGTTCTTGGTCTCATAGAGGATCCAACCAATTTTACTTGGTTGGAATGTCTAGTTATGATCTTGGAACCACAAATATAAGAATGTGTAATGGTCTTCCCCATAACTAGTCACATTAGTGATTTTTGTCTCGTCAACCTCTCTATCTCAGGGATGCAATGAGCATGTGAAATAGAGTGGTTGATCCTATCATCTCACCCCATTTCTAGCAATACAAAAATAGTTTTGTGATCCTTATCATTTTTGTGAGATGATCCCAGGTCTCCCCAATTTAAATTCCCATTTCTCTTGTTAAATGGATTTTTTTTATATATTAACCTAAGATCATGGAGGGATCCTCCTTCATTTGGCAACATACATGCCCAACTCTCTTCTCAAATGGCTAAACTCATTTTCGGGAAGAGGTTTGGTGAATATGTCGGCTAGGTTAGACTTGGACTCAACATGGCTAAGTTCAATGTCTCCCCTAGCTACATGATCTCTAATGAAGTGATGCCTCACTTCAATGTGCTTGGTCCTTGAGTGATGAACCGGATTTTTTTTTAGATGTATAGTGCTAATGTTATCACATAGCACTTGTACATTCCTATAGGTCAGTCCATAATCTTCTAGGGTGTGTGTCAACCATAGCAATTGTGATACACATTCTCCCATAGCTACATATTCAGCTTCGGTTGTGGAAAATGCTACACAGTGTTGTTTATGACTTGACCAACTAACCAAGGCCGATCCTAAGAAATGACAACCCCCACTAGTGCTTTTCCTATCCAACTTGCATCCGACATAGTCGAGTCGGAATAGCCAACTAAATCAAAAGATTCAGTTCGGGGGTACCACAATCCTACATTGATAGTGCCTTTTAAGTATCTCATAATTCTTTTTACAGCAATCATGTGAGACTCCTTAGCACAAGCTTGAAATCTAGCACACATACCAACAACGAATAAAATATCAGGTCGACTCACTGTTAAGTACAATAAACTCCCTATGATACTCCTATAACTTTTCAAATCCACTGCCTTCCCTTTCTCATCACTATCTAAATGAGTATTGATAGCTATAGGTGTGCCTACTTCCGTAGCTTCCTCCATATGAAACTTTTTCAGTAACTCCATTGCATATTTAGATTGATGTATACAAATCCCTTCCTTGTTTTGCTTTATCTCAAGTCCTAGAAAGAAGGTAAATTCTCCTACTAGACTCATCTCAAATTCACTTTCCATGTGACCAATAAACTCATTGAGATAATCCCTATTGTTTGAGCCACAGATTATGTCATCAACATAAACCTGGGCTACAAATATGTATTCTCCATCCCTTTTCAAGAATAGTATGGGATCTATCTGTCCTCTCCTAAAACCTTTCTCAATTAGGAAGGTTGACAACCGCTCATACCAAGCACGAGGTGCTTGTTTAAGCCCATAAAGAGCCTTTTTTAGTTTGTACACATGGTCTGGGAATTGTGCATTCTCAAATATCGGGGGTTGTTCAACATAGACTTCCTCTTTGATGACTCCATTCAAGAAGGTTGACTTCACATCCATTTGATATAGTTTGAAGCCTTTGTATGCTGCATAAGCAAGCATTAGTCTAATGGATTCTAGCCTTGCTACAAGGGCATAAGTCTCATTATAGTCTAACCCCTCAATTTGGTTGTAGCCTTTGGCTACTAACCTTGCCTTATTTCTAACTATTTCTCCTCTATGATTTCTCTTATTCTTAAACACCCATTTAGTCCCAATAATAGAGGTTTGACCAGGTCTAGGGATTAAATCCCAAACTTGATTTCTCTCAAACTGGCCTAACTCATCTTGCATTGCAATGATCCATTCTGGATCAAGCAAAGCTTCATTCACTAACTTGGGCTCTATCTCAGAAATCAAGGCAACTTCATTTCCTTCATTTTTGAAAAATGATCTAGTCCTCACCTCATGTTGGATGCCTCCAATAATTTGGTTTTGGGGATGACTAGTAGTATTCCTAGTGGATCTTGTTACTTGAGGTGGTTGGGGTACTACCGAACTCTGTTCAGATTCTCCAACCTCAAGTGATGACCCTTGAGCTCTCACTCTCTCTTCATCAAAATCCACTCTTGCTTCCCCTATAGGGTTGCAATCTCCCAATTCCAGCTCAAACTCCATCGATTTTTTGTCCGAATAAATATTCATTCCTTTTTCTTCAAACACAACATTAGTTGACTCTTCTACTAGCTTAGTCCTATGGTTGTAGACTCTATAGGCTTTGCTAGTGAGGGAATATCCAACAAGGATACCCTCATCAACTTTTGCAGAAAATTTTCCTAAATGATTCTTGGTATTTAGGATATACACCGTACAACCAAATACCCTAAGGTGCTTGACTGTTGGTGGCTTTCCAAACCAAAGTTCATGTGGTGTTTTTCCTAAGAATCTATATATCAAACCCCGGTTTTGAACATGGCACGCAGTGCTAACTGCTTCAGCCCATAGAAAGTTCGGTAATTGGTATTCGTTTAGTATACTCCTAGCTGCCTCTTGCAAGTCTCTATTTCTCCTTTCTACAACACCATTTTGCTGTGGTGTTCTAGGTGTGGAGAATTCATGTTTGTATCCTTTCACTAAGCAAAAGTCCTTAAGTTTAGCATTTTCAAACTCTCCTCCATGATCACTTCTAATGATTTTAATTGTTGAGTTTTTCTCATTCTCAACTCTTCTACAAAAGAAAATGAAGGTATCTACTGTTTGGTCCTTATGCTTAAAAAAATAAGTCCAAGTATATCTAGTGTAGTCATCCACAATAATCAAGCAATATCTACTACCATTGATAGATCTAACAGTGCTAGTATCAAACAAATCCATGTGTAGTAAATCTAATGCTTGTAAAGAACTCATAGAATTCTTCCCTTTGTGGGAAGATCTCACTTGCTTTCCCTTTTGACATGCCCCACAAACCCTATCCTTCTCGTAGGTGATTGAGGGCAGTCCTCTTACAAGTTCCTTCTTGGCCAAATTCTTGATGTTCTTCATGTTGACATGATCAGCCAATCTCCTGTGCCATAACCAAGATTCTTCTTCCTTGGATATGTAACACTTAAAAGACATGTTAGTAGCACTACTAAATCCAACTTGATAAATATTTTCCTTACTAGATCCTATTAGCATGGTTTCATTGGTGTCATTGTGGATCACAAGGCATTGAGTTGAGTGAAACTCAACTCTATACCCTGCATCACACAATTGACTTACACTCAACAAGTTAAATGCCATCCCTTTAACTAACAATACATTTCTAATTACAAATTTTTCAGAGATGTTAATGTTACCTACTCCTACAACCTTCAATTTACCATTATTACCAAAGGAAATTGTACCTCGATCTTTGGTATGAATTGAGGAAAACAAAGAGGAGTTCCCTGTCATATGTTTGGAGCACCCGCTGTCCACAAACCATGTAGTTGGATGCTCCCCCTTGACGGGTCCCTGCTAAACATGGAAAATTTGGTCTTTTGGAACCCACAAGTTGGGTCCCTCTGCATCTACTACAAACTTCCTAGGAATCCAAGCCTTAGAAGTTTCAATGACAGATGATCTAGCAGAAATAAAACCAGCAGTGATAGTTCTACCATTACCAGATTTAGACCTAGCATTTCTTGCATCAACAGATTTTCCTTTAGCAGTTTTAGATCCATCAATTCCACCAAAAGAAACTTTAGATCTAGATGCAGATTTCCTAGACACTAAGGACATATAACTAAATTCCTTTTGTTGTGAATTGAACCCTAGTCCAACCTTGTTATAGATTGCACATTGGGCTCCTAAGATCATGTTTAATGTCTTTGATCCATTGGTGAATTTCTCAAGTGTACACTTGAGATCTTCCACCTGTGCCTTTAAGGATGTATTCTAATCCTTGATCTCCTCCAAATGAGGATTTCCAACACCACTGTCATTAGACAGTGTAGTGGTATTCTTAACTAATTCTAATTCAGACTTCAATAATTTAACCTTAGTTTTGGATTTTTTCAGAGCATTTGTCAAGCAAGCTATAGTTTCATACAATTTATCTAGATGGGGAGAGTTTACCTGATCATCATCCGAAGATGATGATGAAGAGTCTGAATCTGATTTCTCTCCATCCAAATCTGAGTTTTCAGAATTCTCCAATGCCATTAGAGCCTTTTGCTTTGCTCCCTTCTTCTCACTTTCTTCTTCCGATGAGGAGGATGAGGATGAAGTATCATCCCAAGTAGCCTTCAATGCTTTCTTCCTCTTGGCCTTTTCTTCCTTCTTTTTGTACTTAGGGCACTCACTTTTGAAGTGACCTTTTTTATGACAGTGAAAACACTCTACATCAGCTTTATCCCGATTAATTTTAGAACTTTTACCTTTCTTTTTGTTGGTGAAGTATTTCTTCACATCTTTCTTGTTGTATTTTTGGCTTCTTCTCATCAATCTCCTCACAAAGTTAGCCATCTCGCTAGAGGATGACTCATCATCTCCATCCGAATCTGATGATGAAGAGGAGGAAAAAGCTTCCTTCTTCTCCTTCTTCTTCTTGCTCTCCTTGCTGCGATCTCCTGCAATAAAATCTAGACCCTTCTCCTTTCGGCTTCGATTAGCTTGTTCATGCAATTCCAATTCACAAAACAATTCATCAATCTTAATTTCTGAAAGATCCCGTGATACTTTGTAGGCATCCACCATAGATGACCACAAAGTATTCCTAGGGAAAGATTTGAGTACATACCTGGTTAAATCCTTATTCTCAATAGCCTCTCCAACCGAATGGAGGCCATTGAGTATTTCTTTAAACCTACCATGCAGTTTACTTACAGTTTCAGTCTCCTTCATGCTGAAATTTTGAAGTTGGTTCAAGTAGAGGTCCCTCTTCACTGTCCTTGAATCTCTGGTTCCTTCATGTAACTCCATCAACTTCCTCCAAAGTTCTTGAGCACTATTGAAGGGGCCAACTTTGTTGAGTTGGTCCTTGGCTACACCGCATTGCAGAGTTATGGTTTCTTTGGCATTGGCCTGAGCTCTTCTTCTCTGTTCTGGCGACCACAGAGAAGACACCAAAACCCTTCCTTCGTCATCAGTTGGTGGTGTGAATCCCTCTGAGATGGAGAACCACATATCCATGTCCATCATCAAGTAGTATTCCATCCGGCTCTTCCAATACTGGAAGTTTTGGCCGTCAAAATACGGGGGTCGAGTTGTGCTGAATCCCTCTTGCGCTGCCATTCCTTGATACTCTGGTGGAGGTAAATCCGGTGCAGAGCCCTTGCTCTGATACCACTTGTTGGGATCGAGGCTCGCTAGAGGGGGGGGTGAATAGCGAGTTGAAAAAATTTAACTCAAATTTCACTACAAATAGAGGATTACACAGTAGAAATAGAAAGCAAAGCAAAGAGCACAAACACAACCAATACGCAGGTATTTACGTGATTCGGAACTCAGTAGTTCCTACTCCACGGGCAACTCAAAGGAAAGTCTACTATAAATGGATCGGAAAGTTTCCAGAGGTGAAAAACTTCACCTCTTACAAGCTTATAATACAATAAGATAGTCAAGAACAGTAAGCTAAGAACTTAAAACAGGTTACAAATTTGTTGTTCAGCTTCTTGCGTTGAAGATGGAGTTGTGGCGCCTGCAAGAAGGAGATCGACAACAGTTTGGAGCGCTTGTTGGAGAGGAGGTGAGATGAGAGCAAGGTTTTTTCACTCCTTCTCCTTCAGAATAAAATCACAGGAAGCTTGACTAACTCAAATTGAAAAACTGAAGCTCAAATTTTGCCACTCTTCTTCTTTAGCAAGCCTTTTATCTTCCTCTATTGGAACCCTAGAAGTCACGCCCGACCAAAACCTGACCACCTGAGCTTGTCCCTGTAACCACCTCCAACCTCTGATGGTTTGCCGTGAAAGGAAACTACTCCTCCAACCGGAAATCGGCGCATTTGAATCTTTACTCGAAATAGAAGCAACCCGTTGCCGCCTTCGCAGTCGAGCCCGCAGTTGAGTTTGACTCGCGTCTGTGCTCGAAAAACACCTGTCAGTCGAGCCCGCAGTTGAGTCTGACTCGTGTTTGTGCTCGCAAAACACCTGTCAGTCGAGCCCGCAGTCAAGCCGGGCTCAGTTCTGTGATTGAATTCTGTAGCTACCAGTCGAGCTGCTACCAAATCAACTCGACTGGTATAGGGTTTAGAGTTTGAGGATCAGAGTATACAGTTGAGCCGCTACCAAATCAACTCGACTGGTATAGGGTTTAGAGTTTGCTGATCAGAGTATGTAGTCGAGCCCGCAATTGACCAGGGCTCGGTTTTGTGCTGTTCCACGTAGTGAGCAGTTAAGCTGGTAGTTGAGCTAGCTCGACTCTATGCTATACCAAATGATAAGTAGTTGAGCTGGCAATCGAACCAGCTCGATTCTGTGCCTTTGTACAAGAGTTCCAGTCGAGCTAACCTCCATGGTGGCTCAAATATTTGAAGCACATGAGTATCTTTCCTAGTAAGCTGCCACTCCTAGAGTTTCAAGCACCCTATTAAGAGACCAAGCACGTTACGGTGCCTTCTCCAACTAACGAATGCTCTGAGTACCTTAGACAAAGACCGAGCACGCTACGACGCCCTCCTTGCCTAATGAGTACTCCATGTACCCTAGCCAAAGAATGAGCACGTTACGGTGTCCTCTTTGTCTAACGAGTACTCCCAGTACCCTAGCCAAAGAACGAGCACGTTACGGTGCCCTCTTTGTCTAACGAGTACTCCCAGTACCCTAGCCAAAGAACAAGCACGTTACGGTGCCCTCTTTGTCTAATGAGTATTGGGCCCATGTACCCTAGTAAGAGAACGAGCACGTTACTGTGCCCTCTCTTACTAATGAGTACTCCTAGTACCCTAGCCAAAGAGCGAGCACGTTACGGTGCCCTCTTTGTCTAACGAGTATTGGGTCCATGTACCCTAGTAAGAGAACGAGCACGTTACTGTGCCCTCTTTTACTAACGAGTACACTAGCTAGAGATCGAGCACTTCCTTGTGCCCTCTCTAACTCCAATGGAGACCGAGCACGTTACTATGGCCTCTCCATCACCAAGCTTCCGGACCTCCGGCCAACTTGTATTCTTCCCAATGGAGAACGAGCACGTTACTATGCCCTCTCCATCACCAAGCTTCCGGATCTCCGACCAGCTTGTATTCTTCCTCTACCAAGGTTCTCCTTTGGATTTCCATCCATACCAAGGCTTATCCTTGGATTTCTCCCAAGGTCTAATGTCAGTCTAAACATTTAACTTAGTGACCTTCGGTTTGTATCAGTCAAGTAATGTCTTGACTATACTCTAGCTTAAACTGGATTTCTATTTCCTTGACTTAAACCTTGTCGTTAAACATTGAAACATTAGATGGGCTTGATTGCACTAACAAATAACATGAGCATCTTTTTGTCAGGAGGTTATATGAGATTTCAAGCTTGTTGTTCCATTCTTGTATGGATCGTAAAAAATCTCCTTATCACAATATTTGCATTTGACTTTAATCTCATTAGTAGCATTAGTAAACTTCGTAAAATGCTCTCATACCTTACTTCTTGGTTTTATTGTTCTTCGTTTGCTTAATTTTTCTCTGGTACCCATTGAAGGTCTAGATTGTGGAATTGAACAACTATTATCCACGTCTATATTTGAAATATTTCCTTGCATTGACATCTAAACAAATAAACATACAATTTTAATTAAAAAAATTATATATAACTATAATTAAGTTAACAATTTAGAATTATAAATTCATAATCAAACTCTAAAACATATAAATTTTAATATTCATGTGAATTTGTGATCATGTAATTCATTAATTCCTAAAATAATAAAACCAAATAGTAATTAGTAAAAAATTGACTGTTGTCTGTCGGTTCTCGATTGGAATTATGAAAGAGTTGCCAAGGAATTATGGAAGTCATTGAAAGTGGAGGACCGCCGGTCATTAGAAATAATCGGATATCGGACAACTCGAGAGGATTGGGGTTTAGGATGTCCAGTCTAGGGTAGTTGCAAGGTCACGTCACAGTCGTCAGTCGCGACCTCATGGGGTCGAGGGAGGCAATCGGGAGTCACGGGATGGAGGGAGAAATAGAAGATTTAAGGTTTACGATGGCCAGTCGCAGCCGGGGTGGAACGAAGTCGGAGGATGGACCGTCGACATCGGAGGATGGACCGTCGGCATCAGAGGTTGCTACTTGTTCGGAAGGAGTGCTCGAAGAGTTGGGATGGAGGGTGGACAAAATGGGCATCGTCGTGTCATCGTCGAGGTTGGGAAGAAAGTTGATAAAAGAAAGAATCATGATTTCGCGATTTTTAATTTTCAATTCAGGATTAACAGTCGACTGTTTATAAAAAATAGTTAACTAAGAAGTTGACTGATATGCCCTATCAGTCGACTGATCTACTCTAAATCAGTTAACCGATTAAATCGATTTTTTCATTTTGAAATTGAAACCGAACCAAAATAACTAGGAAAACTGATATTTTTGTTTTGAAAAACTGAATTTCTAACTAAATCGAGCCGAACTTTTCGGTTTGGTCGATTCAATCGATTTATTCGGTTTAACCGAAGTTTTGCACAACTCTAGCCAAGACCATGCTTGGACTTTTCCATGCCAAGACTATTCTTAGACTTTCCATGCCAAGACATTCTTGGACTTTACATGTCAAGTATCTAAACTTGGACTTTCCATGCCAAGTATCCAAACTTAGACTTCCGAAGTTGATTGCTCTAACAATCTCCCCCAAATAATCTCCCCCCATATGACTTTGGATATCCCTATCATCCATTAGTCATATGTTCAACATATGGTCAAACTATATTGTCAAACAATGGTCAAATCCATCGTCAAATATCAAAATACTACTCGAGTCCCACTCGAGTTTGGTCAACATTAACTCGGGGCTTGTTGCATCAACAATCTCTCCCTTTTTGATGTTTAACAATACCTTTAAGTTAGTCTAACAATAACCCAACTTAACTCTTCCAATGTCAAAGCATAGTGAAGGTTTACCTAACTTAAACCTCACTCCTCCCCCTTTGGCATATATCCAAAAGACTACCAAGGTTTTCAATGTTTCATCTCCCATGAGATCCTACATTCTCCCCCCTTAGTTCAACAACATCTAGGATGCCTTCACTTTTCCTAGTGAAAAATCACATATCATTAAATGAGAGACAATTCATAATGAAGGTTTACCAAACCCTCACTTCTCCCGCTTTGGTCAAAATGACATCCATCATCTCTTGATGGATACACTTCCCTAAAGGCTTGCTACCCCTTGACCATTGCACCAACAATATCCTTGGAGAGTTCCTAAGCCTATAAAAAACTTAAACCATCGAAAATAAGGGTAAAAGTTTAAATTTGAACTTTAACCTCGCTTAAAATTCGATACTCCACCCTAAATAAGTCTCCTAATCATTTCCAATGATAATTTCACCCTTCCAATGCTTTACAAAGTATATCCTAGGGTTAGGAGACATTAGGGTAACCTAAGGAAGCAGATACATGGCTAAACAAACCTTGTTCAATCGAAATCAACACCATCAGTCGTCTGAAATAAAAAATTAATCGATTATCTTACCACTAGTCGACTGGTTTCTGCAGAATGCAGAAATCAATTTCAGAAATAAATTTTCAAAAATACATAAGTAAATACATGTATTTCTAAAAATCTAGAAATTTCATACGTATATTACTTACATGAAATATAATGGGTGGAAAATAATTTTAAATTAAAATACCCATTAAATTACAAGATTGATATAAAGTTCAAAACTATTGAAAACTTTAATATTTTTGCCTAACTTTGTGCAAACTTTTTCAATGGTGATTGCTATCAAAAGATAGACTTCACCAAAATTTTTCAAAATAATTTTAAACTATAAAACCTTATATTAAACCATGGTCTATGAGCTAAATGCATATGATTTGTACATTAGCTTTTCTCATGATTCCTCCATATTATGTTATGAGTTTGAGTTCATCTAGATGCAACATCTATGCACCTTGAACTTAACTCATTTCCTAACATCTCATATGTATCTAGGGTGTATCAATACACACACATGTCAATTTAATATTTTTGTGAGATGTGAGTTTTTTTTTCCTTATCTAAGGGTTCATGCATTTTATCTAGGTAACTCTATTTGATTCCCTTATCATGAGACTTCAAATCATGCCATTGTCCTTAATTCAATTTTATTGATCTTAATGTATGAAATATGATCATGACATATAATGATTGCATAATTTAAAATATTTGTCAATAATCATAATGTCATGACATAAATATAAACCTAAATACAAACATGACATATATTACCCTGAGCATGATCATGACATTTAAATAATTATATGAAGCATGATGTCATGACATGGTATATAACAAACAAACACATGACAAATAAAATATAAAAGTATAAGAATACCTAGATTTCAAGCCTAATTGTCATTTACTAGGATTAAACCCCATTTTGCCATAATGCTCAATTTCCCTCAAGTGTGCCAAAAACACAAAATGATACACTATGACTCTAAAACCTAATTATATCAATTATGATTGACTTTTCAAACTTCTTAAATTCTATTGGCACATCTTAAAATCTTTTATGATATAAATCTCATTTCATTTTTAAAGTATTAAAATACTTCAAAAATGTCCTAAAGTGCCACTTTTACCATGGTTAGATTAACTACCTATCCATTAAAGATTGGAACACCCTAAACCCATCTAGAGTGATGGAATCACGCTTCTAGGAATCCAAAATCTATTTGAGTTCCTTGGGTTCAACTAGGTATTCACTAGGGATTGATAGGATCGGTGACTACGCTAGAGGGGGATGAATAACATTTTGAAAAATAATCTAAATTTACGCAGCGGATATACTAATAAGAACAACACAACCAAAATGAACAGAACGAAAAGAAAACAAACACAAGTGACACAGTCAATTTTTACTTGGTTCACAGCTCTCTCCTAGAGTTGCTAGTCCAAGGTCTACCTCTATATTTTCTCCTTTTCGAAGAATGCTTCGAAGGTGGAGAAACCTCTTAAATCACTTACAGTTTATAGATTCTAAATATATGAATTAAGTATATGAATCTAAATAAAAAAACTTTACATAATTTCTCCTCAAGCTCTTGAAAGTATAGATGATGATGAGCAGATGTTCAGGTTGCGGAAGAGAGCAGAGAAACTGTTAAGGTTTAAGGAAGCAGGGAAACTGGGTGCAGATCGAAGCCTTCAGTGTTCAATCGCAGCAAGCTTGGTTTAGATCGTTGTCTTTCACACATGTGTCGTTGAATTCGTTTAAAATTCCTATTTTTATAAACCTACTGAGCTTATCTAGAACCTGCATGTATTGCCAGTCAAATCTATAGATCTGTGCAGATAAGAATGACTTGTATTCCAAATCAAATTCCATCCCTGTGGATGACTTCCCTATCCATAAGATTTGGTCATCCTTCTCTGAATAAGTTCCTGCAAGATCAAATAAAACCAAGAAAGTCAGAACAGATAAATGTTAACAGAAATGCTAACTCATCACACATCAGTCGAGGCACCAGTCAAGTGCAGCTCGCTTTTGCTCACTTATGCACACGATCAGTTGAGGTGCCGCCCCGACTGCACTTGAGAAATACACTTCCTTAGACAAGTAAAGCTTTCTCCAAGTTTCGCTACCCCAGTACTTTGCCAGTCGAGTTCCCGCCTCAACTGCTCAGTAGGAAGAGCCTTCACTGTACAAGTGTACAATTGCTCTAGTTCTCAGCTCTTCTGGGCAGTAAACTTCAGAGTTAATGGCTGATGATGAGGTCAAGTTAGCTGACGACGAAAAGCTTTCTCCAAGTCTGAAAGCTTTCCATAAGTCCAGCTAGTCGAGAAACCTGACAGTCGAGGTTCCGCCTCGACTGTACCATAGGGAGGACCTCCCTTGTACAAGTGTACCATCCACTTGTCCTAGTTCTCGGCTCTTATGGGAGATAGACTTTTGAGCTAATGGTCGACGACTATATACCCTAAGCCGACGACAAAAGGCTTTGTCCGAGAATAGACACCTTCTCAAAGTTATGCTCAGAGTTAATAAGTGTGATAAGAGCAACAGTTGAGGTGTCAACTCATTGTTGTCCTTATGACTTGTTGGTTCAGTCAACTCTAAGACTGAAACACGCCTAGTAAAGACTCTACCCATAGACTCTTTACTTGCCAAGACTCTGGCCATCAGCCATTCTTGGTCTTTTCACCTTGCCACATCCGCAAGGAATTTCCTGCCAAGGAATCATCCTTCTTGGACTTTTCACCTTGCCACTCCCGTAAAGAATTTTCACATGACAAGGAATTACCCTTCTTGGACTTTTCACCTTGCCACTCCCGCAAGGAATTTTCCTTCACCAAGGCACTTGGATTTCTAACACCAAGATTCACCCTTGGATTTATCTCGTCTGCCAAGGAATTATCTATCTTGGACTTTTCACCAAGGTTCCACCCTTGGATTTCTCCAATCGCCAAGGAATTAAACATCTTGGTCTTTTCAGGGTACTCCTTTTACCCTTAGTTTGTCGCATACTAAAAGGCATCCTGTCAATACAGGGATTGTTCGACAGATTACACAAACTGCTCTGTAAAGAAAACAAAACCACTCTGGAAGCTCTAGAGCAGTGTCAGACTGCCTTGGAACAAAGCCGCCCTGGAAGCTCTAGAGCAGTGTCAAACTGCCTTGGAACAAAACCGCCTTAGAAGCTCTAGAGCAGTGTCAAATTGCCCTGGAACCAAACTATTAGTGAAAGCCCTAGAGCCAATCATGTGATGATTGTTGTATGGACTTTGTTGCATCATATTCCTATTTATAAAGGCATGGTTATTATATTTACTTGTATTGGTGCCAAATGACTAAGTATAATAACGTTCTTGAGTAGAAGGTTCTTATCTATATCAATCGATTAGTTGAATCGATAATGAGATGATATAGAGAACACTACTCTTAATCATTCTTAGTCAAGTATTAATATTTAGGGACAATGTTAATGCGTAGAGACTAGCATGTAGGTCAACTCGATGACTTGATCTCACAAGTCATGGATATGAGATATCAAGTTGACACATGGGTATGCATTGGAGAATGTATATTGAATGACCCGCCATGAGAAAGTATCATGGATCATTATATGAGTGTCATATACTTTCTCATGTGACTATTAGTTCTTGGACCTGAAGTCACCATGGTTCCCTACATAAGGAGTTGCATACTTTGGCTTCGTCAAACGTCACCCGTAAATGGATGGACTATAAAGGTGATTACTGGGTATGTAACAAATTATACGGAGGGATGTGAGTGATGTAAATGAGATCTATCCCTCCTATATGACGGGAGTGACATCGTTATTCTTGATAGAGTGAGATCACTAAGTGCATGACCATGTCCAAATGAGTCAATATGAGATATTGAGCTCATTTGATTAGAGTGAGTCTACTTGGAGTTCAAGATATAGATTGTACCGAGGATGACATGGTCTATGTCTCAATTGGTCAATCTAGATGTCAAGGATAGAGGGACATTGTCACATATTGTGAGAGTCACAATTAGTAGTCACAAAGGTGATGTTGGATCTCAACATTCTTGTAACTTGGGTAGCAATGATGTGTTGCTAGATACCGCTCATTGCTTATGTTCCTAAATCGGTTTATGAGCATTGCCAACGTTACAAGAACCTATAGGGTCACACACAAAGGGCAATTAGATGGAGATCGATTAGGTTTATATGATGAACCATGAGGATTAGGTTCATGGGATGAACCAAATTGGATTAAGAGTAATCCAAATTAGACTAATTGAGTTAGACTCAATTTGATTCAAGTGTTGAACGAGTCTAATTTAAATTTGATTCATTGAGTCAATTTAAAATAATGAATAGAGATTCATTAAATCAAATTAACTTGAATCAAGTGGTTAGATTTGATTAACCATGGGAGATAATAGGTCAAGTTTGACTCGACTTGAGAGGGAAGATGAATGGTCAATTTTGACTTGACCAATTGCCATGCCATGTTGACTTGGCATGGGGGCCGACCAATGATGATGTTCCACATTATCATGGACACATCAAGGGGTGCCACCTCATGAGGGAGACCAAGAGCCATTGACTCTTGGAATTACATACATGCATGCATGTAACCCCCCCCCCCCCTCTCTCCATGAAGTGGCCGACCACTTTAGGAGGAATTAGTGTGTGAAGTTATTTTGTGTGAACTTCATCTTCTTCCTTGGATCTTCCCTCAAGCTCTTGATTTAAAGGCTTCCCATACTGCCCTGGCTACGTCACCTAAATAATTTTCAGCTATCCTTAGCATAACGTCTCCTGTTTCAATGTCTAATTGTTCTCTTTCCATACTTCACTATACATAAATAGAAGAGCAGAAGCTCTACATCTTCCAGAAGGAAGAGAAGAACGTTTAACCCTGATAACAGAACAATCTGCTAGACAACTACTAGCAAGAAAACAACATTACATACATCTAGGACTAATCATTTTTGGTATCAGAGGATTAACA
Source organism: Wurfbainia villosa (assembly GCA_025175895.1). NCBI lineage: Eukaryota > Viridiplantae > Streptophyta > Magnoliopsida > Zingiberales > Zingiberaceae > Wurfbainia > Wurfbainia villosa. Next base: position 84,437,148 of record CM045988.1, read on the forward strand.
AGAAGGAAAACTGGAGGAAAAGTACCAATAGTACTATATGACTCTAGGTTCTCAGACAAAGAAAAGGCAATAATTGGATTGATAGAAGTTGACATGAATGATAATATAGGAATTACATATTTATGCCCAAATTTTAACATGACTATAAAAGATTTCGCAAAATATATTAAAATAGTAATACAAGCCAGAGGATATAGAAATTTATGGGAAGAAATATTTGTCTTGAAATGATAATTTTAGGGAAAACCATGAATAATATACATAACTCATATAAAATACAAATAGAAGGGATTATAGATGCCCTAAGTTCAAAAGGGACAACATTTTTAAATCCACGACAGTACAGTTCAGGAGAGCTAGCTAACCTAGAATGGATAATAAATTTAGAAGACACAGAACCTCTATTACAGCCAACCACTTTAATTCTCTATAGAAACAAAAATGGAAATCTTAATGTCTGATTTACTAATATACCAACAAGCCTCTTCGTCATCTACAGAATTAGAAGAAGAAGAAGGGTTAGAAACCCAAAATAATAATCAAACAAGGAGATTAAATTTAGTCTACAGAAGAGAGCAAACTCTAGTAGAAAAGCTTATGACCCAAATAAGAGTCACAGGAACTCAACATTTGATGTTAATGTCATGCCCCGAGAGTATGCCGTACCGAAAAGTAAACGGACGACATCTCCCCTGTATGTGGTAATATATATCGGGTTAATACAAGGCCCGTAGGCCCAACAACAACACAATATATAAAGATACCAACATACCAATTATACAAAACACAGCGGAAACAATACAAACAGATAACCAAGATACAAAGACCAAACTGTGCACTCCGGAGTGACTTGACACGACAAGAATCATAACAGAAATCGAATCAAAGACCAAATACGTACATCACATCCGTATATCACAAATACGGAAACAATACAGGGTAAAAACCCAAACCAACAATCCATAGTAATACAACAATACGGAAAAACATATCCATTCGTCCGGTGTGAGATGGGATCAGCTGGCAGAGCTCCGAACGTCCAAGGAATCTTCTACCTGTTATCTGGGCGACAGGAAACCCAGGGTCCCGGGGTGGTGAGTATAAACTTAGGGGTAATATGTAGAAAGTGCATGAACAACATATAAGGATAGATCTACAAGTATACATGTGAAGATCTACAGGTATACAGCATGAGTCCAATAGACATACAGTCCTATCCAACTCTAATAACAAGTAACTATAGTAAAGTCACACTCAATGTATATACTAAACTAATCAACTGAATATGAAGTAATGTACCAACGTACCTGACGGTCTGTAACACCATATGCTAGATCATCCTGAACAGATTTACAATAGCATAACTCATATAACGTACCAAGTCAATCCCATACCTGACCAATACTCCAACATATGAACAGTATATGATCACCTGTAATAACAGCCGGTCCGTACCACACTGATGACATGATGCTAATCAAATGCATATATGATCGAATCAACGCATGTATCATGCTCAATAGCATAGATATATAAAATGCACGGATGGCATGTATCATGATGAACAACCATATAAGCAATCATAGCTCAATCAAATGCAAGATCTCACGGGCATATGTAAAACATATATCAAATACATGCATACATATATATCGAATGCATGGTCATCGTATGCGGACTGTCCAACCACGACCCAGTGGCTGTGGTGGCACGACAAATGACAACTAGCCCGACTCGGTCCGCCACCCACTCGAGTGACCGAGTTGGGTAGTATGGTGAGTAGTGTATAAGCGTAAAAAGCTAACTACTCCTAGGGGGCAAGCCACTGTCCCTACCCATGAGTAGACAAACGCCGTAGACACAGATAACCGCATGTCACACAACCACCGCCTATAGTGGGCGAGTGCTAACACCACTCGCATAGTGGCCAAAAAGATCTCCGGCTACCACCATCCATAGTGGCGCGACATCCAATGCTCGCCTCAACCTCTACCACTACCCCGAGTGGTCGGGAGGGGAGATGACGACCCGTCTCATCCATAAGGGAGACCCGTCAAGATGCATGCAAATGTAATGATGCATAGATCCACACAAGTATCCTCGCAACACTCCCTATCTCACGGGGAGTCTTGGTCAACCAAAAGTCAACTATGCAAGGACTACAATCCACAAGACTCTCTCTATCGTATAAAGAGTCATACTCATCTGACAGTCAACCACGCTAAGACCTCTAGTCAGTAGCGAGATACTATCGACCATCCATATAACCATACACAGATATACGATCCATAATGGATATACAATCGTCTAGTAACCACATACTGACAACCACACACATTTATCTATGCACAGACAACTAAATCCACCATAGATGCACAACTAATATGTGTACGATACAACGATCGACTCCATAACCCAATTCATCACCTAACCCTAGTGATGTAACACAGTAACCCAATCTGAGGTCACAAAGATAACCCTAACCACCTGTACTTACTGAACATCCATCAGCTAATACATAATAGGGTTTATAGTTCCTATCCGAGCTAGATAATCAATGAAGTACCAGAGTTTATATCTCAAAGGTCAAGGCAGTACAAGCATATGATTAAATAAGAGTGGATTTAAGGTAAATAGGTATAAACATAAATCCAAATTCATGCACTAGAATTTGATCAAAACTACCGGACCAGGTAGATATTACCCACCTGATACGAAGCTCGAATGATCCTCACGATCGTGGACCTGCTTCGTATCCCAAACCTGCACAATAATAACAAACTATAGTTAAGTACAAGCACCATACAAGTATACGAACTAAACACTACTTCGTTTCTATGTTCGCATCATTTCCTCGTCTCCGAGGTAGAAATCCCGATTACCCAAATCTGATACACCATAATCAGACTCACAATAGATCACCAACATCCAAATGATCAATTAAAGTAATTAGATCTAAACAACACTCAAATAACTATCCAATCGTCTAAACATAATCCACAAGCACCATGGTCAGCCACCCCACGAACAATCAGATTACACCCTATTGCTCATCTGAACAACACTCACACTACAATCGGATACCACTCTCTCTAATCCAAGATAAATCAGAAACATTAACAACACCCAAAAACATTCTTACAGCCCTAGCAGCTCCACCCAAACAGCCAAAATGATCAACATAACTGAGCTCTCAAACTCATAACTCATCAAAGCAGTAGAACACACCCGGCAACACCATCTAATCAACATTAATCCCGATCAAATAGATCATTAGGAACAATTGAGCATAACTCTAAAACGAATCCAGTAAACCCACGGCATAACCAACAATAATCCAAAAATCCTTACCACCACCATTCACGCACAACATTGATCTATAGAAAACACACACAATGAACAACAGAGAAAAGGAAAAACAAGGATTATACCTAAAATTTCAACTCCACTGGTGAATCACATCTTTAATCACTTCACAATCTTCCAATCTCCTACGGTGAATCTGTTGCTTGATCCACAGATCCAACCATGGCTAATCCTGGACACTCAGCTGCAGAGGGAATGTTCGTCGATGATGGGGCGATAACAGATCGAACTCACAATGGCAAAGGCAGAAGAAGAGAGAAGAGATCTGCGATGATCAACACTTGGTGGTCTTCCGCTCGAAGTAACCTCCCGCGACCAAGCAGCAACATCGATCGGCTGGTACCGCCTGCTCACGGTGGAGATCAACGGAAATGACTAGCTCCAGATGCTGGCAATTGTGGTGAGTTGCTGCCGTCAGAATTGGATGAAAAATACGGAGGCGAGATCCGCCGGAAAGGTCAAGGCCGACAAGATGCTCGGCTGGCCGGCCGACGCCCCTCCCTACCGGTGGATCTCCTTCAAAAGAATCATCAAGAAGCTGGTTCAGAAGAAACGAGAAGCGAAGAAGAAGCAGAAGGGAAATGGCCGAATCTTCCACCGTCGGCAGCAGCAGTCGTCGGCTCGCGAAGGAAGAAGAGACAGAGCCGAAATCGCCGCGAGAGGGGAGGAGGAAATCACGCGATCGCGATCTGTGGAAGAAGCTGCGGATCGGGTTTTGGGGTTCGGTTCAAAAGGTTTCGTTAAAAATCAACCAATTGACTGAGCTAGCTCAAGTCTAAACCAAAGCTAACCTAAGTCCAGTCCAAGTTAACTCAAGTCACCCAACTCCCCAATTAAGCTTAAACCTTCCTCGTATGGACTCCTTTTGAATCTGGAAAAATTTCTGTGAACTCCAGAGAAATTATATAAGATAATTTCTTAATCACAATTTTTTTTTTACCGTATTTTACAGTTAATACAAAAATAGAGAAGACAATTAAATTTTATGAATATTAGTAAAACTAAAGAAGAAAGTCCAAATATAGGAGGAGTGTTTAATGACCTAGATGAATATGTCTACATTACTAAGGAAATAGCTCAACATATAAAGATTTAGATGAGAGATTTTGGTGATTTAGATGAGAGGTTTAGATGGATATTGATTTAGATGAGAGATTTTGGTGATTTAGATGAGAGATTTAGATGGATATTTTTGTGCTACAAAGAATCAAGCATGTGACTTGGGCCATGCTACAGTGTTTTGCTACAGGATTTTTTTTAACACAAAAATTAAAGAAAAATATAACTAACAAAGGAAACTAAATAAGAACAAAGATGTGAAAGATAATAAGAACAAAGGTTTCTGGGGAGTTCGAAAGATGCATGCTAGGTTCTTGATCTGATCTCTTCTTCCCGATGAGCCTCACTTGTTACCAATCCATACTGAGCCCCAACATTAGAGGTCTTATCCGTTGCCTCTGTCAGCACAGGTCTTACCAGTTTATTGGTAACAGTTACCTTCTCAAGGGAAGGAGAAGGACTGGGGGATTATGAGATTAGAAAAAGAAGTTCTAAGATGCATTTTTCGTTCCTCAGAAACCAAAACATTTAGCCTTGCATTATAGAAAAGAAATAGCTTTACTAGAAACATAATGGATTTTACAAGTGAAATTACAAGGCGAAATACTTACAAACGAGACTCTAAGACCAAGAACGCTCACAAGAACTGATCACACTCACACACAAGCACTTACAAAACACACTGGAAGAGAAAACTGCTAGAAGAGAGATATCCCTCCGGGGAAAGACAGTGGCCTTCATTTATAGGAGGAGAAGAAGCTGCTGTCTTGCGGGTGCTGGAGCATATTAGTAGTAGTGGAAATATCACGGGTGGAAAGCGTTTCTGAGGGGTGTCACGGGATGATACTGTAGATGTCATGTCTTAGTCCTGTGATTGTCCTTTTGGTACTGTGACTGTCCTTCTTGTGTCACGGGTGTTGTCCTTGTGCTTATCCTTCCATCATATTTTCTAAATTTCTTTCTGCCACCGAATCCAATGAGTTTGTGTCATCTGGGCCAGGCCGAGGCGGTGGGCTGATCTGTTGCAAATTTTCTCGATATTGATGGGCTGTTAGCCTGGTTTTCTTTAATATCCATTCGGTATTTCTGTTTTTATAATGTTGTAGTAAAGCCTGGTGCTGAGTAGTTATTTTGAAGGGAAAGAACTTCTTTGCATAATTTTTATCCCAATAAATTTTTTCTGTATATGTTTCTGCAGCAAGAGTGTATGTTGATGTTGGAAAAGATGTGGCTTCGTTATAAGTCCAAAGCCATTGTGATCCTTGTATTGATGCTCTCCAGTGCTTTAATTGTTCAGCCGGGGCTGGGAGTGCTTCCCAATTTAAATCTTCATCAGAGGGGTAGAATTCAGATATAACCTCATCTTTAGAAAAACCACTCTGGACATCTAGTTTGATGACGCGTCCGGCTGGTTCTATGCGAAGATTTATCCATTCAGGAGGAGATCTGTCGAATGTACATAGTATGGTGTTTTGAAAGACTTCTTCTTCTATAAGATGTCTAACACATTCTCCGAGTTTGGAGGGAAAATGTTCTGTTGATTCAATGTTAAATACCCACAATTTATGGAGTAGACCATAATCCATGAGGGTGAAATGTGTAATTGTTTTTCCCTTGTATCTTAATTCTTTGAAATGTCTTAAGTCAATGTTTGCTCGTCTAAAGCTGTAAAGAAGTTGGCAATTGCATCCCCATTTGTAGGCTTCTTGTGAGCATGTACTGAATTTATTTTGGCATTTGAGTTTGGAGTTAAATTCTCCTTCGTAGCTGATGGTGATGCCTTCTTGAGGATGTTCATGTACCCATTTAAGGGCTTCTTGTATTTGGCAAAAATCAAGCCATGCTGATTTTTCCCCAAGGGACCTGATGTAAGAACCTAAGTCTGCAAGAAGGTTGTTTAAGGAAATATCTGTCTGTTGCTTTTCTTCGATTTTTGTAACCACTTCTGAGTATGTGATTTCAGAGCTTGCCCTTGTCAATGTAGGAGATGTAGGAGTCATAGGGCGTGTTGCTGTTTGTTTTCCCTTTAATAAGGTACTGATGAAAAAGTGTGGTCTAGCACTTTGTCTTACTACAGCAAATGCTTCTTCTAGGGAGTAAAAGCCTTTGTAAGAAGAGTGTTTATCACTTCTTAGAATTACTGTTTTCACTTCATCCCATGTAGCATATACTCCTGCATGTGATCCGGTTAATATGCCATAACAGAAGAACTTTTTCCCCAGTGGTTTTTCTATTATTGTTTGGAAGTAGTTTACTAGAGCATGTATGACTGCGATCTTTTATTTTGTTGCTCCTTGTACTGTGGGCAGGTGCCATATATTGTCAATTAAGCAGTTTTGTACCTGGTCCAAAGTTTGTCTTTCTTCAAATAGAAATTGTTCAGTATCTGAATATTGAGGTAGTTCTTGTTGTCCAAATGACATGACTCTTCGTGGTGTATTTGCGTAGCTGTAGTTAAAACTGTTTTTTATGTTGAACATAAAGGATCTTTTCTGTCTATCCATTGAACCTGAAAGGTGCAATTATGTAAGTAGTCTTGAAAGTGTATCTGCTAGGGAATTATTAATTCCTTTTATATGTTCCCATTGTATCTTCAAACCTTTGTTGATTATTGTATCTGCAAATTTTAACCATCTTTTGCTACTTAGAGTTTTTCTTGTTCCTTTTGTTTGTTTATTATATTTTATGATTGCCTCACAGTCTGTCCGTATGGTAATTTCTTTCTTATCACATATGAATAAAAAGAATGATTCTAGACAATAAATTACTGCTAAGATTTCATAGTTTAAGGAGTTCAAATGTCCTTTTTCTTTAAACTTTCCAGAAGCGTATCTACAAAGGACTTCTGTAGATTTTGGGTCGTATTTAGAATTTTTCTTTAAAAGAGCTCCACCCCATCCTGTTTCACATCCATCTGTTTCTATTATTAAATAATCATTATCAAGGGGGAGAGACAAAGTAGGTAGTGTTTTAACCATTTGTTTAATTTTTATAATTAGATCTATATCTTGTTGATTGAAGTGACTTTGTCCTTTTGCTGATGTCTTGTTATATAATGTGCCACTTATTTTCCCTATATCTTTAAGATAGGGTCTGGCATAGTTAAGGAGCCCTAGAAAAGCTCTTAGTTGTTTAGTTTCTTCTATTTTGTCTGGAAAATCTAATATTTTGTTAGCAATATGAGATTGTAGTCTTATTTTTCCTTGCCCTATTTCTGCTCCTAAGAAATCTATATGTTTGGTAACTAGTTTCATCTTCTTTCTTGAGATAATAAGACCATGTTTTTCGAAAATATTAAAGACCATATGTAGATGTGAAAAATGTTCTGTTTTAGTTTTAGAGAATACTAGTATATCGTCGATATAGACGCAAGTAAACTTAGATACTTCCTTAAAAATGTTGTCCATCTTTCGCTGAAATACTTGGGGTGCAATTTTTAACCCAAAGGGCATTACTAACCACTCAAAATGGCCTTCTGGACAAGAGAAGGTTGTCCAGCTTATTGAGTCAGGATGCATCTTTATTTGCCAAAAACCTGATTTTAAATCGAACTTTGAGTACCATTGGGAGTGTTGTATTTTATTGATAAGTTGTTCTTTGTCTGGTATTTTATGCCCATCTTCATGGCAATTATCATTAAGTCTTTTATAATTAAAAACCATCCTATACTGTCCTCTCTTTTGTTCGGATCCCTTGTTGACTATAAAAGCAGGGCTTCTATGTCTAGAGGTAGATCTCTGTATAAGTTTCAAGTCCAATAATTGTTTGATATGTGCCTTACATTCTTCTGATTCCCAATTAGTATACTTAAAATCTTGTGTTTTTATCGTAATGTCTGGGTTTATAATGTCCAATTTACAATATGTCTTATCTATGTCCAGTATTTGGTTGGGTTTTCTCCTATTATTTCTAATTTTTCCATTCTAGATACTAACAGGTCTAAATCATCTTGTGTTTTTAAGAGGTTTAGAAAGTGTGTTGTCTGTATTAAATCATTAGGTATGTCTACTTCTAATGTTTCTATGTTATCAAAAATTTCTAGGAAGTCTTGGTTTTGATTAACTTGATTATAGCAATTTTTCTTTTTGCATTCTCCTAGTGTTGCACACTGACAATCTTGTTGTTGTTCTATTTCTTCTTGTATTCGCTCACGTACCAATTGTCCTAGAAATTCTAATTCTGTCCTTGGGTTTTCTATGTGATTTTCTACTAATGTTTCAAGATTAGGGTTGGGGCCTTCTAGTTGTTTGAGGTCTTCTAGTGGCTCTGGTCCACCACGCTCCGAAGCGCGAAATGTAGAGGGGTATTCAGAAAGAAGGGGAGAAATAATAGGGGTAGACATAAATACAGCATAGTCTTTTGTAAGGAGGAGAGCCCGTTGTGAAGAGAGAAGGAAAGAGAGACCCAGAATTAAATGTAAATTTGTCTGCTTAAGGGAGGAAACCCAGAGGTCAGGAATTGGGAGAGAGGGGTTGTATGTGCCACAGTTAGTAAAAAATTTTAAATGTGCATTCGGGACATACTTGTGAATCGTATGTTTGGATCCATCAAATAGAGTACTAACCTAAGGTTGATTTGTGTACTTAATTAAATGTTGTGGTAAAAAGGTACTAAGGATATCTTCATCAACCGTAGAACTTGTAGCCCCTGTATCAATGAGGGCCTGAAGGTCTAATTTATGACCTTGAATTACAAGAGTGCATTGAACTCTAAGTTCAGCTGCAATACCAACGTTGCACATGCTAGGAGTTTTTATAAAGACTCTATTACTGGTAGAGGGAAGAAATTGGGAAGTGGAAAGATGGGGATCAAGTAGAGTAGTAGTCTCTTCGCATTCAACATATGCTTGGTTGTGTTGTTGTTGTTGTAAAGACCTAAGTTCTATTTCTAGCAAATTTAGCCGAGTTTCGAGGACCGATATTCTGGCCTCCATTAATTGATTGCGGTTAGTTCCTGTGGTCTGTTGAGTCTCTATAGTAATATTATAGTCATTTTTAAGATAATAATTACATATTTGATTGTTGTATTTTTTACATGTTCCTCTTTTATTGACAGCCAGATAAAAACCGCAAAGGAAACAAGGTGTCCAATAATTCCCTTCTCGTAAGTTCCATTCATGTTGGCAATTGTCTTCTTTAGGAGGTGGATAAGGAGTTCTTTCGGTTCTATACATGTAGTTGGTATGTAATAATAGTTGTTCCTCCTCCTCCAGAGAATCCAATAAATCATCCCAAGAATTATTTATAGTTTCTGGGATAGAAATGCCATATTTGGCTGCATAACCATATTCTGTTGGTGGGTAAGTATTCATAGGTGTATATTCAGGGGTTACTTCTTCAGTGTCATTAGCTGATAGGATTGAGTATACTGAAGATGTATCTGAAATATCTGATTGTATTTCAATCAGATCTTCATTTGTGCTAGCCACAAGACTAGATAGATGCTTTGGTATATAAATTCCTCCTATTGGGACAGGCTGAAGATAAGTGTCATGGTTGGTTACAAGCATAACAAGTAAGTGAATGTGCATAAGTCTTTTTAGGTTTAAATTTTATTACATATTTTTCTTTATTTAAGTAGGGTTTTCTGGCAGTACTTTTTCTGAGGTAATAAGTCTTTTTATATTGTCTTTTAGGTCGAGAGGGTGGTTTTCTTCTAAACGTTTCTTTTCTGGGTGTACTTCCATATTGTTGTGGGGTATAAATTTGTTTACAAAATCCGTATTGTTGTGTTTTTAGTGTTCTTTGTATTTGGATAAATGTACATTTTTCTTTTAATTTTGTGATTATATGTTGGATTCGTACTCCTATATTGTTATGTATATCAGTTACATTCATATCTGTCCATGATTTATGTATTTCTTTTCCTAGTTCTCCAGGTAATTTACTAAATAATCTTTCTCCTAGATCAGGATTATAATAATTACCTGAAACTGTAGTTAGTGCAAAGAAATCATTACAGAAATATTTTATGTAGGACAAATTTGTAATTTGTAGTCGTTCCAAATCTCTCATAGCTTCCCTTTGCCTTAAGTCTAAACCAATATTAGCATCTCTAGCAGTGAGTATCCTATGTATAGCATAACAAAAATTTAGTATGTTATTACCTTGATTAGCTATTTTTGTTATTTCTTCAGGAAATCTTGATTTAAAGGCTTCCCATACTGCCCTGGCTACGTCACCTAAATAATTTTCAGCTATCCTTAGCATAGCGTCTCCTGTTTCAATGTCTAATTCATGTTTTGCCATATAGTCCCTTTTTACCGAGACTGTCCATTGTTCTAAATAAGTATCATATAGTTGGGGGTCACATTCTGTAATATTTAAGAGAACTGATTCCTTTCCAAAGAAAGTAACTTCTGGAGGTTTTCGTTTTCCCATTGTTTTTAATAAAGGATTATTATTTGTATAGGGATCTATTTGTGCTCTAGGGGGATGTCCTTGACTATAATCTATGGTTCTCATATGACTTTCTGGGTAAGTGATCTGATAAGGTTGACTAGGCCTACTTGTTCGAGTTGATTCTGCTGTATTCAGCAGATTTTTATAATAGCTAGATTTTGTTGACTTGGTTGGGTGCATAAAGTTCCTAAAGGTGTCATCTGCTAGGAGTTTGTCTAATTGATTTAGAGATCTTTTTATACTTTGTTTAGTACTGACCATAGTGTAGTTTTCAGTAAATTTATTCCTATAGGTTGCCTCTTCTGTTTTTGCTATGATCTTTTGGTCATTATCAAAATATAGATACATGTTCTCTGGGAGTTTTTGATGTTTTTTTTTATCAAACTCTTCTAATTCCTTGAGTCCTTGTGTATTTATATGTTGAGCTATTTCCTTAGGAATGTAGACATATTCATCTAGGTCATTAAACACTCCTCCTATGTTTGGACTTTCTTCTTTAGTTTTACTAATATTCAAAAAATTTAATTGTCTTCTCTGTTTTTGTATTAACATCAAATGTTGAGTTCCTGTGACTCTTATTTGAGTCATAAGCTTTTCTACTAGAGTTTACTCTCTTCTGTAGACTAAATTTAATCTCCTTGTTTGATTATTATTTTGGGTTTTTAACCCTTCTTCTTCTTCTAATTCTGCAGATGACGAAGAGGCTTGTTGGTAATTAGTAAATCGGACATTAAGATTTCCATTTCTGTTTCTATAGAGAATTGAAGTGGTTGGCTGTAATAGAGGTTCTGTGTCTTCTAAATTTATTGTCCATTCTAGGTTAGCTAGCTCTTCTGAACTGTACTGTCGTGGATTTAAAAATGTTGTCCCTTTTGAGCTTAGGGCATCTATAATCCCTTCTATTTGTATTTTATATGAGTTATGTATACTATTCATGGTTTTCCCTAAAATTATCATTTCAAGACAAATATTTCTTCCCGTAAAGTTTCCATATCCTCTGGCTTGTATTACTATTTTAATATATTTTACGAAATCTTTTATAGTCATGTTAAAATTTGGGCATAAATATGTAATTCCTATATTATCATTCATGTCAACTTCTATCAATCCAATTATTGCCTTTTCTTTGTCTGAGAACCTAGAGTCATATAGTACTATTAGTACTTTTCGTCCAGTTTTCCTTCTTGTTAATCCTCTGATACCAAAAATGATTAGTCCTAGATGTATGTAATGTTGTTTTCTTGCTAGTAGTTGTCTAGCAGATTGTTCTGTTATCAGGGTTAAATGTTCTTCTCTTCCTTCTGGAAGATGTAGAGCTTCTGCTCTTCTATTTTTGTATAGTGAAGTATGGAAAGAGAATAAACTGTTTCCATATAACCTCCTAGGGTTAAGAATGTTTAACTGTTCATTGGAAAATACTTCTGTATTTCTTTCTATGTCTATTATTTCTTCTAGTCTTTGGCTTAGGTCTGAATTTATTCATATGTTGTCTAACCATGAAGTGCTAGAAATAGACCTTCGGCCTTCCAGAGTTCTGGAGGGTCCAGTAAAACTTTCAGTTATAGTTCTCGTATTCATTCTAAACTTTTGGTGTAAAATACGGAAAAAAAAATTATTTAAATTTAACCCTTTAATTAATTGGGTTAATTAGTGGATTAAATTGGGTTTGAATCTGTAATGGGCTTGGGATGAAATTGGGCTTGGCTGAAATTGGGCTTCGGCCAAATTGCTGGGCTTGAAATTGGGCTGAATCAATTGGATTGAGCTTGGGTTGGCTTGAATCAAGTTGGATCAATTGGGTTGAAACGGATTGATTGGGTCGGGTTAACCGAATCCGAACGACACTTATAAGGGTTGCCGAATCCAACGTAACACCCAGCTTCCTTCTTCGCGATCGCTTTTTCCTTCTTCCGCGATTTCGCTTCCCCTTTCTACGCGAGCTCTGGCTGATGATGCCGTCCCGACGCCGCCGCAGCCTTTCCCGATAGCACGCGACGTCGCCACTCTTCTGGCCATCGCCGCCGACGCGAGCTCAGCTGCCACCGACCTTCACTCGCGTGATCGGCGATCTTCACATGGTTTCCACCGAGAGCCGCCACCGCCGCCGCTACCACCCGGTGGGTGATCCTACCGAGGGAAAGAGGTCGACCAAGCTTCGCTTGTTTGAATCGGGTGAGGGATTGCGTGGGAGCTAGGGATCGACAACAAAGCCTTGGATTTGGGAGCAATCGCCGCCGTCGAACACTGTAAGTTGTTGAATCGATTTTCCGATCTTGGACGGATCTATTGTTTCGTGGATGCTCGAGCTCAGCCCGTCGTCGCCTCTCCTCTTCCGCCGTTTTCGGCACAATGTTGGAGTTGGTGTTGCGCCGGAAAACAAGGGGGTGCTGTCGGAGGGGATTCGATCGAACTTAGGGTATCAAATTGGAGAGAGAGCTCAGTTATGTTGAATCAGCAATTGGTGGTTTGGGCAGAAGGTTGTGGTTGTTGAAATTGCCGTGGAAATCAGAGTTGAGCAGGGAGCTGGATTCAAATTGGCAGTGAATTGGTAAGGCTGTAGTTCTCTTCGATGATCTTCAATCCATGATATAGTTTCCTAATTTGTGTTGATCAGGATTGCAAACAATTTAGTGCAGCTATCATTGTGCTAGGTGGGGGCTTGGATCTGTGATTGCTTGCTTCTGACCTCGATGATAGCCAAGTGTTCTATTTCGTATGGTAATGTTTCAATACCATTAATATAGATCTAACTAGTATTGGATTAATCTGATAATACACTTATTGTAGGAGAAGGGTGATAAGTGTGATTTATGTGTGTGTGGAAGTTTGATCGAGATATGAGATTGAGGTAGAATTTGATTCGATCATTAGATGTGAGACTGCGCTTAACTGTATCCTATTGTTACAGGACTTTGATTGTGATAGATACATGGACGTGGAGATGGATAGCACGGATTACATAGCAGATTGAGGTAAGATCTGTATTGATTTATGATTTGGTCGTATTTCTATGCTTCACATTGGAAGAAGTTGTTTATTTGGTAGAGATTCGATTGATGGATTTATGTGGATACTTGATTAGGATAATTGGATCAATCTAGTTGATCGAGATATAAAGTGGATATAGGATTAGGATTTGATCCTAATATTAGAATTGACAGCATGATTGGATCAAATATGTTCTGTTTGCAGGATGTTGATTTCAGGACTTTGATTAGTGATGATGCTCGTAGTTAGGGATGGCTGATACGAGCTACATATCAGGTGGGTAATATCTACCTGGTCCGGTAGTTTTGATCAAATTCCTGTGCATGATCTTGGATTTATGTTTATACCTGTTTACCTTAAATCCACTCTTATTTAATCATATGCTTGTACTGCCTTGACCTTTGAGATATAAACTCTGGTACTTCATTGATTATCTAGCTCGGATAGGAACTATAAACCCTATTATGTATTAGCTGATGGATGTTCAGTAAGTACAAGTGGTTAGGGTTATCTTTGTGACCTCAGATTGGGTTACTGTGTTACATCACTAGGGTTAGGTGATGAATTGGGTTATGGAGTCGATCGTTGTATCGTACACATATTAGTTGTGTATCTATGGTGGATCTAGTTGTCTGTGCATAGATAAGTGTATGGTTGTCAGTATGTGACCATGGACTAGAGGTCCTAGCGCGATGGTATATCCATTATGGATTGTGTGCCTGTGTATGGTTATATGGATGATCGATTGTATATCGCTACTGACTAGAGGTCTTAGCGTGGTTGACTGTCAGATGAGTATGACTCTTTATGCGATAGAGAGAGTCTTGTGGATTGTAGTCCTTGCATAGTTGACTTTAGTTGACCAGGACTCCCCGTGGGATAGGGAGTGCCTCTAGGATACATGTATGGAGCTATGCATCATTACATTTGCATGCCGACGACCGGGTCTCCTTGTGGATGAGACGGTCGTCACCATCCCGCCTCCCGCCACTCGGTAGTGGTAGCAGGGTTGAGGGCGAGCATCGATGTGCCGCGCCGACCACTAGGGGATGGTGGTAGCCGGAGACGCGCACCGCCACCGCAGTAGTGGTGTTAGCACTCGCCCACTATAGACGGTGGTTGTGTGAGGTGTCATTGTCCCCAGCGGCGCTTGTCTACTCATGGGTAGGGACGTGGCTCGCAGCAGGGGCCCCTAGGAGTAGTTAGCTTTTTACGCTTATACGCTACTCACCATACTACCCAACCCGCCACTCGAGCATGGTGGCACCGGAGTCGGGCATTGTCGTCATTCGTCGTACACCGCCACTCGGGTCGTGGTCGATCGTCCGCAGACAGGACCATGCATATGCATTCCGATATATATGTATGCATGTATTCGATATATGTTTTACATATGCCCGTGAGATGTCGATTTGATTGAGCTATGATTGTTGCATGATATGCTCAGACATCATGATACATGCCATTTGCATTTGATCATTATATGCATTTGATTAGCATCATGTCATTGTGTGGTACAGACCTGGTTGTTAGTACAGGTGATCATATACTGTTCATATGTTGTAGTATTGGTCAGGTATGGGATTGACCTGGTACAGTATATGGGTTATGTTATTGTAAATCTGTCAGGATGATATAGCTTATGGTGTTGCAGACCGTCAGGTACGTTGGTACATTACTTTATGTTCAGTTGATCAGTTTAGTATATACATTGCGTATGACTTTACTGTAGTTACTTGTTATTAGAGTTGGATAGGACTGTATGTCTATTGGACTCATGCTGTATACCTGTAGATCTTCACATGTATACTTGTAGATTTCTTTACCCTATATGTTCATGCACTTTCTATATATTACCCCTGAGTTTATACTCACCACCCCTGGACCCTAGGTTTTCTGTCGCCCAGATAACAGGTAGAAGATTCCTTGGACATTTGGAGCACCGCCAAGGAGTAGTTAGCTTTTTACGCTTATACGCTACTCAGTTATACTACCCAACTCGGCCACTCGAGAGTGGTGGCAGCTGGAGTCGGGCTAGTTGTCATTTGTCGTGCCACCCTGGCCACTCTGGGGTCGTGGTTGGACGGGTCCGCAGACAGTGACCATGCATATGCATTGCTGATATATATATGTATGCATGTATTTGATATATGTTTTACATATGCCTGTGAGATGCTGCATTTGATTGAGCTATGATTGTTGCACATGCTTGTACATCATGATACATGTCATTTGCATTGTTATTTACTGCTATGTGTTGAGCATGATACATGCGTTGATTCAGACTGTTATATGCATTTGATTAGCATCATGTCATTGTGTGGTACAGACCTGGTTGTTAGTACAGGTGATCGTATATTGTTCATATGTTGGAGTATTGGTCAGGTATGAGATTGACTTGATACATTATATGGGTTATGTTATGGTATATCTGTCAGGATGATATAGCTTAGGGTGTTGCAGACCGTCAGGTACGTTGGTACATTACTTTATGTTCAGTTGATCAGTTTAGTATATACATTGCGTGCATTTAACTTTGTAGTTACTTGTTATTAGAGTTGGATAGGATGTCTATTGGACTCATGTTGTATACCTGTAGACCTTCACATGTATACTTGTAGATTTCTTTACCCTATATGTTCATGCACTTTCTATATATTACCCCTGAGTTTATACTCACCACCCCTGGACCCTGGGTTTTCTGTCGCCCAGATAACAGGTAGAAGATTCCTTGGACGTTTGGAGCTCCGCCAGCTGATCCCATCTCACACCGAACATTTGGGGTTTCCACGTATTTGCTTCCGCTGTTATTTTGTATTATGGCCATGTATAATCAGTGTTGTATCTGGCTGTGAATTTGTACGTTATTTTGTGTAGTATGTTAGAGTCGCACCGGTGCGCACCTCTTGTGTTGTTGTGGATATATTGTTTGGTATTGTCCATTTATATATTGTTGTTGTGGGCCTACGGGCCTTGTATTAACCCGATATGTTGCCACGTACAGGGGAGATGTCGTCCGTTTGCTTTTCGGCACGGCATACTCTCGGGGCGTGACAATTGGGGTCTCTGTAAGTTATAAAAGAGTAAGTCTATGGTTTGTGTCTTAATGTTTTTCCTGCGGACAAATGTTTTAAATCCTTATTAATATTTTCTAATGTTTGGTGCCAATCTTGGTTTTGGTTTGTTCCAGCTAAAGTCTGTTCTATACTTAAAATTTTTGTTTCTATTAAGGTCAGTCGATAGTGTAGTGAAGCTAGGAGGGCAATAATAGTATTATTTTGTTGTGTTTCAATTTGGTCACTTTTTCCTGTTAAATATACTTTATAGTATCCATCTTCTTTAGTTTTTGAAAATTGTGCTGAATAATCTAAAGCTTCTTCATAATAGTTTTCATATCTAAGTCTGTTCATTTATATTTGATGTCTTCCAAGAGTTGTCGTATTTCTTGTATCTTTAGACTTATTTGTTCTTCAGTGGTGTAGATTAATTGTCTTACTTCCGCAAGTAGGTCTTTGTGTTTTATTTCAAAAGTCCTTGGTTGGTACTCTTCTATTAGATTGACTAATCTTAAGACGTCTCTTCGTCCTGGTAGGTTTACAAAGTTGGTTTCTTTAATTTTATCGTATATTGCTTCTTGAGTGATTTTAATATAATGTAGGTTTTGGTCAAGCTCTGCAAGTTTCTTACTTTGTTTTTCAGTTTCAAGTTTTATATCTTCTGTAATTCTTAAGACGTCTCTGGACAAGATTGTTAAGTTGACCCCTACACTAATAAGAATATCAGTTAGTGTGTTGAGATGGGGAGAGTCTGAGTGGAAAATATGAGAAGATGTTCTTGTTCTAAAGTAACAGAGGTGATTTTGACCATCTAATGTTTGGGAAGATCTTGAGTACTGTGTGGCTAGGTCTAAATAATCTAACCTAGTTGTCCAAGACATACATGGTCCAAGAATCTTTTAGGCTCTGATACTAGATTTAGATGAGAGATTTTGGTGATTTAGATGAGAGATTTAGATGGATATTGATTTAGATGAGAGATTTTGGTGATTTAGATGAGAGATTTAGATGGATATTTTTTTTTGAATAAGGACGGAGCGCACTGATTGAGGGAGTGTTTGATCAAAGAATCACATATAATCCATGTTGTTTTTGTCTTGAAATGATAATTTTAGGGAAAACCATGAATAGTATACATAACTCATATAAAAAACAAATAGAAGGGATTATAGATGCCCTAAGTTCAAAAGGGACAACATTTTTAAATCCATGACAGTACAGTTCAGAAGAGCTAGCTAACCTAGAATGGACAATAAATTTAGAAGACACAGAACCTCTATTACAGCCAACCACTTCAATTCTCTATAGAAATAGAAATGGAAATCTTAATGTCCGATTTACTAATTACCAACAAGCCTCTTCGTCATCTGCAGAATTAGAAGAAGAAGAAGGGTTAGAAACCCAAAATAATAATCAAACAAGGAGATTAAATTTAGTCTAAAGAAGAGAACAAACTCTAGTAGAAAAGCTTATGACACAAATAAGAGTCACAGGAACTCAACATTTGATGTTAATACAAAAACAAAGAAGACAATTAAATTTTATGAATATTAGTAAAACTAAAGAAGAAAGTCCAAACATAGAAGAAGTATTTAATGACCTAGATGAATATGTCTACATTCCTAAGGAAATAGCTCAACATATAAATACACAAGAACTCAAGGAATTAGAAGAGTTTGATAAAATAAAACATCAAAAACTCCCAGAGAACATGTATCTATATTTTGATAATGACCAAAATATCATAGCAGAAATAGAAGAGGCAACCTATAGGAATAAATTTACTGAAAACTACACTATGGTCAGTACTAAACAAAGTATAAAAAGATCTCTAAATCAATTAGACAAACTCCTAGCAGATGACACCTTTAGGAACTTTATGCACCCAACCAAGTCAATAAAATCTAGCTACAATAAAAATGTGATGAATACAGCAGAATCAACTGGAACACGTAGGCCTAGTCAACCTTATCAGATCACTTACCCAGAAAGTCATATGAGAACCATAGATTATAGTCAAGAACATCCCCCTAGAGCACAAATAGATCCCTATACAAATAATAATCCTTTATTAAAAACAATGGGAAAACGAAAACCTCCAGAAGTTACTTTCTTTGGAAAGGAATCAGTTCTCTTAAATATTACAGAATGTGACCCCCAACTATATGATACTTATTTAGAACAATGGACAGTCTCGGTAAAAAGGGACTATATGGCAAAACATGAATTAGACATTGAAACAGGAGACACTATGCTAAGGATAGCTGAAAATTATAATAATTAGCTGAAACTACAGTTAGTGCAAAGAAATCATTACAGAAATGTTTTATGTAGGACCAATTTGTAATTTATAGTTGTTCCAAATCTCTCATAGCTTCCCTTTGCCTTAAGTCTAAACCGGTATTAGCATCTCTAGCAGTGAGTATCCTATGTATAGCATAACAAAAATTTAGTATGTTATTACCTTGATTAGCTATTTTTGTTATTTTTTCAAAAAATCTTGATTTAAAGGCTTCCCATACTGCCCTGGCTATGTCACCTTGATTTAGATGAGAGATTTTGGTGATTTAGATGGATAATTTTTTTTTGAATAAGGACAAAGCGCTACAGTTGAGGACGGAGTGCTACAGTAAACTGCTACAGGACCAGTGCTACAGTGTTTTGCTACAAGATTTTTTTTTTAACACAAAAATTAAAGAAAAATATAACTAACAAAGGAAACTAAATAAGAACAGAGATGTGAAAGATAATAAGAACAAAGGTTTCTGGGGAGTTCGAAAGATGCATGCTAGGTTCTTGATCTAATCTCTTCTTCCCGATGAGCCTCACCTGTTACCAATCCATACTGAGCCCCGATATTAGAGGTCTTATCCATTGCCTTTGTCAGCACAGGTCTTACCAGTTTATTGGTAACAGTTACCTTCTCAAGGGAAGGAGAAGGACTGGGGGATTATGAGATTAGAAAAATAAGTTCTAAGATGCATTTTTCGTTCCTCAGAAACCCAAACGTTTAGCCTTGCATTATAGAAAAGAAATAGCTTTACTAGAAACACAATGGATTTTACAAGTGAAATTACAAGGGGAAATACTTACAAATGAGACTCTAAGGCCAAGAACGCTCACAAGAACTGATCGCACTCACACACAAGCACTTACAAAACACACTGGAAGAGGAAACTGCTAGAAGAGAGATATCCCTCCGGGGAAAGACAGTGGCTTTCATTTATAGGAGGAGAAGAAGTTGTTGTCTTGCGGGTGCTGGAGCATATTAGTAGTAGTGGAAATATCACGGGTGGAAAGCGTTTCTGAGGGGTGTCACGGGTTGATACTGTAGATGTCATGTCTTAGTCCTGTGATTGTCCTTTTGATCATGTGAATCGCCCTTCTTGTGTCACGGGTTGTGCTTATCCTTCCATCATATTTTCTAAATTTCTTTCTCGCCACCAATCCAATGAGTTTGTGTCATCTGGCGGCCAAAGCGAGGTGGTGATGATCTCATTGCAAATTTTCTCGATATTGATAGGCTGTTAGCCTGGTTTTCTTTAATATCCATTCAGTATTTCTATTTTTATAATGTTGTAGTAAAGCCTGGTGCTGAGTAGTTATTTTGAAGAGAAAGAACTTCTTTGCATAATTTTTATCCCAATAAAATTTTTCTGTATATGTTTCTGCAGCAAGAGTGTATGTTGATGTTGGAAAAGATGTGGCTTCCTTATAAGTCCAAAGCCATTGTGATCCTTGTATTAATGCTCTCCAGTGCTTTAATTGTTCAGTCGGGGCTGGGAGTGCTTCCCAATTTAAATCTTCATCAGAGGGGTAGAATTCAGATATAACCTCATCTTTAGAAAAACCACTCTGGACATCTAGTTTGATGACGTGTCGGGCTGGTTCTATGCGAAGATTTATCCATTCAGGAGGAGAGCTGTCGAATGTACATAGTATGGTGTTTTGAAAGACTTCTTCTTCTATAAGATGTCTAACACATTCTCCGAGTTTGGAGGGAAAATGTTCTGTTGATTCAATGTTAAATACCCACAATTTATGGAGTAGACCATAATCCATGAGGGTGAAATGTGTAATTGTTTTTCCCTTGTATCTTAATTCTTTGAAATGTCTTAAGTCAATGTTTGCTCGTCTAAAGCTGTAAAGAAGTTGGCAATTGCATCCCCATTTGTAGGCTTCTTGTGAGCATGTACTGAATTTATTTTGGCATTTGAGTTTGGAGTTAAATTCTCCTTCGTAGCTGATGGTGATGCCTTCTTGAGGATGTTCATGTACCCATTTAAGGGCTTCTTGTATTTGGAAAAAATCAAGCCATGCTGATTTTTCCCCAAGGGACCTGATGTAAGAACCTAAGTCTGCTGGAAGGTTGTTTAAGGAAATATCTGTCTGTTGTTTTTCTTCGATTTTTGTAACCACTTCTGAGTATGTGATTTCAGAGCTTGCCCTTGTCAATGTAGGAGATGTAGGAGTCATAGGGCGTGTTGCTGTTTGTTTTCCCTTTAATAAGGTACTGATGAAAAAGTGTGGTCTAGCACTTTGTCTTACTGCAGCAAATGCTTCTTCTAGGGAGTAAAAGCCTTTGTAAGAAGAGTGTTTATCACTTCCTAGAATTACTGTTTTCACTTCATCCCATGTAGCATATACTCCTGCATGTGATCCGGTTAATATGCCATAACAGAAGAACTTTTTCCCCAGTGGTTTTTCTATTATTGTTTGGAAGTAGTTTACTAGAGCATGTATGACTGCGATCTTTTATTTTGTTGCTCTTATCTTGTGGCGTGCCATATATTGTCAATTAAGCAGTTTTGTACCTGGTCCAAAGTTTGTCTTTCTTCAAATAGAAATTGTTCAGTATCTGAATATTGAGGTAGTTCTTGTTGTCCAAATGTCATGACTCTTCGTGGTGCATTTGCATAGTTGTAGTTAAAACTGTTTTTTTTGTTGAACATAAAGGATCTTTTCTGTCTATCCATTGAACCTGAAAGGTGCAATTATGTAAGTAGTCTTGAAAGTGTATCTGCTAGGGAATTATTAATTCCTTTTATATGTTCCTATTGTATCTTCAAACCTTTGTTGATTATTGTATCTGCAAATTTTAACCATCTTTTGCTACTTAGAGTTTTTCTTGTTCCTTTTGTTTGTTTATTATATTTTATGATTGCCTCACAGTCTGTCCGTATGATAATTTCTTTCTTATCACATATGAATAAAAAGAATGATTCTAGACAATAAATTACTGCTAAGATTTCATAGTTTAAGGAGTTCAAATGTCCTTTTTCTTTAAACTTTCCAGAAGCGTATCTACAAAGGACTTCTGTAGATTTTGGGTCGTATTTAGAATTTTTCTTTAAAAGAGCTCCTCCCCATCCTGTTTCACATCCATCTGTTTCTATTATTAAATAATCATTATCAAGGGGGAGAGACAAAGTAGGTAGTGTTTTAACCATTTGTTTAATTTTTATAATTAGATCTATATCTTGTTGATTGAAGTGTCTTTGTCCTTTTGCTGATGTCTTGTTATATAATGTGCCACTTATTTTCCCTATATCTTTAAGATAGGGTATGTCATAGTTAAGGAGCCCTAGAAAAGCTCTTAGTTGTTTAGTTTCTTCTATTTTGTCTGGAAAATCTAATATTTTGTTAGAAATATGAGATTGTAGTCTTATTTTTCCTTGCCCTATTTCTGCTCCTAAGAAATCTATATGTTTGGTAACTAGTTTCATCTTCTTTCTTGAGATAATAAGACCATGTTTTTCGAAAATATTAAAGACCATATGTAGATGTGAAAAATGTTCTATTTTAGTTTTAGAGAATACTAGTATATCGTCGATATAGACGCAAGTAAACTTGGATACTTCCTTAAAAATGTTGTCCATCTTTCGCTGAAATACTTGGGGTACAATTTTTAACCCAAAGGGCATTACTAACCACTCAAAATGTCCTTCTGGACAAGAGAAGGTTGTCCAGCTTATTGAGTCAGGATGCATCTTTATTTGCCAAAAACCTAATTTTAAATCGAACTTTGAGTACCATTGGGAGTGTTGTATTTTTTTGATAAGTTGTTCTTTGTCTGGTATTTTATGCTCATCTTCATGGCAATTATCATTAAGTCTTTTATAATTAAAAACCATCCTATACTGTCCTCTCTTTTGTTCGGATCCCTTGTTGACTATAAAAGTAGGGCTTCTATGTCTAGAGGTAGATCTCTGTATAAGTTTCAAGTCCAATAATTGTTTGATATGTGCCTTACATTCTTCTGATTCCCAATTAGTATACTTAAAATCTTGTGCTTTTATCGTAATGTCTGGGTTTATAATGTCCAATTTACAATATGTCTTATCTATGTTCCAGTATTTGGTTGGGTTTTCTCCTATTATTTCTAATTTTTCCATTCTAGATACTAACAGGTCTAAATCATCTTGTGTTTTTAAGAGGTTTAGAAAGTGTGTTGTCTATATTAAATCATTAGGTATGTCTACTTCTAATGTTTCTATGTTATCAAAAATTTGTAGGAAGTCTTGGTTTTGATTAACTTGATTATAGCAATTTTTCTTTTTGCATTCTCCTAGTGTTGCACACTGACAATCTTGTTGTTGTTCTATTTCTTCTTGTATTCTCTCACGTACCAATTGTCCTAGAAATTCTAATTCTGTCCTTGGGTTTTCTATGTGATTTTCTACTAATGTTTCAAGATTAGGGTTGGGGCCTTCTAGTTGTTTGAGGTCTTCTAGTGGCTCTGGTCCACCACGCTCCGAAGCGCAAAATGTAGAGGGGTATTCAGAAAGAAGGGGAGAAATAATAGGGGTAGACTTAAATATGACATAGTCTTTTGTAAGGAGGAGAGCTCGTTGTGAAGAGAGAAGGAAAGAGAGACCCAGAATTAAATGTAAATTTGTCTGCTTAAGGGAGGAAATCCAGAGGTCAGGAATTGGGAGAGAAGGGCTGTATGTGCCACAGTTAGTAAAAAATTTTAAATGTGCATTCGGGACATACTTGTGAATCGTATGTTTGGATCCATCAAATAGAGTACTAACCTGAGGTTGATTTGTGTACTTAATTAAATGTTGTGGTAAAAAGGTACTAAGGATATCTTCATCAACCGTAGAACTTGTAGCCCCTGTATCAATGAGGGCCTGAAGGTCTAATTTATGACCTTGAATTACAAGAGTGCATTGAACTCTAAGTTCAGCTGCAATACCAACGTTGCATATGCTAGGAGTTTTTATAAAGACTCTATTACTGGTAGAGGGAAGAAATTGGGAAGTGGAAAGATGGGGATCAAGTAGAGTAGTAGCCTCTTCGCATTCAGTATATGCTTGGTTGTGTTGTTGTTGTTGTAAACACCTAAGTTCTGTTTCTAGCAAATTTAGCCGAGTTTCGAGGACCGATATTTTGGCCTCCATTAATTGATTGCGGTTAGTTCCTTTGGTCTGTTGAGTCTCTATAGTAATATTATAGTCATTTTTAAGACAATAATTACATATTTAATTGTTGCATTTTTTACATGTTCCTCTTTTATTGACAGTCGGATAAAAACCGCAAAGGAAACAAGGTGTCCAATAATTCCCTTCTCGTAAGTTCCATTCATGTTGGCAATTGTCTTCTTTAGGAGGTGGATAAGGAGTTCTTTCGGTTCTATACATGTAGTTGGTATGTAATAATGGTTGTTCCTCCTCCTCCAGAGAATCCAATAAATCATCCCAAGAATTATTTATAGTTTCTGGGATAGAAATGCCATATTTGGCTGCATAACCGTATTCTATTGGTGGGTAAGTATTCATAGGTGTATATTCAGGGTTACTTCTTCAGTGTCATTAGCTGATAGGATTGAGTATACTGAAGATGTATCTGAAATATCTGATTGTATTTCAATCAGATCTTCATTTGTGCTAGCCACAAGACTAGATGCTTTGGTATATAAATTCCTCCTATTGGGACAGGCTGAATATAAGTGTCCTGGTTGGTTACAAGCTTAACAGGTAAGTGTATGTACATAAGTCTTTTTAGGTTTAAATTTTCTTACATGTTTTTCTTTATTTAAGTAGGGTTTTCTGGCAGTACTTTTTCTGAGGTAATAAGTCTTTTTATATTGTCTTTTAGGTCGAGAGGGTGGTTTTCTTCTAAACGTTTCTTTTCTGGGTGTACTTCCATATTGTTGTGGGGTATAAATTTGTTTACAAAACCCGTATTGTTGTGTTTTTAGTGTTCTTTGTATTTGGATAAATGTACATTTTTCTTTTAACTTTGTGATTATATGTTGGATTCGTACTCCTATATTATTATGTATATCAGTTACATTCATATCTGTCCATGAAACTCTAGAGCAGTGTCAAACTGCCCTAGAACAAAGTATGAGTCAGCCAAACTACTCTGTCCTACTACCAAGCTATCCTGGGCTAAATATAACAAACCTGGAAATTCTGTAGCAACGTCAAACTACCTTGTAATCAGGCATACTGCTCCGGTGCGATACCAAACCGCCCTGTAACGAATCAAACTGCCCTAGTAACTCTTCAAACTTCCCTGACAACTCTTTAAACTTCCCTGGCAACTCTCACTCTCAACTTAAACGGTTTGTCAAACACCAAAACATATCTTGGAGTATCAACTCCAACAGTCTCCCCCTTTTTGATGTTTGATAACCCGTTTAAGTTTAGGTTCTTCTTTCTAGGTTAAGTGACAGTACTTGATGAGTAAGCCAAACTACTCTGGCGCGCTACCAAACTGCCCTGGGCTAAACATAACAGCCTTGAAAATTCTATCCTAAACTCTATCCTCTCCCTTTGGCAAACACAAAAAAAAAAGGGTTAGTTAAATCAGAGATATTTGATCAAGTCAGGGTAAATCAGATAAATCGAGTAATCAGGTGTTAGTCAAATTAGATATGGATCAGATCAAGGTAAATAAGAGATTTGGTCATAGCAAATGGTAAATCAGAGATTATCGAGATTAGAGTTTAGATCATGGTAAATCAGAGATTAGAGATCATGGTAAATCAAAGATTAGAGATCATATCATGGTAAACCAGAGATTAGAGATATCACAAATCATTATGACACACCATACACCTAAATCAGAAATTCAAGAGAGATCTCAGATTCTTACGTCTAACCATGAACATTTTCTCCTTCCCCTTTAACACCCCACTGAAAGTGATTTTGTAAAAGTTAGATTTGGAATTTGGATATTAAACTGTTGACTGATAATAGATAAATCAAGGATATCAGTTCAGATTAGATGATAAATCAAAGCTATCAACTGGGGTTAGGTCCATTCATGAGACATCAATTCATGATAAATCAACTCAGATTAGATTAGAGTAATCAGATGTAGGTCAGATGATCGTAAATAAAAAATAAGTCATCTAAACTCCCCCTCAAAATTATCTTCCCTCATTCTCCTCCTTGATGCACTTTAATTTTCGAAATCACCTACCTCACGTATTCATATTTTATTGTAAGATTGCCCTCGTAATGCTTTTCAAACATTCTCTAGCATTAGGAGTGGTAAACCAACCTTAAATGATCAAAAAACCGACAAGGTGAGATCGAATGACAGATTCAGTCGAGGCGCTGGTCGAGGTTTCCTCGATTCTGAGCCTTCATTAATTTGTCCAGTCGAGGTGTTGGTCAAGCGCGCCTCGATTCTGTGCCTTTGTTAAACTGTCCAGTCTAGGTGCTGGTCGAGCGCACCTCGATTCTGTTTGTTGGTGGCTACAACCGAGGGTGTCAGTCGAGTCAGTGCCTTGACTGGAAGTGTGGTCGAACTCCTGGTCGAGAGTAAATTCGTGTTTTAAGCGATAACCAGTCGAGGCGCTGGTTTGACTGGTTCATGATACCTGATTTGCTCAGTTTTTTAAATGAACTTCAGAAATTCATATCTTATTCCAAAGATTTCAAAAAATCTTGAAATTTTGCGTACAGAATTCGACAGTCAGGTTCTTCCACAGAAAAATCTAGGAAAAATACACAACCTAATTTTTCCATGGATTGATACGATTTTTGAAAATCTGAAAATTGAGCCTTTCTTGAGTCTCATTCCAGTTGTATCACTAACTTCATAGGCGATCCATTCACCAATATGTGATTGACCACAGTGAAGATAGCATCCTTTTAAAGCCATTTAAGACACTTATTTAGGTTTTCATTTGTCTTAAGTGATCCAACCAATTTTACTTGGGTGGAATGTCCAACTATGATCTTCGGACCAAGTGCACATGAATTATGCAAAGGTCTTCCCCATAGTTGGTCAAATTAATGATTATTGTCTCGATAACCAACTTCCCCAAGGGATGCAATGAACATTTTGAGTAAGTTGGTTGTACCTAAACATCTCACCCCCACCAATTAGAAATACAAAAATAGTTTTGTTAAACTTTATAGTTTGTGTGAGATGCTTCCCAAGGTTCCCTTGATTTCCATTATTCGTTCTTGTTAAGATGAGTTAGTCCTTATGATCATGGAGAGATTCTAATTCCTTTCCTAGTGACACACATGCCTAATTCCCTTCTTAGGTGGCTAAATTCTATTTCTGGAAGGGGTTTAGTGAAGATATCTGCTAGATTTGACTTGGACTCAACATAATTGAGTACAACATCTCCTCTAGCTACATGATCTCTAATGAAGTGATGTCTCACTTCAATATATTTTGTTCTAGGGTGGTGGACAAGATTTTTTGTCAGATTGATAGTGCTCATATTATCACATAGTACTTACACATTTTTGTATGGCACCCATAGTCCTCGAGCATGTGAATCATCCACAATAGTTGTGGCACACTCTCTCCTATGGCGATATACTCAACCTCAGTAGTGGAGAGAACAACACAATATTGCTTTCGACTCGATCAACTTACTAGCGATGAACCTAAAAACTGACATCCTCCACTTGTGATCTTTCTGTCTAACTTACACCCAGCATAGTCAAAGTCAGTATAGTCAACTAAATCAAATGACTCAGTACCAGGATACCATAACCCAACCTTAATAGTGTCTTTAAGATATCTCATTATCCTTTTCACAACACTTAGGTGAGACTCTTTGGCACATGATTGATACCTAGCACATACCCCCACAGTATATAAAATATCAGGTCGACTTGCTATGAGATACAGTAAACAACTAATCATACTCCTATAGTATTTTAGATATACCGATTTTCCTCCATCATCATTTCCTAGATTTGTGCTTTGTGCCATAGGAGTGGATATCTCCTTTGAGTTCTGCATATTGAATTTCTTTAGCAGATTCATGGCATACTTAGACTGATGAACATATATACCCTCCTTTGTCTGTTTGATATCAAGTCCAAGGAAGAAGGTCAATTCTCCCACAAGACTCATCTCAAGCTCGCTCTCCATATGTCCTATAAACTCATTCAGATAGTCATTGCTATTCGAGCCACAGATAATGTCATCAACATAGATCTGGGCTATAAAAATATTTTCACCATCTCTTTTTAGAAATAGTGTAGGATTTATCTGACCTCTTTTCAACCCTTTCTCCACTAGAAATGTGGACAACCTTTCGTACCAAGCACGAGGTGCTTGTTTTAGCCCATAAAGGGCTTTTTCAGTTTAAACACGTGGTCTGGAAAGTCTATACTTTCAAACCCCGATGGTTGTTCAATGTACACTTCTTCCTTAATTACCCCATTTAAGAAGGTAGACTTTACATCCATTTGGTATAATTTGAAGCCTTTATATGCAGCAAATGCTAGCATAATCCTTATGGACTCTAGATGTGCTACTGGGGTGTACGTCTCTTCATAATCTAATCCTTCAATTTGGTTATAACTTTTGGCAACTAACCTTGCTTTGTTTCTTATGATTTCTCCCTTATTATTCATTTTGTTTCTAAACACCCATTTTGTACCAATTATGGAGACTTCTTTTGGTCTCGGAACTAAATCTCATACTTGGTTTCTTTCGAATTGTCCTAACTCATCTTGCATTGTTAAGATCCAATCAGGATCAAGCAAAGCTTCTTCTACTACTTTGGGTTCAATTTTTGAGATTAGTGCAACTTCAACCCCTTCATTTCTAAAGGATGATCTGGTCCTCACCCCTTGTTGAAGTTTCCCAATACTCTGATCGTGGGGGATGACTGATGCTTGTCCTATTGGATCTTGGTGCTTGAGATGTTTTAAGTATTTGGTTGTTTGATACATCTTCAAGTAATGACTCTTGTAACGTAGACTTTTCATCATTAGATTCGACTTTAACTCCCCCTACTTCGCTGTTTTCTCTTAATTTGATCTTCTCCATTCCAAATTAAATTTCTTCACTAATTCTTTGGGTATCATCAGATTTATTACCCTCTTCAAACACGACATTAGATAACTCTTCAATTAATTTTGATTTTTTATTATAGACTCTATATGCTTTGCTAACAGAAGAGTATCCAACAAGAATACCTTCATCAGCTTCAGCTGTGAATTTTCCTAAATGATCTCTGGTATTTAGAATAAACACCTTGCAGCCAAACACCCTAAGATGCTTAACTGTAGGTTGTTTTCCATACCAGAGTTCATGAGAGGTTTTTCCTAGGAACCTATGTATTAGCACCCTATTCTGAACATAATAGGTTGTGCTTATGGCTTCGGCCCACAAGTAGCTTGGAAGAGCATACTCATTGAGCATGCTTCTAGCAGCTTTCTGTAAGGCTCAATTTTTTCTTTCCACAACACCATTTTGTTGGGGTGTTCTTGGAACTGAAAATTCATGCCTATACCCTTTTTCTAAACAATAGTCCTTAAACTGGGCATTTTCAAATTCCCCTCCATGATCACTCCTAAGGGTTTACAAGTTGTGTTTTTCTCATTTTCAATTCTTTTTCTAAAAGAGATAAAAATATTGAGAGTTTCATTTTTATGTTTCAAGAAAAACATCCAAGTATATCTAGTGTAATCATCAATAATTACTAAACAGTATCTATTACCATTGAGAGATTTAATAGACTACAATCAAATAGATCTAAATGCAGTAAATCTAAAGCTTTAGAGGTACTCATAATGTCTTTGGGCTTGTGTGATGCCCTCTTTTACTTACCTTTTTGACAGGCATCACATAACCTATATTTTTGAAACTTGAGCAACAACAGTCCTCCCAGCTAGTCTTCTTAGGTTCTTCAGGTTGACGTGCGCGAGCCTTCTGTGCCATAGCCATGACTCATCTGTTCTAGATATGAAAAACTTGGCAGAAAGATTAGTAGCATTATCAAAGAACACTTGATATATATTTTCCTTGCAAATCCCTACTGACATGGTACTATCTGAGTTGTTGTGTTTTACTAGACATTGAGTTGAAATAAATTCAACTATATATCCAGCATCACATAGCTGACTCACATTTAATAAATTAAATGACATGTTTTTAACTAACAGTACATTTCTAATCATGAAAGACTCTAAGACATGAATATCTCCTATACCTACAACTTTTAATCTACCGCTATTTTCAAATGAAATCGTACCTCTACTTTTGTTTTCTAATGTGGAGAATAGCGTTATGTCGCCTGTCATGTGATTGGAGCATCCACTATCTACGAACCAGGTCGATGGACACTCCCCCTTAATTGACGCCTGATCATCATCCGTCAATGATGATTCCTCCTCCGAATTTGAATCTGTCCCGGAGTCATCCAGTGCCATTAGTGCAGTATGTCGTTGGGCCTTGTCCTCTTTGTCTTCTTCCGATGATTCGAAGGATGACTCATCCCATGTTGCTCTCAACACCTTTCATCTTCTCCTCTTTTCCTCCTTCTTCTTGAGACGAGGACACTCATTCTTGAAGTGTCCTTTCTTGCTGCATTCATAACACACTATATTAGATTTATCAATTCTATTATCAACTTGCTTACCTTTCTTTTTGCTGAATCTTCTACTTCTCCTCATCATCTTCCTCACGAAGTTGGCTATCTCACTAGAGGAGGACTCGTCATCTCCATCTGACTCTATGCCTGAGGATGAAGACATCTCCTTCTTCTTCTTCCCCTCCTTGCTTTGATCACCTGCAAGCAAAGTCATACCCTTCTCTTTTTGACCTTTATTAGCTTGTTCATGCAATTCCATTTCATAGAACAATTCATCTATTTTGACCATTGATAGATCCCTTGATACCTTATAGACATCCACCATGGATGACCATAAGACATTTCTGGGAAATGACTTGAGTACATATCTGACTAGATCACGGTTCTCAACACTCTCTCCAATATAGTGGAGATCGTTCAACAACTCCTTGAATCTCCCATGAAGTTCACTGACTGTCTCAGTGCCCTTCATAGTGAAATTTTGGAGTTGACTTAGGAATAAGTCTCTCTTGGCTATACGAGAGTCTCTGGTACCCTCGTGCAGCTCAAGCAGCTTATTCCATAGGTCTTGCGCATTGCTAAAAGGCCCAACTTTATTAAGTTGTTCCTTTGCCAGGTTGCACTGTAGTGTTACAGTAGCTTTAGCATTGGCTTGAGCCTTGCGCTTTTGCTCAACTGTCCAGAGAGCAGACCCTAAGACTTTACCATCTACATCTACTGGAGTGATGAAGCCCTCCGTGACGGAGAACCACATCTCTATCTCAATCATGAGATAATACTCCATCTGATTCTTCTAATACTGAAAATTTATTCCATCAAAAAATGGAGGACGAGTTGTGCTATACCCCTCTTGCATGACTATGGCTCTTAGGTTGTTAGACCTGGTAAATAGAGCCCTAGCTCTGATACTACTTGATAGGATCGGTGACTACGCTAGAGGGGGGTGAATAGCGTTTTAAAAAACAATCTAAATTTACGCAGCAGATATACTAATAAGAACAACATAACCAAAATGAACAGAATGAAAAAAAACAAACACAAGTGACACAGCCAATTTTTACTTGGTTCACAACACTCTCCTAGATCTGCTAGTCCAAGGCCTACCTCTACATTTTCTCCTTTTCGGAGAATGCTTCGAAGGTGAAGAAACCTCTTAAATCACTTACAGTTTACAGATTCTAAATATATGAATTAAGTACAGGAATCTAAATAAAAAGAACTTTACAGAATTTCTCCTCAAGCTCCTGACAGTATAGATAATGATGAGCAGATGTTCAGGTTGTGAAAGAGAGCAGAGAAACTGTTAAGGTTTGAGGAAGCAGGGAAACTAGGTGCAGATCGAAGCCTTCAGTGTTCAGTCGCAGCAAGCTTGGTTTAGATCGTTGTTTTTTATACATGTGTCATCAAATTCGTTCAAAATTCCTCTTTTTATAAACCTGCTGAGCTTATCTAGAACCCGCATGTATCGCCAGTCAAACCTGTAGATCCGTGCAGATAAGAATGACTTGTATTCCGGATCAAATTCCATCCCTGTGGATGACTTCCCTATCCATAAGATTGTTGGTGCAGTAGGCACCTAAGTCGAATCTGAGTTTTGATTATAGCAAACGATACAAAGTTAAGCTCATGTTGTTATCTCACGAGCTAAATCGAGTGTGCAGAAAATTGCTATAGCTGGAGCTGAAGGCTAGCGACACCCGGAGGAAGCCGCGGTGGTCGGGCGACACTCAAGTGACTTCGGAAGGAGCCAAAGGAATTGAGTGGAAGGTCGGAAGCAAAAGCAACACGTAAGTATCGAGGTAAGCTCGTGTGTGCGAGTGTAAGTAAGGTCGTATCCTCGTTACGGGGAAAGACTTAAGCGTAGATCCGACCCAAGACATCTCATAGGTGGTCTAGGTCGAGATCGGATGGTCGACGACCGTCAAAATAATGTTTTCTTTAAGCTAACATTGCCTTGCAGCCAGCATCAGTCGACTGCCAACCTGAAGGACTCGACTGCCGTCCATCAGTCGGGTGACTACGGCTAGCACTGATCGATCTTGCCCAGAATCGATTGGTGATGGCCATCACCATTCGGGTCAAAGGATCAGCCTCGAGGAGTCAAGGTTTATCACCAAATTTCAAGGGGAGTGGTGCTCAAATATGATTGGCTAGGGTTCCTCTCGAAAAGGGGCTCAAAGGCTATAAAAGGAGGTCCTAACCTAGGGTTTTCAAACAATTCTAAGCTTCCAAAAGCCTCTGCAAAGCTACAACTCTCCGACAACGAAGTCCTTCCTTTCCGACGTCTAGGTTTAACTTTCTTTATTATTTTTGTACGTCGGTATTAGTTTTTATCAGTTGTTCATCTACTTTTCCGGAGCTTTTATCGTATACGAGGAGAGGGGGAGTGTCCCTCTACCTCAAGTTTTTGTTCCTTCTTGTATCGATTAACTCCTACCTCTAATGAGGAGGAGTTCCTTTAGTGCTTTTGCCCTCCGTACGTGGTCAAGGACCACTAGGGCCTTGGAGTAGTAGCCGAAGGCTACAGACAAAACATTTGTCTTCTCTTTATATTGCTTATCTTTTCCGCTGCAAATTAATTATCTACTCATTTTTTTTAACGAACGAAGAGAAAAAAGTTTTTATCGCTATTCACCCCCCCCCCCTCTAGCGATCCGCTTCGATCCAACAATTGGTATCAGAGCCGGGGGTTGCTAAGATTTGGTGAAACCACCAATCTAGCCATTTTTATAGATTTATTGTTCTTTTAATTCTGTTTATTTCTATTTATTTCGCTTTGTTAAGTTTTCTCCCACACTACTAATCCAAGACGCGAGTCTTGGTACTTTTTTTTGTGTTTTTGTCGTTGCTAGTTTCTTCGTCTTCGTCTCCTTCGGTCTTTTGTTCTAATGGCCCATCTCGAGGGTTTTAGCACCGTCCGACCTCTGTTTTACAACGGAGATGACTTCCGTTATTGGAAGGGTCGGATGGAATGCTTTCTCAAAACCCAAATCGAGATGTGGATCATAATTCAAACGGGTTTCACACTTCCGACTAATGAAGTGGGTGACTCCTTGGATTATGATCAATGGACCATTGCGACAAAATGACAAGTCGAAGCCGACGCCAAGGCAACACAAATCCTTCAATGCAGCCTATCCAAGGAGGAGCTAAATCGCGTCGTCCCCTTTATAAGCGCAAAGGATCTTTGGACAAAACTAATCGAGTTACACGAAGGATCGGATCAAGCTAAGGTTTGCAAACGCGATTTGTTGTTCAATAAATTGTACACACTAAAAATGCAGGAACACGAGTCCGCGACGCAACTCCATGCCCGTGTCCAAGACATAGTCAACAACCTACACGCAATCGGGCAAAAGGTCGAAAACCACGACCTTATAAGGTATGTTCTAAACTCTTTTCCGAGGACTACCTTGTGGGCATCCATGGTCGATGCCTACAAGGTCTCCAAAGATCTTTCTAAAATTAGGTTAGATGAATTATTCTCAGATTTCGAATTACATGAGCAGTCCAACTCGGAACCCGAGAGGGGTATAGCCTTGTTTGCAGGTTCAAAGAAGAAGAAAATCGCAAGCAAGCCTCCACCAACCGAGGAGGAAGACGAGTCTAAAGAAGAAGTTGACCCGGAATTGACTGCCGAGCTAATGAACCTAGCTCAAAGGATAGCCAAGGGACGAAAGCGAACCACAACTCGACCCAACCAAGGTAAGCCTAAAAGTTCTAATATTAGGTGTTATGAGTGTAACAGGTTTGGACATATCAAGTCCGAGTGCCCCAAGCTCAACCACAAAGCACCTAAGCACAAGAAGGCCCTCAACGCGACATGGGAAGAAGCATCATCCGAAGAAGACGAAGACCACGTCTTCATGGTGAAATCAATTGAGTTAGACACGGAGACCAAACCTGAACTTGAGTCAGAACCTGAGGATGACTCGGACTATGAAGCTACCTTCAAGTCAAGCCACAGATACGCATCCGGTTCAAAAGATACCCTTAAAGTAAGTCGAACTTTATTTAATACTTTACAAAATACGATTAGGTTTTTGTCTAGGAAATTAGTTAAATCCGAGTCCAAGGTCGAGACCCTGGTTGAGGAGGTCAAACTCCTCAAACACAAGGTCTCCCTAACCTCTTTGACTAGTCGAGTTCAAGAGAAGGACTCAACTCGGGTTGAAAAACTCGAAGTTGAAAACTCACTCTTGAAAAGTCAAGTCGAAGATCTTAGGAACACGTTGGAAAGGTTCACTTCGTGATCCAAAGGACTTGACCTCCTACTTGGATCTCAAAGGGCCGTGTACAACAAGGCTGGACTAGGGTTTAACTCAAACATGACTAATATGTCGTATATGTCGATTGTAAGTCGACATAGGAAACATGTCCAAGCATGGGTCCCTAAGAACCTTTTGATTTCAACTCTAGGATCCAACCCGTACTGGATTCCCAAGGACCAAATCTACTATGTGGATAGACCGAACCGATTCAACGGTCTAGGGGGAGCCAGTACAAAACATGTTTGTGCTTTAACTTAGAAATTGCATGTTTTAACTTAGAAAGTTTGTGCTTTAACTTAGAAATTGCATGTTTTAACTTAGAAAGTTTGTGCTTTAACTTAGAAATTGCATGCTTTAACTTAGAAAGTTTGTGCTTTAAAACTTGTGAACTCACTTAGAACACGAACATAACCAACTAAAATTCTTCGAAAAGATTGAGCCTCGGGGAGCCTCTTTTCAAAAACATAACCAACTAAAATTCTTCAAAAAGATTTAGCCTCGGGGAGGGAGCCTCTTTTCGAAAATAACCAGTTAGACTAGGAAATAGTCTTAGGTGAGTCAAGTCATCATTTTCTTGAAAATGGCTTTGTCTAAGGAAGTGGTCGATGATCCGATAAAAGAAGACCTCTGCGCCTCGCCATGACCTGGAAGCCATGATCTTGAAAAAGGTAAACTTGACAAGCCTAGGGTCAAATCCAAATCTAACATAAAATTACTTGAACCTAAATCCACTTAATCAACTTAATTGGAAGTCATCTCACAAAAAACATATAAGTATAACATGCTTGATCATATAGACACAGGTGAGATGACCTAGGTTTAACAACTTACAACCAATTTTTTTTTTAAAAAAAAAAAAATCTAACATCCAATCCAACCACCTTGTGTGTAGGATCAATGGATGTTGGACAGCGGTTGCTCCCGACACATGACCGGGGATCAACTCAAATTCACAAAGCTTCGATTCAAACGATAAGGATCGGTAGCCTTTGGGAATAACGGCAATCTCAAAATCATCGGATCAGGTGATATCGAGCTTAACTCGAATTTTGTTATTAAAAATGTATTACTTGTAGATAATTTTGAATATAACCTGCTTAGTGTAAGTCAATTATGTGACAATAACTATAAGGTCATATTTTTAGAAAATGAATGTGTAATTAAAACAAATAAAACAGCTAAAACAATACTCAAAGGAACTAGGACAAATAACATTTATACAATTAACTTAATCAAATCCTCAGCCAAATGTCTTATGACACAGGAAGAGGAATCATGGTTGTGGCACCGATGACTCTGGCCACTGCACTCCAAGACTCGCCCACAAGATGAGTCGAGTGGCTTAGTCGAGGCTTACCCAACCTCAACAACTTGGTTAATAAAATCAGAATGCTTGTCAACAAGGAAAACAACCTAGGACACAACACAAGTTAACTAACTAAGAACGAACCTCAAGTGTACTTGAGCTCTGATATGGATCTATTCGATTCACATGGAGCCAAGTCACTCAATAGAAGTCAATATTGCTTAGTCATAATTGATTTACTACTCCTGTGTTTACTCGGGTTAGGTTCATCAAACATAAAAATGATACTCTAGATCAATTAATCAATCTATTCAAATTAATCGAGAATCAAAAACCTTAAGGTTAAAAGACTTAGAAGCGATCATGGTGGTGAATTCAAAATCAAAGGTTCACCAACTTCAGAACCTAAACGGATACCACCATGAATTCTCTTGCCCTAGGACCCTCAACAAAATGGCCTAGTGGAGCGAAAACCTAACTCTACAAGAAGCCGCTAGGACCATGTTGAACTAATACGACCTACCGATAGGTTTTGGGCGTATTAGTACGCTTGCGCTATGTCCAGAATAGGATCCTTATGGTAAAGAGGCACCTTAAGACCTCCTACGAGATTTATCACAATAAAGTACCCAACATCAAGTACTTTGGGTATTTGGATGTAAAGTACATATCTTAAACACTAAGAACCACCTAGGGAAATTCAAATCCAAAACCTCCACCGGAATCTTCTTAGGATACTCGACTACAAGTCGAGCTTATAGAGTATATAACCACGACACCCTTAGAGTCGAGGAGACCATCAATGTAGTATTCGATGAAGGACATGAACCTACAAAACCCCTAGCAACCCCAATTAGCGAGCCGATTCATACTAGACCTAACTCTGATCCGGAGATCAGGTCTAGTGTTAATCCTAACCTAAGTCAACCAAGTCACTCTATTGATCAAGTGATAGATGACTCCAACCAAACTAGTGTTCAACCAAGTCACCCCATTGATCAAGCATTAGGTGACACAAACCCAACCCAATCTAGGATTCAGACTAACCACCCTATCGATCAAGTGATAGGAGATCCTAATCTAGGAGTTCGAACTAGAGCATCCTATAGGAACCTTAGTCAAATTTCCTTAATTTCAAAGATAGAACCCAAATCAATTAAACAAGCTCTTCTTGTTCCCGATTGGATTATTGCAATGCAAGAAGAGCTAGCTCAATTTACTAGGAATGAAGTGTGGGAATTAGTACCACCACCTAAAGACAAAACGATAATTGGAACAAGGTGGGTGTTTCGAAATGAGCTTGATGTTAAAGGTGAAGTAGTTAGAAACAAGGCTAGGTTAGTCGCCAAAGGGTTTAGTCAAGTCGAAGGCTTAGATTACGACGAAACCTATGCCCCAAGAGCTAGACTCGAATCCATTCAATGTTGCTAGCTTAGCACATCGAGGATTTAAGTCGTTTTCAAATGGATGTTAAGTCACATTCCTAAATGGATACATTAAAGAAGAAGTTTATGTTAGCCAACCCCGGATTCAAAATCTAGATAAACCCGACCATGTTCTAAAACTTAAGAAAGCTCTATGGACTTAAACAAGCTCCTCGAGCTTGCGAGAGACTTTCAATCCATCTTAAGTCAAAAGGGTTTAACCAAGGCTTAGTTGACCCAACCTAACTCTTTCGTGAAAAACCTTAGGTAAAGAAATATTCATAGCTCAAATTTACGAGATTTATATAATTTTGGAACCTCTAACTCACCTTTACTTAAACGAGTTCGTTTCACTCATGGAAAGTGAGTTCAAATGAACTTGGTAGGCGAGTTAAGTTTCTTTTTAGGTCTACAAATTAAACAAACTAAGGATGGTATATACCTATATCAACAAAAATACACTAAGGAGTTAATTAAAAGATTTGGAATGCAAGACGCTAAGATAATAAACACCCTAATGGCGATTAATGTTAACATAGGAGAAGACCTAGAAAGTAAGTCCATTGACTTAAAGTACTATAGGAGTGGAAGTCTCCTATACTTAATCTCGACCCGACATCCTATTCGCAGTAAGTATGTGCGCCAGGTTTCAAACCTGTGCTAAGGAGTCTCACCTAACCCTAGTTAAGCGTATCCTTAGATATCTTAAGGGTACACTTAACGTTGGTATTTGGTACCCTAGATCTATGGAGTTCGAACTAATCGGCTACTCCGATTCGGATTATGCCGGTAGTAAACTCGATAGAAAGAGCACGAGTGGTTATTGTCAACTTCGCCGAGTCTAGTAAGTTGGTGCAAGAGGAAGCAACATTGTGTCGCTTTATCTACCACTCGAATACATCGCGATGGGTGAGTGTGTCACTCGACTTCTTTGATGAAGCACACTCCGCGTGACTTAGAGACTTTACCAATACTAAACTTCACGAGACAACATATAGTTCAAATTAATCTGCTCAAGAACCAGCATTACCATTAGGACCAAATGATGATAACATAAAATTAAAAATATTTCTTTTTATTTTTGGAACTATAAAAAACATAATAGCAGCTATAGATTTAAGGACTACATCTCACAACACAGGACTAATGTTTTGTGTACTTAGCTATGAGATGGAGATGTTAGGACCTGTTCCGTTAGAGAGTGCATCATGAACCATGGAGTATAATCATACACTCGATCAGATCTGATCTTTCATATCAATCAACATTGATGAGCTTATTGATATTTTTTTAAAATAAAAATGGGAACATGCTTGACTTTAAATTTAACACTTATTTTGTTTTCCACACACCCTTACTCTTTTCGATATGGCAAAAGGGGAGAAAAAGGCCAAAGTTAAAAGGTCAAAGTTAAGGGTCAAATTTTTTTGAATAACTTAACTTTACTTCATATTTAAACCAAAAGTTAAAACTTATTCAAAGGCCAATTTAACTTAAACTTATTTATTTTAAATACTAAAATATTAAGTAATTTTTGCCATTTAATTCTTTTAGTAGCAAACGCCAAGGAGAGTTAAAACTCTTTCTCAAGTACTCACCCTTCAAGGGGAGGATTCTCAAGGGGGAGCACTTGAAAAGAGTTTTTATATACTCCTGCTCATTCATGCTCTTAACACTCCATTCATGCATTTTTTTCGAAACTTAACTATGGGGTTTGCCATAAATCAAAAAGGGAGATTACAAGAGGCACCTAAGTCAACTCGAGTTTTGATTATAGCAAACGATACAAAGTTAAGCTCATGTTGTTATCTCACGAAATAATCGAGTAAAATTGCTATAGCCGAGTCAAGGCTAGCGACACCCGAGGAAGCCATGGTCGGGCGACACTCAAGTGACTTCGAGGAGCCAAGGAATTGAGTGGGCCAAGCAAAGCAACACGTAAGTATCGAGGTAAGCTCGAGGTAAGGTCGTATCCTCTTACGGAAAGACTTACATAGATCCGACCCAAGACATCTCATAGGTCTAGGTCGAGATCGACGATCATCGTCAAATAATGTTTTTGTTAACATTGCAAGATCAAATCGCCAACTCAGACTCGATCGCTGGCCATCAAGATACGCGCTAGCACTCGATGTGCCGCCAAGATCGGGTGATGGCCATCACGACTGGTCAAAGGATCTCGAGGAGTCAAGGTTTATCACCAAATTTCAAGGGAGTGGTGCTCAAATATGATTGGCTAGGTTCCTCTCAAAAGGGGCTCAAAGGCTATAAAAGGAGGTCCAACCTAGGGTTTCAATTCTAAGTTTCCAAAAGCCTCCAAAGCTACAACTCTCCGACAACCAAAGTCCTTCCTTTCCACATCTAGGTTTAACTTTCTTTATTATTTTTTATGTATTAGTTATCGCTTGTTCATCTACTTTTCGAGCTTTTATCATAGAGGAGAGGTCCTCTACCAAGTTTTTGTTCCTTCTTGTATTAACCTACCTCTAACGAGGAGGAGTTTTTGCCTCCCATATGGGTCAAGGACCACTATTCGGAGTAGTAGAAGGCTACAACCAAGTAAAACATTTGTCTTCTCATTGCTTATCTTTTTCCAAAAATTAATTATCTACTCGGTTTTTTTAATGAACTAAGTTTTTATCGCTATTCATCTAGCGATCCTCGATCCAACAAAGATTTGGTCATCCTTCCTAAATAAGTTTCGCAATATCAAATAAACCAAGTCGTTCAAATAAAGGGGAGTTCATTTAAATGCTAATCAATCAGATCTGAAAGACTAAAAAGATCAGAAGAGGTGCAAGAGAAATACAAGACAAGAAGTTTAACCCAAGAGCCAAGAGTCTCAACGCAAAGAGGAAGAGCCTTCACCATGTGTACAATTGCTCTAGTTCCTCAGCAGATGAGAAATTCACGAGGTCAAGTTAGCTAACGTGATTTCTCCAAGTTTGAAAGCTCGTAAGTCCTAGAACGATAGAGGTTCCGCCGTATTCATGAGGAGGACCTCGTACAAGTGTACCATCCACTTGTCCTAGTTCTTAGAGATAGACTGAATCACCAAGAATAAAAGGCTTTAGAATACAACACTTCTCAAAAATAAAGTTAAGTGATATAAATGAGGTGTCAACTCATTGTTGTATGACCCATTGTTTCACCTTAAGATCAAACACGATAGTAAAGGCTCTACCCATGATTTTACTTGCAAGACTCACCATCAACCATATCTTTCATTGCTCAAGGAATTTCGCCAAGGAATCATCCTTTGGACTCATAATCAAGGAATTTTCACATGCCAAGAATAGCATTTTCTTGGACTTTTCACTACTAAAAGAAATTTTCCTTCACCAAGGCACTGGATTTCTAACACCAAGATAATATGTAGAAATGAATGCTAATAAGCC
Source organism: Wurfbainia villosa (assembly GCA_025175895.1). NCBI lineage: Eukaryota > Viridiplantae > Streptophyta > Magnoliopsida > Zingiberales > Zingiberaceae > Wurfbainia > Wurfbainia villosa. The sequence continues at coordinate 84,478,230 of CM045988.1, forward strand.
AATTTACTAATGAGATAATTTACTCTACTCTTGACAATATCCTTAAGATGGATCAATCAAACAAAAACAAACCAATTTTAAGAAATCAACAAGACCTCCTTCTAAAAAGAATGAAGTTTTAAAATTTTTAAATTAAAACTATTGATCTATAGGCTCAAATCATGACCACATTAGCTTTCCCCATGATCAATCAATCAGATCGATGTCGGTTACAGAACAAAACCGCCCTAGAAGCTCTAGAGCAGTGTCAAACTGCCCTGGAACAAAGCCGCCCTGGAAGCTTTAGAGCAGTGTCAAACTGCCCTGGAACAAAACCGCCCTGGAAGCTCTAGAGCAGTGTCAAACTGCCCTGGAACAAAGTATGAGCCAACCAAACTACTCTAGCGCGCTACCAAACTGCCATGGGCTAAACATAACATCCCTGGAAATTCTGTAGCAACGTCAAACTACCTTGTAATCAGGCATACTTGTAAAATACGGAAAAAAAAATTTATATATATGGATTAAACCCTTTAATTAATTGGGTTTAATTAGGGGATTAATTGACTTAATTAGTGGGCTGAAATTGGGTTAAAACCTGTTGGGCTGAGTCTATTGGGCCAAATGGTTGGGCTGGAAATGGGCTGAACCGGTTGGATTTAATTTGAGTTGGGCTTGAAATTGGCTGAACCAAATGTTGGATTGGGTTAAGTTAGATTGGGTTTAAACCGGTTCGGATTGGGCTGGGTTAACCGAATCGCGGAACGACAATTAAATGCCGCCGAATGAACCCAGCGCATTCGCGATCCCCATTTCTTCTCCGCGACATTTCCTCTGCTCCGCGCGATCGCGTCGCCGACCTCCGCTCGTCGGCGTCCGGTGCAGGCAGCTCGACGACGCCCTCACCGCAGCAGCTGCGCTAGTGGGCTGAACTCCGGTCGAGGAACAAGGGGATTCTTGCTTAAGGGATCTCGGAGATTTCCGTCGGCGGATCGACGATGTTATCGCCGCGGCAGCAGGCTGCCGATTCAGGTACTATAGCTAGGGTTAGGTTTCAATCGCTGTTTCCTCTGGATGTAGCTGTGTATTCATCGGTTGAGCTCCAATCTATGGTATGGCAGTGATCAGAGCTCCGATCTTCGCCGGTAAATAGGGATGAGGAAGGAGGATTTCCGGTGGAGTGCTGAGTGTTAGGACCTTTGTAACGCTAGAGGGGGGGTAATTAGCGTTTCTTCGTTTCTACAATCAAGTTAGCGGAAGCAATACAAATACAAAACGAATACAAATACGAAATAAGAAATCAAACGCTAACACCCAATTTACGTGGTTCGGAGATGACGCTCCTACTCCACGGCAATCCGTAAGGTGGATTAGCCCTAGCCAAGCTTCACTATCTTCTCCTTTGGATGAACCAAGGTGGAGAAACCTTTCTTACAATACACTCCTCTTCTTTACAATGATGGATGATGAAGAACAAGAGAAGAGGAGGTTTTGGATTGCTAAAAACACTTAGAAAACTTGGTGAGCACGAGGATGAAGTTAGGAGTTAGAGCACTAGCCTCCCCATGCTCCCCATGACCCCTTTTTATAGAAGAGGGGCTGTTTTTCCCGTTGGGCCTCGATCGATCGGTGATGCATGCCATCGATCATTGCCGCCAGCAACGGCGATCTCGCGGAGATTCGTAGCCGATCTCAACGGCGGGTGATCGATCGGTGATCTCTCATCGATCGATTGATGGGTGATCGATCAGTGATCGAGGCGATTGAGTGAGGCGCGATACGTGGCATTTCTTTCCTTGATCGATCATTGTTGCCCATGCGATCGGTGATCGTAACATCGATCGGGACATGCCCGGCGGATCGGTGATGGTCGAGTTTCACTGTCTCGGTAAACGACTGACGGTCGGTGATACATCGTATCAGTCGACTGATACTCATTAAGTATGAATAAGACATACTTGATTTTAGACCCCAGACCGAGACTCAACCTACTAGCTCCGTATTAAGCCTTGCGCCTTCAGGATCCCTCAGTCACGCGACTTGTTCATCCTTTGCGCTTTGCTTCCAAGAGCTTCCTTCGGTTTCGTCATGTCTTGGGTTGCCAAATGCTTGGACTTTACGCCGCCAAGACTACAAGCTTGGACTTATGCTGCCAAGACCTTACTTTGGACTTCCTTTGCCAAGGTTCACTTGGACTTTACGTTGCCAAGACTACAAGCTTGGACTTATGCTGCCAAGACCTTACTTTGGACTTCCTTTGCCAAGGTTCACTTGGACTTTACGTTGCCAAGACTACAAGCTTGGTCTTATGCTGCCAAGTCCATCCCTTGGACTTCCTTTGCCAAGATCATACTTGGACTTCTCTTTTACCTGTCACTTAAACACATTCGCAATTTAGATCACAACACATTGCCTAACTTAAATGATTATCCAAACATCAAAACATATAAATGCTTGGAGCATTGTTGCACCAACAATCTCCCCCTTTTTGATGTTTGACAATCATTTAAGTTTAGGTCTTTAAAAATATAATCATATTTCCAATATAGATTCTAACTTAAACATTCCTTCTCCCCCTTTGACAGACATCAAAAAGAGAAGGATTCATAAATGAAAGAGTTAAGGGTATTGGATCTTGGACTAAGGTATAAGATTGAAATTAAGCTCCCCCTTAATCCAAGATATGATGTGTAAACCATATTTGAAGCAAAGCATATCAATGAATTAAACATGAAGTTCTAACTTTGCACTAACAATGGATTTTAGGAAAGAAAACGATATTATATATGAAACTCCCCCTAAAACACTGCATTAATCCGTCCTAAAACTTTGTTTATTGCAACATTATCATACCATAGTTGTAGGACATCAAGGATACACTAAATATCAGAAAATGGAGCTTAATATCAGAAAACGCGATTGTATCGATCATTGGTTTACGAACGGTCATTACTAGACTAGCGAAATTTGACCTTTTATTTAACTTTAGAAATGCGGTAGAAATTCCAGAAATCTTGAAAAATCACGAAATTTCGCGTACACATTTCTGAAATCATACTTGATGAAGGAAAAACAATTTGAAAAATATATGTTTTTCAGATTTCAAGATTGATACAATCTTGGAATCTAACAAAAGTTTTAAAGAGTTTGCAACCTTTGTATCACTTTTGTGGTTCATTTGGAAATTGTTTTTCAAAATATGATGAACATAGTTTAAAATATATATTATTTGGAATTTCCAACCATGTTCTTTGAGCTATGTATCCATTACTTGAATACAAGCCTTCCCAATGATTGGTCCATAAGGTGTTTATGTCTCTAGGTGTGTCATTGGCTCATAGTAATGCATCATAACAAGCATGATGAGCCAAGTACACCTTCCCTATTATCTCACATGGTTCTAGGTGTCTCAATACAAAAATCAAGGTTCTTAAGGCTTTTTGTGAGATGTAACAAGGTATAAAGATAACATATAAACATGGGATCATGCAAGCCTAGAATTTTACTCCACAAAGCACATACCAAGCTCTCTCCTTAAAGATGAAAATTCATTTTCGGGAAGAGCTTTGGTGAAGATATCGGCAAGGTTGGACTTAGATTCTACATAATTAAGTTCAATGTCCCCTCTTGCCACGTGATCTCTTATGAAGTGATGTTTCACTTCAATGTGCTTGGTCCTAGAGTGATGTACCGGATTTTTGGTCAAGTTGATGGTACTCACATTGTCACAATAAACCTTAATGTTAGAGTAGTGTAGCTCATAGTCCACAAGAGTATGTCTCATCCAAAGCAATTGAGCTACACAACCACCCATAGCCACATATTAGACGGTGGTTGATAAAGCAACACAATGTTGCTTCCTACTACTCAACTAACTAGGAGGACCCAAGAAATTGGCATCCACCACTAGTACTTTTCCTATCCAATTTGCACCCGGCATAATCGGAATCGGTATAACCAAGCAATTCAAATGACCTAGTCCTAGGATACCAAAGTCCTACATTTAGAGTACCTTTAATATATCTTAAAATTCTTTTGTGGCTACTAAATGTGATTCTTTGGCACAAGATTGGTATCTTGCACACATACCTACCGCAAATAAAATATCGGGTCTACTAGGTTAGGTATAGTAGGCTACCTATCATACTCCTATAAAGTTTAAGATCGATTGATTTACCATCATGATCACTATCTATTCTAGTGCTAGTGGCCATAGGAGTGCTTACAATTTTGGCATTTTCCAAACCAAATTTCTTGATCATTTCATTTGCATATTTGGTTTGATAAATATGGATACCTTCATTGGTTTGTTTTACTTGTAATCCTAGGAAAAAATTGAGTTCTCCAACTAAACTCATTTCAAATTCATTTTCCATATTTTTTATAAAGTCTTGAAGTAGATCATCATTTGTAGACCCAAAGATGATATCATCAACATATACTTGGGCTATGAATATATCTTTCAATGTTGACTTTATAAATAAGGTTTGATCTACTTGTCCTCTTCTAAAATCCTTAGAAATTAAGAAGGATGACAATCTTTCATACCATGCCCTAGGAGCTTGCTTTAACCCATATAATGCTTTCCTAAGCTTATATACATGATTTGGATAATCTATGTTCTCAAACCCGGGTGGTTGCTCTACATACACTTCCTCCTTAATAAAACCATTTAAAAATGCCGATTTAACATCCATTTGGTAAAGTTTAAATCCCATGTAGGAAGCATACCCTAAGAGAATTCTAATAGATTCTAATCTAGCAACCGGGGCATAAGTCTCATCATAGTCAAGCCCCTCAACTTGATTAAATCCCCTAGCAACCAACCTAGCCTTATTTCTAGTGATATTCCCTTGGTCATCTAACTTATTCCTAAAGACCCATCTTGTAGTAATTATGGTGCTATCATTGGGTCTAGGTACTAACTCCCAAACTTGACTCCTCTCAAATTGAGCCAATTCATCTTGCATTGCCAAAATCCAATCCGGATCATGGAGTGCATCATTGATCGATTTAGGCTCAATTTGTGAGATGAGAGCAACTTGACTAGTAGGAGCCCTATGAAATGACCTAGTTCTTACTCCTTGAGATAGATCTCCTACTACTTGGTCAAGTGGATGATCTTGATGAATTCTTAGGTTTCTAGAAGGGGTTTCAAATTGATCATTGTTATCCTCCACCCTTCTTTCATCATCGAATCTTCTTTTCCTCCCCTTGATCATTGCCCTAATAGTCAAATTTTGAAGTTTTTGGGTAATGTCTTGATTATTGTCATTAATATCCTTATCAATGGAGGACTTTCTAGGGTAGGTACTCGTAGTTTCATCAAATTTAACATTTGAGGACTCCTCAATCCCTTAGGTTCTCTTATTGTAGACTCTATACCCTTTACTTGTGGATGAGTATCCAACTAGAATTCCCTCATCCGCTTTAGATTCAAATTTCCCTAAGTTGTCTTTGGTATTTAAGATATAAACTTTACATCCAAAGACTTTGAAATAGTGAATTGTGGGAATAGTTCCATTCCATAGTTCAAAAGGTGTCTTTCCTAAAAACCTATGGATTTGAACCCTATTTTGGATATAGCAAGCGGTATTAACCGCTTCCGCCCACAAGTAGCTAGGTAGAGAATATGCATTTAGCATAGTCCTAGCCGCTTCTTGTAGGGCACGATTTCTCCTTTCCACCACCCCATTTTGTTGGGGTGTTCTAGGACAAGAGAACTCATGCTTGTACCCTTGCTCTAAACAAAATTGTGAAAATTTAAAGTTTTCAAATTCACCACCATGATCACTACGGATCCGGTTGATTTTGAGTTTCTTTTCATTTTCAACCCTTTTACTAAATCCTATGATTATTTCTAAGGTATCATCCTTATGTTTCATAAAGTAAACCCAAGTATACCTAGAAAAATCATCCACAATGACTAAACAATATTTGTTACCATTTAAAGATGGAGTGCTATGGCAATCAAATAAATCAAGATGCAATAATTCTAATGGTAAAAGGCGTATTAATTAAGGTTTTACCTTTGTGTGATGCTTTTGTTTGTTTTCCTTCTTGGCATGCATCACACATTTTGTTCTTGACATACTTGATCTTTGGTAGCCCTTTGACCAACTCCATCTTGGCTACCTTGGCTATGTTTTTCATGTTGATGTGCCCCAATCTTCTATGCCATAGCCAACATTCTTCTTCTTTTGCCACAAGACACTTAGTAGAAATGTTAGAAGCATATGAAAGATCAACATAATAGATGTTTGATTTCCTATATCCAACTAACATGCAATCATTTAATTCCTTGTGTTTAATCATGCATTTAGAGGATTCAAAGCGAGACATGATAGTTTGCATCACAAAGTTGACTAACACTTAATAAATTAAACTTCATATTTTCAACTAGCAAGACTTTGTGAATAACAATTTTAGGGGTACCTCAATTGTACCTCTACCTAGTATCTTGAGTTTTCCACTATTCCCAAAGATACTCCCTTCTTCACATATTTAATTGTGGAGAACTTGCTCACATCCCCGGTCATATGTGTTGAGCAACCGCTATCCACAATCCACATACCTCGCTCTCCTACCTAAATCACATGAAAAACACAAGCTTTTGGTACCCAAACATTTGGACCGGTAACATTAATTAAAAACTTCTTAGGTACCCAAGCTTTCTTAACCTTACCCTTGATGGTTCCTTTCCTATTAATTAATGAAATATAAGCAACCTCTTTCTCTTTTGGCTTATATCCTAAACCGGCCTTGTTATAAACCGCTCTTTGCCTACTAAGGATCATGTCAAGACCTTTTGAGCCATTTGAAAATTTTTCTAAACATGTTTTCAATTTACTAACCTCATCCTTAAGTTTTTCATTTTCTTCCCTAAGCATGCTAGAGTCAACATGTAAAAGTTTTTCATCCCTAATGGCTTTTAATTCTATCTTCATGCTCTTAACCTTAGATTTAGATTTATCTAGAGCTTCTTGAAGATATGCAATTGACTTATAAAGAAGTTCTACTTTAGGAGAATTCATTACCTCATCGTCACTAGATGACGATTCATCATGAGAGCTTTCTTCTTGGCTTGATGTTCGGAATCATCTCCTAGTGCCATGAGTGCCACATGGCGAGTGATGTGGCAAAGCTCATCATCGGAAGATGAGTCTTCAATGCTTGGTGTGTCCCATGTGGTTTGAGCCACCATAGCCTCCTTCTTCTTCTTCTCCTTCTTGTCCTTCTTCTTCTTTTCTTTTTCCTCCTTCTTCTTTAGCTCCGGGCAATTTGGCTTTATGTGCCCCTTCTTATTGCAAGCATGACAAATCACATTATTGTTAAAATTTGAATTACCTACTTTTACCTCTTGATGAGTGGAACCCCTTCCTTGCTTCTCTATTCTTGAATTCCTTTGATTTTCTAAGGAACTTCTTGACAAAATGGGCCACCTCACTATCTGAGTCTCTATCACTACTTGACTCTTGCTCCGACTCGGATGAAGATGACACCTCTTTCCTTTCTTTCTTCTTCTTTTCTTTCTTTTCAACAAATAGGGCTAAACCCTTTTCCTTAGAAGACATGTTAGTTTGTTCATGCAATTCAAACTCACAAAATAGTTCATCAATTTTAATTTGTGAGAGATCCCTAGTTACCTTAATGGCATCAACTATAGAGGTCCATAAAGAATTTCTAGGAAAAGCTTGTAAAATATACCTTACTAAATCCCGGTTGTCAACTCGCTCACCTATGATATGGAGTCCGTTCACAATTTCCTTGAACCTTCCATGCATTTGGCTTACGGTTTCATGCATCTTCATTTGGAAGGCTTGAAGTTGTCCAATTAGAAGGTCCTTCTTTGCCCTCTTTGACTCCTTGGAACCTTCATTTAGCTCAATGAGCTTTTCCCATAGCTCCTTGGCGGATTCAAAAGGCCCCACCTTGTTGAGTTGCTCCATTGTGACGCGCATTGGATGGTGAGGGCGGCTTTTGCATTTGACTCAAATTGCGGTTCATCTCCCTTGTCCAATCCTTGCTTGGAATAGGGTTTCCACGCTCATCCACCGGTTCCTCGAAGCCATCTACAACACTATGCCAAATTTCAATATTACTCATTAAATAGTACTTCATCCTACCTTTCCAATATGCGAAGTGACTCCCATCGAAGAGTGGTGGCTTGGCGATGCTATATCCCTCTTGAAGAGCCATTGATGCCTTGGTTGATGGTGAGATCTTCCAAGCGATCCGGGCTCTGATACCACTTGTTAGGACCTTTGTAACGCTAGAGGGGGGGTGATTAGCGTTTCTTCGTTTCTACAATCAAGTTAGCGGAAGCAATACAAATACAAAATGAATACAAATACGAAATAAGAAACCAAACGCTAACACCCAATTTTACGTGGTTGGAGATGGCGCTCCTACTCCGGCAATCCATAAGGTGGATTAGCCCTAGCCAAGCTTCACTATCTTCTCCTTTGGATGAACCAAGGTGGAGAAACCTTTCTTACAATACTCTCCTCTTCTTTACAATGATGGATGATGAAGAACAAGAGGAGGTTTTGGATTGCTAAAAACACTTAGAAAACTTGGTGAGCACGAGGATGAAGTTAGGAGTTAGAGCACTAGCCTCACCATGCTCCCCATGACCCCTTTTTATAGAAGAGGGGCTGTTTTTCCCGTTGGGCCTCGATCAGTCGACTGATGCATGCCATCGATCATTGCTTGCGCTCAGCGGCCACGAAATCACGATCTCCGCGGAGATTCGTAGCCGCAATCTCCAGCGGCGGGTGATCGATCGGTGATCCCTCCATCGATCGTGATGGGTGATGCGATCAGTGATCTGAAGCGATCGCGCATTCGTGGCATTTCTTTCCTTGATCGGTCATTGTTGCCCATAGCGCCGATCGATCGTAGTATCGATCGACATGCCCAAGGCGATCGGTGATGGTCGAGGTTTCACTGACTCGGTAAACCGACTCACGATCGGCGATACATCGATCGATCGATACTCATTAAGTATGAATAATTCATACTTGTTTTTATACCCTAGACCTAGACTCAACCTTCTAGCTCCGTATTAAGCCTTGCGCCTTCAGGATCCCTCCGAGTCCGCGACTTGTTCATCCTTTGCGCTTTGCTTCCAAGAGCTTCCTTCGGTTTCGTCATGTCTTGGGTTGCCAAATCTTGGACTTTATGCCCAAGACTACAAGCTTGGACTTATGCTGCCAAGACCTTACTTTGGACTTCCTTTGCCAAGGTTCACTTGGACTTTACGCTGCCAAGACTACAAGCTTGGACTTATGCTGCCAAGACCTTACTTTGGACTTCCTTTGCCAAGGTTCACTTGGACTTTACGCTGCCAAGACTACAAGCTTGGTCTTATGCTGCCAAGTCCATCCCTTGGACTTCCTTTGCCAAGATCATACTTGGACTTCTCTTTTACCTGTCACTTAAACACATTCGCAATTTAGATCACAACACATTGCCTAACTTAAATGATTATCCAAACATCAAAACATATAAATGCTTGGAGCATTGTTGCACCAACACTGAGCTGGTGATTGGAGCTGGGATTTCCATCGGTGAACCATTCCGAGCCGCCTCAGCACCTCCGTAGCTTGGATCGGTTTTGGGCAGTGTTTTGGAGCTCGGATTTTGCCGGTGAACAGAGCTACTGAGGGAGGATCTACCGTGTTGGTAAGTCGATCCGTTCTTTCTGTCCACTGTACTATATTGAAATTGCTAGGTAGTTGTAGTGAGTTCTATGTGTTTGTGATGTTGGTAATCGACGGTGAACAGGGGAGGTGGCTGTCGGTGAAGATTTGGCCGGTAAGTGTGTTATCCTTTTTGTTTCATTTGTAAAGTGCTGTGAATTCTGTGGTGTGCCAATGTTATTGAGATCCGATGAGTGCTGTGAATGGAGCATCGTGTGGGGCGGTTTGGAGTGGGATCCAATTGATGTAGGTGTTGTTCAGTGGTTCAATTGTTGTTCAGTAATCTTGGAGTTGCTATTTCATTGCAGTTGGTGATTTGTTCAGATCAGTGAAGTTGTTGTGCCGATTGAGTGGAGAATTGTTTAATTCGATTTTCCTTTAATTGATTGTGTGGATGATCTGGTTATGCTCATGGTTGAGTGTTACTGTAAATGATGGAGCTGTCATGGCTGTGAATGATGGTGTGTGTGTAAATTTAGTGATCTATTGTGAGTGTCGTTTAGATCTATATATTGATCTTGTTGATGTGGGAGCAAGTTGGTTTTGGTGTATCAAATTGGAGTTTCTACCTCGTAGGCGGGGAAATGGTGCGAATATAGAATGAATTAGTATGTTTTTCATATAATTATGAGAGATTCGTATTTAATCATAATTTGTTGTTATTGTGCAGGTTTGAGATCTGAAGCAAGTTCGCTAGTAGTGAGCATTATTTGAGCCAGATCGTGGGTAATATCTACCTGGTCCGGTAGTTTGATCAACTCTAGTGCATGATCTTGGATTTATGTTTATACCTGTTTACCTTAAATCCACTCTTATTTAATCATATGCTTGTACTGCCTTGACCTTTGAGATATATACTCTGTTACTCATTGATTATCTAGCACGAATAGGAACTATAAATCCTATTACGTATTAGCTTATGGATGTTCAGTAAATACAAGTGGTTAGGTTTATCTTTATGACTTCAGATTGGGTTACTGTCTTACATCACTAGGTTAGGTGATGGTTTGGATTATGGAATCGATTGTTATATCATATCCGTATTAGTGGTGCAATTATAATGGATCTAGTTGTCTGTGCATAGATAATTGTATGATTGTCAGTATGTGACCAGGGACTAGAGGTCCTAGTGTGATGGTATATCCATTAGGGATTGTGTGTCTGTGTATGGTTATATGGACGGTCGATTGTATATCGCTACGGGCTAGAGGTCTTAGCATGGTTGACTGTCAGGTGTGTATGACTCTTTGTGTGATAGAGAGAGTCTTATGGATTGTAGTCTTTGCATGGTTGACTTTCAGTTGACTAGGTCTCCCCGTGAGTTAGGGAGTGTTGCGAGGATTTGTGTGTCACGACTGGGTATGCCTTGTGGTTGAGATGAGTTGTCAGTCATCCTGCCTCCTCGGCCACTCGGGGTAGTGGTTGCAGGGTTGAGGGCAGAGCATTGTGTGCGTGCCGTTCTCGGTCACTAGGGATGGTGGTAGTGGAGATGCGCACTCGCCAGCCATGCGGAGTGGTAGTTAGCGACTCACCCACTATAGATGGTGGTCGTGTGATGCGAGTAGTCTGGGTGCGTGCTCGCCTACTCATGGGTAGGGACGAGCTGCAGCGAGGACCCCGTGTGAGTAGCATATAGCTCTATGGTGGCTAGCTCTTTTCATACTACCCAACCTCGGCCACTCGAGAGTGGTGACTGAGTCGGGATAGTTGTCATGTTGTGCCACCTAGGCCACTGGGTCGTGGTAGCGAGTTACGCATGTGACATGACCATGCATATGCATTGCTGATATATATATGTATGCATGTATTTGATATATGTTTTACATATGCCTGTGAGATGCTGCATTTGAGTGAGCTATGATTGTTGCACATGCTTGTACCTCATGATACATGTCATTTGCATTTTATATACTGTTATGTGTTGAGCATGATATATGGGTTTGTCCTGACTGATGTATGCATTTGATTAGTGTCATGTCATAGTGTGGTATGGACCGGGTTGTTATTACAGGTGATCATATACTGTTTATATGTTGGCGTATTGGTCAGGTATGGGATTGACTGAGTATGTTATATGGGTTATGTTATTGTAAATCTGTTCAGGATGATATAGCGTATGGTGGTGCAGACCGTCAGGTATGTTGGTACATTACTTTCTTGTTCAGTTGATCAGTTTAGTATATACATTGAGTATGACTTTACTGTAGTTACTTGTTATTAGATTTGGATATGACTCTATGTCTATTGGAATCATGTTGTATACCTGTAGATCTTCACATGTATACTTGTAGATCTATCCTTATATGTTGTTCATGCACTTTCTATATATTACCCCTGAGTTTATACTCACCACCCCTGGACCCTGGGCTTCCTGTCGCCCAGATAACAGGTAGAAGACTCTTTGGACGTTCGGAGCTCCGCCAGCTGATCCCATCTCACACCGGACGAATGGATATGTTTTCCGTATTGTTGTATTTCTACAGATTGTCGTTTTGTGGTTTTAACCTGTATTATTTCCGTATCTGTGATATACGGACGTGTTGTATGTATTTGGCTTTCGATGTGACTTCTATTATGTTTCTTGTTGTGTCAAGTCACTCCGGAGTGCACAGTTGGGTCATTGTATATTGTTTTATCTGTTGTATGTTTCCGCTGTGTTTAGTGCATTTTTATATGTTGATATCTGTGTATATCATATTGTTGTTGTGGGCCTACGGGCCTTGTATTAACCCGATATGTTGCCACGTACAGGGGAGATGCCGTCCGTTTGCTTTTCGGCACGGCATACTCTCGGGGCGTGACAATTTTATTGGTATCAGAGCCCTAGGTTGCGAAGTCCATTTTCGGATTTGATTTCGTTCGGACATCGAGTTTTGCTTTACTCGGTTTTGTTTCGTGAGTTTTGGGATCTGGCTGTTGCGGACATCTCCGAGCTACAAGGATTAAGGTATGTTAACTGTTATTACATATCCTTCTGTTTGGCGATGCCTTTAGTTGCTTATAACAGTGCATGACTTGTAGTATGTTAATCAAGATATTAAATGCAGTGGTTTGAGTTGACCACGGGAACGATATGTTGAGGTTATTAGACATGTACCTGCTATCGAAAAGGTAATTACCTTTGAGAGCCGACTGATACCGAGTCGGATAGCAGAGATTAGGTAGTCACATCTCTTGTGGAGATCAAGGATTTCAGTCTTAAGATTTCCACTAATTATGTTAGTCAGATCATTACCCATGGGGTAATGGACAAGCGAGTATACTATTGCGGATGCAGATAGTAGAAAATTAGTGGATGATATTCATGGGGATTTTGATCCTTGGACTGATCGTTCTAGGTTGTATAACATTGGGAGTACTTTTGGAGTACTTGACTCGGGTTATACGAAGATAGTAGTGTTAGTGGCATACCATTATCCGGATATAGCCGGTAGTTGGTAGAAGAGATGGGAAGTAACCTACGAGAAATGATGTATCACTTAGTCACAGTTCAATGATGTTGTGAGATAGTATTTTCCCATGTCATCTTCTTTGACTCATTGTCAAGGAATTCTTGGGCTTTAGGTCGAGTGATCGTTTGATAATGGAAGTACCATACAGAGTTGTTAGACTTGCGAAAGTTACGACCATTTAATAACCCAAGAATGTGATTGGGTTGGTTTTGACCACCCACGGGTTATCGGTTGACATCTTGATCAGGATGTTTGGATCTCCTACCAGATCCTACCGGAAGTCCTTAGACCGAGTCATGTGTATAGAAATGGCTCCGTAGCAAGTGTTTTAAGAGTTGGAGATTTGATAAGCATATATTGCAAGTCAAATTATTGGAATTAGAAGTCTCCGAATGTTGGATAAAAGGAGCAAGATTAAAATCGTGAGTCACGAGCGACTATTGGAGAGTTTTCCGATCATAGAAGACCGATTGTGGATTGTCGTGACTTCTCATGTTTATCAGTGAACTCGGAGGAAAGACTCAGAAAGGAGATTATGTGTGATCACGGTTCTGGTTACGAGACACAGTCGATTATCAGAGGACCATTGTATCTGTTTCTACTATAATCAGCCGGTATCTACGATGAGTGTATGTATTTTGAAGACTTCGATTGAAGACTATGGATGATGCTTTCGAGCGGACGATCCACAACCTCGAAAGCTGAGATCATTACAGAAGATGGAATATAACATCAGCAACGATCTACTACCTCAGATATAGTTGGAGCTTTTTGATATTTTCATCCGGAAGAAGCGAGTTACCCAAAGACTATCGGCCAGAGGACATATCGAAGGCTTCGGGCGTTGAGACAACGGTTACTTATCCAGACGACGACAACTGTTACCTTTCCAGACGACGACAACTGTTACTTTCCCAGATGTGGTTATGCTTTATACAGAGGAGAGATTTTACGATGATGGTCGTATTTACGCATATTCTCCGGGTGCAGCTATTCCTTTCACAGAGATGGAGTGTGCTATGATGTTGGCGATTCTTGATACTCTCCGGATGTGTATCCTTTGCGATACAGGTGTTTATCATCTCCATTGCGATTGTTTGATTGTACCTCATTTGTTGATTGACTTGGTTCCTTCATGATAGTCTTTGCATCCGTCAGCAGAGGTTGGACAAGTTTACATAATTACTCGAGAAGAAGTATAGAAGACCGAAGGATCGATCCTTCGGGGTATTACTTTAGGTTATCCTATTTGCGGATATATCGAGAGATACTGGTAGTTTACAGGTATCTTTATCTTGAACGTTCTTATATAGGATTAGAAGGATTCCTATACATCGACTTATGGGTTGGTGGTGTCTCTATCGTCAAGTGAGATGTTGACCAGCAACCAAGAAGTCAAGGGATACCTTTAGCTTTTGCTAGATATACCTCCACTATAGACATATCCTTACGGATAGTTGGATTGTTGGAGCGTTGGTATACTAGGACTCTCGGATGTACGTATAATCCGAGAGTATTTGGATGTAGTTTTGGATAAACTCTCGAGCTTGCCACTGCATGGGCAAGTAGAGTAAGCGATTGAGGTGATTTCGGGAATAGTCCTGATATTGGGGACCTCATACCGGGAGATGATTTTATGGGTATCAGTGTTGCTAAACACTATGGGAGATTTATCTGCTTTAGTGTTTCTTCTTGAGAAGACTTGTAACTCTTTGTTAGAAGAGAGTCGGACCCTGAGGTTATGCATCGATTATCGATGATTGGAATGCATTAGTTGAGAATGAGTATCCTTCGTTAGGGATAGATGATTTGTTTAGATCAGCTAAATGACACCTGTGTATATCCTAGGGTTGGCCTACGACTGGAGGTTTGATATTGTAGTGACTTAGTGTCATACAATTATCATGGTCGGTGTGATGATTAAGCTATCTGTAGCTTAGAGTAAAAGGATGCAGGTGTATAAAAGACGACATTTCATACTTAGTATGAATTTTAGGAGATGTTGATAATGTTGTTAGACTTATTAATGATTTAGTCGTTCATGGATTTGGAGGAATCAAGTACTCTTGGAGTATTTGAGATCGATTGTCATAATATCTGTGGAGGATATATTTATGGATATATTCCCAATCTTAGGGGAAATTGTGGTGTTCCTAGATTGATTTGGTATTTACCATAGATGAGGATAGGATCTTTAGCGATACTATATCACCGACTAGTTGGACCAACAAGGTGATGGAAATCACCTGGTCGGAAGTTGTGAAGCTAGGTTTCAGGGCCTAGATGATGACTGACTTTTGCATTAGTGTTAGTTAGTCCTTCCGTTGGGGATGTAAGGGTACTGCACATAGATGCAATATTTCAGGGATTAGGAGCGATCCCGATGTAGTTGAATGGGACGTATATTATGTGTATGCTAGTTGAGAAACTAGTGAGATTAGTCATTATGGTCTTCCAGTTACTTCCGGTTCTATATGACCGAGTGGATTTTGAAATAGTAGATTGGTTCTCTGGTGAGAAAGTAATTCTCCGTTTCCGAGGAGAATAGTGGGTTACAGAGTTGTATTTCACTTTAAGAAGAGTTGTTTCAGAAGACTCTTCATTCGAGAGTGAAGATGTATTCGGAGCGTATCCGAAAATAGCGAGTTTGAGACATCCTTTGTGGTGGAACGATATATGGGATACGGTTGATTTCGTAGTTGATGTTGGGTATGCCAACAAGCAAAGGTGAAATATTGTGATCGGTAGGGTCACGTACTGTGATAAAGTGGGAGCCTAGTATGTTAGACTGTGTAGGGAGATTATCTAGAAATCGGAAAGGACTTGAGGTGATTTGGGTAATCGATGATCGATTAGCTAGATCTACTCATTTTCTTCCGAGCCGTAAGATAAATTTCGTTGGATCGCTTGATGGAATTATATCCATGGAGTATCCTTGGGTATCATTTCTGATAGTGATTCATGATTCACCTTACGATTCTGGCAAAGTCTCCCATTGGTTATGGATATAGAGCTCCACTTTGGTACAGTTATTGACCTCTTAATAGGTTGATAGAGAGTGTATAAGAGCTGGAATGTAATATTCGAGCTCAGTACCCCACTTAGTCACTTGAAGTGTGACTTTGCTCCAGATACTTGAGATGATTATTGTGACATCTCGCTTGTACATGAGTCGGAAATTTGGGGACCAAATTTTTATAAGTGGGGGAGAATGTAAAATACGGAAAAAAAAATTTTATATATATGGATTAAACCCTTTAATTAATTGGGTTTAATTAGGGGATTAATTGACTTAATTAGTGGGCTGAAATTGGGTTAAAACCTGTTGGGCTGAGTCTATTGGGCCAAATGGTTGGGCTGGAAATGGGCTGAACCGGTTGGATTTAATTTGAGTTGGGCTTGAAATTGGCTGAACCAAATGTTGGATTGGGTTAAGTTAGATTGGGTTTAAACCGGTTCGGATTGGGCTGGGTTAACCGAATCGCGGAACGATAATTAAATGCCGCCGAATGAACCCAGCGCATTCGCGATCCCCATTTCTTCTCCGCGACATTTCCTCTGCTCCGCGCGATCGCGTCACACTCTCCTCGGCGTCGATCTGAAGGCAGCTCGACGACGCCCTCACCGCAGCAGCTGCGCTAGTGGGCTGAACTCCGGTCGAGGAACAAGGGGATTCTTGCTTAAGGGATCTCGGAGATTTCCGTCGGCGGACCGGCGATGTTATCGCCGCGGCAGCAGGCTGCCGATTCAGGTACTATAGCTAGGGTTAGGTTTCAATCGCTGTTTCCTCTGGATGTAGCTGTGTATTCATCGGTTGAGCTCCAATCTATGGTATGGCGGTGATCGAGCTCCGATCTTCGCGCTAAATAGGACGAGGAAGGAGGATTTCGGTGGAGGCCGGTGTGATTGAGCCGGATTTCCATCGGTGAACCATTCCGAGCCGCCTCAGCACCTCCG
Source organism: Wurfbainia villosa (assembly GCA_025175895.1). Classification (NCBI taxonomy): domain Eukaryota; kingdom Viridiplantae; phylum Streptophyta; class Magnoliopsida; order Zingiberales; family Zingiberaceae; genus Wurfbainia; species Wurfbainia villosa. The sequence continues at coordinate 84,495,322 of CM045988.1, forward strand.
TAGCTTGGATCGGTTTTGGGCAGTGTTTTGGAGCTCGGATTTTGCCGGTGAACAGAGCTACTGAGGGAGGATCTACCGTGTTGGTAAGTCGATCCGTTCTTTCTGTCCACTGTACTATATTGAAATTGCTAGGTAGTTGTAGTGAGTTCTATGTGTTTGTGATGTTGGTAATCGACGGTGAACAGGGGAGGTGGCTGTCGGTGAAGATTTGGCAGGTAAGTGTGTTATCCTTTTTGTTTCATTTGTAGAGTCTTTGTGAATTACATGGTGTGCCAATGTTATTGAGATTCGATGAGTGCTGTGAATGGAGCATCGTGTGGGGCGGTTTGGAGTGGGATCCAATTGATGTAGGTGTTGTTCAGTGGTTCAATTGTTGTTCAGTAATCTTGGAGTTGCTATTTCATTGCAGTTGGTGATTTGCTCAGATCAGTGAAGTTGTTGTGCCGATTGAGTGGAGAATTGTTTAATTCGATTTTCCTTTAATTGATTGTGTGGATGATCTGGTTATGCTCATGGTTGAGTGTTACTGTAAATGATGGAGTCATATGGTGTGAACGATGGTGTGTGTGTGAATTTAGTGATCTATTGTGAGTGTTGTTTAGATCTATATATTGATCTTGTTGATGTGGGAGCAAGTTGGTTTTGGTGTATCAAATTGGAGTTTCTACCTCGTAGGCGGGGAAATGGTGCGAATATAGAATGAATTAGTATGTTTTTCATATAATTATGAGAGATTCGTATTTAATCATAATTTGTTGTTATTGTGCAGGTTTGAGATACGAAGCAAGTTCGCGGCCGTGAGCATTATTTCGAGCTTCGTATCAGGTGGGTAATATCTACCTGGTCCGGTAGTTTGATCAACTCTAGTGCATGATCTTGGATTTATGTTTATACCTGTTTACCTTAAATCCACTCTTATTTAATCATATGCTTGTACTGCCTTGACCTTTGAGATATATACTCTGTTACTCATTGATTATCTAGCACGAATAGGAACTATAAACCCTATTACGTATTAGCTGATGGATGTTCAGTAAATACAAGTGGTTAGGTTTATCTTTATGACTTCAGATTGGGTTACTGTCTTACATCACTAGGTTAGGTGATGGTTTGGATTATGGAATCGATTGTTATATCATATCCGTATTAGTGGTGCAATTATAATGGATCTAGTTGTCTGTGCATAGATAATTGTATGATTGTCAGTATGTGACCAGGGACTAGAGGTCCTAGTGTGATGGTATATCCATTAGGGATTGTGTGTCTGTGTATGGTTATATGGACGGTCGATTGTATATCGCTACGGGCTAGAGGTCTTAGCATGGTTGACTGTCAGGTGTGTATGACTCTTTGTGTGATAGAGAGAGTCTTATGGATTGTAGTCCTTGCATGGTTGACTTTCAGTTGACTAGGTCTCCCCGTGAGTTAGGGAGTGTTGCGAGGATTTGTGTGTGAGCTATGCATCATTACATTTCATGCATGCTGACGACTGGGTATGCCTTGTGGTTGAGACGAGTTGTCAGTCATCCTGCCTCCTCGGCCACTCGGGGTAGTGGTTGTAGGGTTAAGGGCAGAGCATTGTGTGCGTGCCGTTCTCGGCCACTAGGGATGGTGGTAGCTGGAGATGCGCACTTGGCCACTGTGCGGAGTGGTAGTTAGTGCACTCACCCACTATAGATGGTGGTCGTGTGATGTGCAGTAGTCCTGGGTGCAGTGCTCGTCTACTCATGGGTAGGGACGGAGCGGCTAGCAGCAGGGACCCCCGTGTGAGTAGCATATAGCTCTATGGCGGCTAGCTACTGTTTCATACTACCCAACTCGGTCACTCGAGAGTGGTGACGGCTGGAGTCGGGATAGTTGTCATGTTGTGCCACCTAGGCCACACTGGGGTCGTGGTAGCGAGTTGGGTACGCAGACATGACTATGCATATGCATTGCTGATATATATATGTATACATGTATTTGATATATGTTTTACATATGTCTGTGAGATGCTGCATTTGAGTGAGCTATGATTGTTGCACATGCTTGTACCTCATGATACATGTCATTTGCATTTTATATACTGTTATGTGTTGAGCATGATATATGGGTTTGTCCTGACTGATGTATGCATTTGATTAGTGTCATGTCATAGTGTGGTATGGACCGGGTTGTTATTACAGGTGATCATATACTGTTTATATGTTGGCGTATTGGTCAGGTATGGGATTGACTGAGTATGTTATATGGGTTATGTTATTGTAAATCTGTTCAGGATGATATAGCGTATGGTGGTGCAGACCGTCAGGTATGTTGGTACATTACTTTCTTGTTCAGTTGATCAGTTTAGTATATACATTGAGTATGACTTTACTGTAGTTACTTGTTATTAGATTTGGATATGACTCTATGTCTATTGGAATCATGTTGTATACCTGTAGATCTTCACATGTATACTTGTAGATCTATCCTTATATGTTGTTCATGCACTTTCTATATATTACCCCTGAGTTTATACTCACCACCCCTGGACCCTGGGCTTCCTGTCGCCCAGATAACAGGTAGAAGACTCTTTGGACGTTCGGAGCTCCGCCAGCTGATCCCATCTCACACCGGACGAATGGACATGTTTTCCGTATTGTTGTATTTCTACAGATTGTCATTTTGTGTTTTTAACCTGTATTATTTCCGTATCTGTGATATACGGACGTGTTGTATGTATTTGGCTTTCGATGTGACTTCTATTATGTTTCTTGTTGTGTCAAGTCACTCCGGAGTGCACATTTGGGTCATTGTATATTGTTTTATCCGTTGTATGTTTCCGCTGTGTTTAGTGCATTTTTATATGTTGATATCTGTGTATATCATATTGTTGTTGTGGGCCTACAGGCCTTGTATTAACCCGATATGTTGCCACGTACAGGGGAGATGTCGTCCGTTTGCTTTTCGGCACGGCATACTCTCGGGGCGTGACAATACTGCTCTGGCGCGATACCAAACCGCCCTAGAATGAATCAAATTGCCCTGGTAACTCTTCAAACTACCCTGATAACTCTTCAAACTACCCTAGCAACTCTCGCTCTCAACTTAAACGATTTGTCAAACACCAAAATATATCTTGGAGTATCAGCTCCAACAGGGATAACTTCCCTAACTACCCTCCTAATGACCTCCTAGGCTTTGGAGCCTTAGTCATTTTGGTCTTGTCTAGGTCAACCCTAGGGATGACTTCCCGTGTGAACTTCTTAGTGGCGTTCTTAGGTTTCTTTGAAACCTTGGCTACTAGACACTTGCCATAGTCAACTCTAGGGATAACTTCCCTTGTGACTTTGACTTTCCTAGACCTAGTATTGGTTCCATTGTCAAATGGAATATTATGATAGGTATGCTTATCTATCTTGGACATAGGTTTGTGACCCAACTCCTATCCTTTGGTAGTTCTTGCCTCATAACATCTAAACCTTGCCCATTATACCCTTTACTTGAATTTGTCATCTTATTATAGGTCTTATTCAATTTCTCAAGCCTTGACCTCAATACTTGATTTTCTTTTTCTAACTTGTCCAATTTTGATTATCCATTATATTTTTGGACATGGTTCTTCTTCCTAGACATATGTCTACCCTTCTTAGGGTTAATGCCTAGGTTTTCTAGCTTCCTATCCTTAGGTGTGGTAGTCCTAGAGTTAATGGGTCTAGATTTATCCTTAGATTTAATTTCATACGATTTAGCCCCTAAACAAAAATATTTATTATTGGCGTGATTTCTATCATGATGAACAATAGCAAGAAAATTATTAACATGTGATACCTTGCTAGCATGCTTCTTGACATTACATAGAGTAGGAGCGTTATTAAATGTTACCTTGGGGCTTGCCTTAGCTCCCCCTACTTGTGAGCTCCTTACTTTGTCCTTTTTGGAGTGACTCCCCCTAAGACATTGACTCCTATAATGACTCCGTTATTGGCACTTGAAGCACACAACGCGCTCCTTGCTCTTGCGTATTGGGGCTTTGGCCTCCTTAGGCTTCAACTTGGCCATTGACACTTAAGTTGTCTTCTTAGCTTTTTTTGGACAATTACTCTTATAGTGTCCTATTTCCCTACACTCAAACACACATAATATGATTTTTTATTTTTAATACATGCATTTGAGTTACCTTGCTCGGTAAAGGAATTTTGGTCTAGTCCTTCATGGCTCCTAGAGGTATATGGCTCTGCTTGCTTTTGCTCCAGAGTTGGTAGCCTCTCCTCCCCCTCAATCCTAGAGGTGGAGGCTTTCTCCAATTCTTCTACCTCTTTCGACTTGGATGTTGAGCACCTCTCAACTTTTGAATCTTCACATTCTTGAGCCGATGAACAATTTGATTCTTCTTCGGCTTTCTCCTCTACTTTTTGGGTCAGTAAGGTTTTTTTGTGAAACTTTGTCAATTCGCTCTAAAACTCCTTGGCATCCTTATAGTCACCTAATCTGGACAAGACATCATTAGTAATTAAATTACTTAACATTTGGATTAATTTAATATTTGTCTTAAATTCCTTGAGTTGTTCCTTGGTCCATTTCTCAACCTTGAGGATTTCATCCTTCTTACCTCTTGGAATTTCAAAGCCGTCCATCAAGGCACTCCAATTTTTAATGTCCATCATGAGGAAGATCTCTATCCTCGCCTTCTATTGATCAAAACCTTCTCGTTCATAGAATTCATAGGGAATGGGGGTGTTAATGTCGTACTCCAATCCATCATTTGGTAATTCCATCCTCTAGCGCTTGTGCTCTCTTGGCGATGAGTTCGTAGAAGAGCAACCTTGCTCTGATACCAATTATAGAGGAATCGGAGACCACTCTAGAGGGGGATGAATAGCGATTTCTCGTCATTTCTTTGTTCAATCATGCTCGTGCTTGTCTTCAATTCGTTAGCACAACGGAATATACAAAATAACACAAGCACTACACTATTTTACGTGGTTCGGAACTAGAGTTCCTACTCTATGGCTGGACTTTAGTGTCTACTCCACTGAACCTTGTCTTCTTCTCGGAATACAATTCGAAGGTGAAGAAACCTTTTACAATATAAATTACAACAGTAATACAATCAAATACAACAAATACAAATAAAATGCAAATAACACTTTACAAGAGTATGCTTTTGATCGCTTGCTTGTTTAGTTGTTTTAAACACCTTGGAAGGTCTGGAATGCAACATCACAATTCCTCCCAAATGCTCAAGAGTCGATGGCTTCTCCTTCTTCCATTGAGCACCTTTTAAAGCATGCCTTGGGATGGATTTCCACCTAGTAGTCAACTTCCAAAAGGTACCAGTAGATTGCTCACTTATTCGTTGTCTCACAATGACTCCATCCACACTAAAATCTGCCCAACATATACACCAACAGTTGACTGCCCTTACCAGCAGTCGGTTGTTGTCTAGTAGTCGACTGGCTAATTGACTACGTAAGAATCTGTGGACTACTACAATGTTATCAGTTGACTGCTCATCCATAGCAGTCAACTGCTCAATGCTTGTTGACTACCCATACATGGTAGACGATTGCCATGACCTTAGCCGAGCAGTCAAGACTTAGTTGACTCCTCGACCAGTCAATTGGTCATAAGCCTAGTCGGTTGCTCCAAGTTGACTAGGCTCCCAAGTGTCAAACACTCGGCCAGTTGACTGATCCATAACTCCAGTCGATTGGTAAACCTTAAATATGAGATTTAACTCAAGTATGATCCCCTCATACTTGATACTCACCCATAGCCTATACCTAAGCCTTCTAGCCACCTCTATCAACCTCACGCCTCTCGGATCCCTCAAGTCCATGACTCTTCATCCTTTACGTTAGCCTTCAGGTGCTTCCATCGGCTATGTCATGCTAACCGGGTCATTTGCCGAGGTTTATTTGGATTTATGACACCAAGACTCCATGCTTGGACTTTACGTTACCAAACCTACACCCTTGGACTTTCACATTGCTAAGATCCATTTGGGCCTACGCTGCCAAGATCCATGCTTGAACTTTACACTGCCAAACCTACCCTTGGACACTCCAATTGCCAAAGTTTATTTGGACTTTATGCCGCCAAGACTACTCGGACTTATGTCGTCAAGACTATACTTTTGAATTTTATCATTGTCAAGTACCAATGACTTGAACTTTCCTTGCCAAGAAAATTCTTGGATTTTCTAATTGCCAAGACTATGCTTGGACTTTTCCATGTCAAGTATCCAAACTTGGACTTTCCATGCCAAGTATCCAACTTAGACTTCCAAGGTCGATTGCTCCAACAATCTCTCCCATATGACTATGGATATCTCAATCATCCACTAGTCATATGGTCAACATATGATCAAATTATATTGTTAAATAATAGTCAAATCCATTATCAATCCAGTGTCAAATATTAAAACACTATTCGAGTCCCACTTAAGTTTGGTCAACATTGATCCGAGGCTTATTGCACCAATATACCATTTTGTTCTGGTGCATAAAGTGCAATCAACTCCCTATGAATACCATGTTCTTCAAAAAATAATTAAATTCTTTAGATAAAAACTCACCTTCTCGATCTGTGCAAAGAGTCTTTATTAAGGTATCATTCTGATTTTCCATAAGTTCCTTGATTTGTTTAAAATTCTCAAAAGCCTCTGATTTGTTTGCTAAAAAATAAACTCAACCCATCCGACTAAAATTATTAGTAAACAGTAAAAATATTTACTTCCACAAATGATGTGGTTCTCATAGATCCACATAAGTCATCATAAATTAACTCACGTTTTGAAGCTCTTCATAATTGCCCTCTTGGAAAGGGCTTCTTAGTTTGTTTTCCATAAATGCAATCTTCACATAAATCAAGAGGACTAATTTGAGGTAATCCAAATACCATACATTTTTCACTTAACAATTTTATACCTTTGATGTTACGATGCTCATATTTCAAATGTCACATCTTGGATTTTGCAAAAGGTTAGAACTGTTAATCTAACGACCCCTACCGATCTATCCCATGACTATTATGAGGGAGATAAATCACAGAGGACTCTATGAGTCTTGACATGGTGGTCAAGACACGTGGAGGTCATCTGAATCTAGGAAAGAACTTTAGACCTCCTTCGGAATCAATCCATGTCACTTCTGCAAGCACCGTCATATCTTAACCACCATGCCATCCCCCGTGGGGACGTCACATCTTGGATTCATTACTACTAATAAGAGATTGATTTCTCTCATTATAAATTTTAGTAGAAATATTTTATTTCCTATTATTTGCACATTAATAATAGATTGTCCGGTGTTAGTAAAAACACAAGCTCCATTATCAAACAAAATTGTATAATTATCCATTTGACTAATACTTAACAAACTATATGCCAAAACAAGAACAAAATACATATTGTAAAGTAGTTTCACTTTAGCATCACAAGTCTCTATGACAATAGTGTCTTTGCCTTCAATTTGTATCTGCTTATTATCTCCAATTCTTACTATCATCTTTTGTAACTCATCAAACTCTTTAAATAATGACTTATTGCCAGTCATATGGTTTGAACATCTACTATCCAAAAACTAACTATGATCTTGAACTTTGTTAGAATGAAAATGAATCATAAACAACTTACTTTTTTTATTTTCTTCTTTCATATAATTTGCTTGTGAGCCATTTTTGCAATTTACCTTTATATGCCCATATATTTTGCAGCCATAACATGGGACATAATTTTTATTCATTTTTGATCTCCAATGAATTGTCTCTCTTATCTATTAAAATGATCTCTTCCTCTATCTCTACCTCTACCACGTCCTCTACTATGAAAACCTTCTCTTCCACATCATTTTCCAATGAAGTCCTCCTTTTCTTTGTCTCCCTCTTCATTTGAGAAGCTTGAAATATCTTTTCTTCATTCCTCTCAACTGATCTATTTTACCTTACTTCATAAGCTTGCAAAGAGCCCATTAATTCATTAAAAGAGAAAATGGATAAATTTTTAGTCTCTTCAACTACAGTTACTATGCAATCATATTTTGGAGTCAAGCTTTGTAAAACTTTGAAAACAATAATTGTATTAATAATATTTTCTCTGTGAGATCTCATTTAACTGACAACTAAAATTATTCTATATAAGAAATCTTATAAAGTTTCTTGAGCCAGACCTCAAACTCACTTTAAAGTATTTGAAGTTTCACTGCTATCACTTTGAAGAAGTCTTGAAATTCTTTTTGAACTTTTTTCTGTGCATTTTTTTGAAATTATAATAGTTATAATTCTTGAAAAAATTATCTCATGTATTTCTTTGGGAAGAAAGAACAATACTTTTGAATCTTTCTTCATGCTCTCCCTTTATAGACTTTCATCAACATCCTAGCTAATTTTTAAAGTCTCTCTTTATTAAATCCTAAAGATTTTGAGATCTAAATATAGTCTTCATTTTGATACTCCAAAACTCGTAGTTCTCTACTTTGAAAATCAAAATGAGAGGTTGTAAGATTGTCATTGCGAATTTAGAAAATGTGAATCCAAGCTTTGATACCACTGTTAAAAGAACATAAGATGAATAATAAGAGGTAAATAATAATAGACAAGAGCAATTATAATTTTTTGTTATAATTCATTGATAACCAAGTAAGCTATTTACATATTATTTATATAACCACTAACTACTAACTCCACAATGGTATTCCACTAACTTATTATTTTAAATACATTGAATATAGACAACGTCTATTAACAACAACTAAATACATTAAGGTTGGCATGTCATAATCTGCCTTGTAATATAATCCAAATTATATTACAAGGCAGATTCCTTTATTTGTTATTGTCTTAGAATTATAATGTAATGTAATCTGGATTACAAAAGACACTAAAATTTTATAATCTGGATTACAAAGTAAAATCTATATAATCCAAATTACATTACAAGCTTCCCATTTGCATGCAATAAATTACATTTGCATGCATGCAAATGTGATTTATTGTATGCATGCAAATGTGATTTATTGCATGCAAATGGAATTTAGGCTGTGTTTGGCGATCGACGGCGGTCGACCGATGGTCGGTCGACGATTGACATCGGTCGAGCGGCGATCGACGACTGTCCGACGATTGCCCAGCGACCGGCCGACGATCGACGACGGTCGCCCGGCGATCGGCCGACGATCGACGACGGCCGATCGGCCGAATCGACGGCGGCTGACCGACGATCGGCGACGGCCGATCGACGACGATCGGCGACGGCCGATCGGCCGACGACCTATACGGCCGATCGACGATCGACGACGGCCGACCGACGACCGACGGCATGGCCGACCGTGCGGCCGGCCGTGGCCGACGGCCGACCGACGACGGCGATCGCGACCGGCCGGCGACCGACCGGCGAACGACGGCCGATCGACGACGATCGACGTGATCGGCGACGATCGTCGGTCGATCGTCGGCCGACGATCGATCAGCCGGTTCCGGCGTCATCGTTATCGTGTCGCGTCGTCTACGTCATCGTCATCGACAATTCTTATCGTGTTTGTAATGAACATCAAACAAAAGAATGTAATGACCTTTGTAATCCAAGATTACATACAATTTGTATTCAAAAATAATAATGTAATCAAAATTATATTGCATTCCATTATAATTTAGATTACATTATAACTTGGATTACATTATGTCCTACCAAACACAGCCTAAATATAAATAATTTTTTTTACCCACTATCCTCAATCATCATTAATTATCAATTCATCAATTTACTAATTATAAATTCATCAATCCACTAATTAATAATTAATTTTGAATCATTTTTGCTTAAAGGAAAAAGCTATTTTTGCTGAACTTAGCCAATAAAATTTTAACTAGAAGTCATCCGATAGATTTATGTTCCATACTTGGATAATTTTCATCCAACAAATTTTAACTAAATTTCATATAATTTTCTTCTTGAATAATTTATTCTCCTAAGCATAAGGGCAGGATGAGAGGCGGTTCGTGGGTCAACCATAGGGGTGGTCAAAGCATGGTGGAGGTCGGTCGGACTACACAGAGCGAGGATGTTGCTTCTGTGTTGACTTCGAGTCAACGTCGACTTTAACTCTTTTATATATATATATATCATGTGAGAGATTTTGTCATACAAGTTTATTGCAAATTTATTGTAGGTAAAACACTTAAGGGCGTTTGATATTTTTTTTTTCATTTTTTTTTATTTTTTGCGAAAATAAAAAAACACGTTTGATTCGTATTTTCCATCTCTATTTTTTAGAAAATAAAAAAATATTTTCTGGAAAATTATAAAATGAAAAATAATCATTTTCTATTTCTATTTCTATTTTTCAAAAAATAAAAGAGTATTTTCTAAAAAATTAAAAAATAAATAAAATTTATTTTTTATTTTCTAAAAAAAAAAAGAGAAAATAAAAATAAAAAATAAAAAATTTTAGGGTCTACATAGACCCTAACAAATAATCGACTACCAATTTGCCATTAAATTCTACAGCCACTTGAGCTAAACGCATCAGCCCCCAGGAAGATGGACTGAATTGGCTTCAACTAAGATTCTATTTTTGTTTTGTTTTCTAAGAAAAATAGTTTAATTTCTAGGACGTCTGTTGCTTTGGTTGTGTCAACGCCCTCGTTAATTTCCAACAAATTTGGCGTTGTTAATATTTTAAAGGAAACAAATAAAACATAAATCCAATAAGGCCGATGGCTTTTGAAAGCACACGTGGCGCAACTGGCGGCACCCGTTACGGTGTCCCGTCAACCACACAACCCAGTGGATCGTTCGAAGCCAACGCCACAACTTCTGATTTGAACCATCAAAATCCTACGTCTAGGAATGCGACTTGGTCGACGAAACGACACAAATCTACGGTGCAGATCATTTTAATCTCCCTCGACCAAGTAATAAATATGGCGCGATAAATTAATGGTGGGCGCTTTGTCGCCGACACGTTTCGTGTTCGCCTCCCGGTCGTCCGCCTTCCCTTCCCACCTACCCAACTTCCACGTTTCTCCCTCTGTTTCGTTCATCGTTCGTTCGATTTTTTTGCGGTGTCGATTAGAGTTCTAGGTGGGCGGTAAGGGCGAGGCACCGGTCGTCTAACTGGATCGTGCAAGCTCCCCTAACAATCTACTCGACCAAATCGCTCGCTTCGCTTCTAATAAAAGTATATTCTTCACCCGATTGAAATAGGGAAAGGAGAAAGTTCATCTCTTTCCTTCGGCGTGCCCGTCTGAGATTTTGATTTCAGGTCAGTTGGGAATTTTCATCCTGCTTCCCCACCCCAATTTTAGTGGTGCTTTCATATTGCTATTCGAGGAGTAAATTGGTTGTTTTTAATTTTGTTGTTTAGTTGAGGTATGATTATTCCGCGATTCTTGTAGGTTCCATGTTTAACTTTTCGTTAAAAAAATCACAACTTTTTTTTTGGTTTCAGAGATAAAATGTCGTTTGTTTGTTTACGCGGATATTAGAGGTAAAATCGTTGTTCTGGGTTATGCACACGACAAATTATTGTTTTTCTGTGCTCACTAAGAAATGTGGAATTACAAAGTTCTTGGCATTCACTCGAGATTCTTGCTGTACCAGAGGGTTTACACTACTTCTAACACTTTCAATCCCTTCGTATCGAACCAAACTTTAGTGCATTGGGATTAATTAAGGCCAAGTCTAGTTGGAAGGAGATAAGGAAAAAGAGAGCTACATTGGTTATATTGTGGGATTAGTGATGTTCTCGTACCCATGTGGATACCTTTAATTTTTTTTTTTACTCTAATAAAAATTAGATGCATTTGATTTATTTCTTCCGGTATATTTCTAGATATTTTAATAGGAAGGCTTGCTGAAGAATCTATGGACCTGACAAAACAAGACCAATAACAAATAGAACTAGTTGCACTCTTAATATTGTTTTCCTCCTTAAAATCAGTATTATATGGTCATCTTCTATGCATTTTTTACCAACCAAGAATTTAAGGTATTATTTTAACACAGTTGGAATAGTAATCATTATTTCTTTGAATAATAATCAACTAGTTTAAGTGCATCAGTTTCAACATAAATGTCTGTGGAAATAATTATCAGCTAGTGCTAGTATTGCAATTTTTTTCTGGCAAGCGCATTCAACTTTTATCAATTGCTTTGATGCAAGTCTAACTCTAAGAGCGGTGGGCCACCTGCTTCTTGCTGCGGTGTTTTGTATTGCATCCAGTGAAAGATGTCAAGCTTAGAGGAGCCTCTCGGTTTTGACAATGTGCCAAGATTGAACATTTTCAGTAGGCTTCAACGCTGCACTTCCACTGCCTTCAGACCGAGGGTTGATGAGACAGAAGTTGGTAATTGCCTAACCGAAGCCAGAGAGTGTAGCTCATCTAACAGTTGCAAGTAAGTTTGATGGTTGGACCATGTTCTTATGATTTAACATTATTCCTTTTGAAACAATCACCTTGAATGATGAAATACTGCTTGGCAAAAGGATCATTGATATATTTCTTATCTATACTAGTAAGTAAACTAATGCATCCATTTGTCATAGATGGACTCCCATAGCCTTAAAGTAAAGAATCAACATTGCAGGATGGGTTACTATGGAAATATTTACCCAACTAAAGCTTATATGCATCTTTTTTTCTCTCTTTTTTATGAAATGCCCTACTGTCTTATAAAGTGCTCTCTCTTCTTGAATGGATAATTGGTGATGAATATTCACTACTATGTTGTAGGTGCATCAATAAAGTTGGCTATGTCATGTTAAGCATGACTAGGAAAGGTTATTTGACAAAACACAAAAGAAAATTTGATGATTTGCTTACTGAATATCTGAGAGAATTATAAATCTCGAATAACAACCACAGTATCATTTTGTTACCAGATGTTCATGTTGTTTTCACCTTTTAAATTGTTTAAATGTCATCGCACTTGTGTTCCATTGTGATCTAAGAGCATTTCTTAATTAGAGTGAATAAGAGAATTTGGTACTTCGTTTTTTAGATAAGGTTTAACCTTGCATTATACTTCTTGAAGTTTTTTTTTATTTCCAATTTATTCTGAAATTACATCATCATAGTTCAAAATAATTTTCTCCTCTGTTTTTAGCCATTACTGTTTTTTTGGTCTGTTTCTAATCAGCCTCAACTCTCTTCTTCTTACAGTGAAGATTATGGCTGGAGAAGACAAACAAGAGATAAATTTTCTAGAGATTCCTTGGTCTGGTTATCAAATAAGGATGGGAATCAGGCAGTATTCAGCAAGGTCTGTAATTCATGATATCTGCAGAATCCTTCCGATCAGTCACCTTGGAATAACTTGCATATGTGCAATTTTTTGGCTAGCATTGTATCTTTATAAAATGTAATGGAAAGATGGACTATTTCAGCTTATTTTAATGTTTATATTAGTGTCCATATAAGAAAATGTTACGAATCTAGAATAATCCTATGCATTGAGCAGAATGGTGTACCCTTGAAACACAACAATATTGGTGTAGAACTTTTGCTGGAAAATATTCTTTTCTTCCAAGTGTTTTATAAATAACTTAGTATTTTTTTAAACTTTTATTTCAACTTATTTATCATATTCTTTTATTTGTCAATGCTCTGTAACTTTAAAGTTATGGTTGGCCGTGGTTACTTGCTTTTGTTTTACATTACATATTCAAAATAAAATACTAGCATATTGATAAATGTCACATTTGCAGTTTTTTGGTGGCATGCCAAGATTTGTGAAAATAGTTGAAGTTGGTCCTAGAGACGGTTTGCAAAATGAAAACCGCATAATACCTGCAGCTGTAAAGGTGGAATTCATTAAGAAGCTGGCTTCGTCTGGTTTATCCGTTGTCGAAGCCACAAGCTTTGTTTCTCCAAAATGGGTGCCACAGGTAACAGTTCCAATATAGTTATAAGTTGTTTTTGGTAACTTGTAACCTTTTAGTAGAGATGAAGCTTAAATCTACTTTTCCAAAGTAACTTAGAAAGGTTTGCTTCTCATGAAGTGACAAAACAACAACCAAGTCTTTATTCTACTATGTGGGCTGGCTTCTCATGAAGTGACTAATAAGAGAGAATGTTAAGCTAATATCAGTTGATAATTCTTATAGCGAACATTTTAAGCTCATATAAATGATATGCATATTGTTTATTTAATTTCTCAATAGTCTTCAACGTTTGAAATATTTGAATGAGGTAATTAACATGGTTTGTCTTTCATTATATAATGAACCTTCAAATGTTGATATTCCTATTTCACTGCAGCTAGCAGATGCTAAGGATGTTGTGGAAGCAATTTGTGATGTTCATGGTGTCAGATTACCTGTCCTGACTCCAAATCTAAAAGTAAGTTAAATATTTATGTCTAAACCTAGGGTTGCAGGGTAGGATCTCATAATCTGAGGAAGTTCTTATAGTTACACAAGCATTGTTCAGGGATTTAAAGCTGCCATTGCAGCTGGGGCAAAAGAAGTCGCAATATTTGCATCAGCTTCTGAGTCCTTTTCCAAGTCCAACATTAATTGCAGCATTGACCAGAGTCTTACTCGTTATCGTGAAGTTATTGCTGCTGCTAAAGAACTCAACTTACCTGTTCGTGGGTACTACTTTCCTCCCTGTCCAATCCATAGTTATCAATAATTACCACTGCTAAACTCAATCTCAACCAAAGAATCCCATATGTTTATCTTGTTTCTCACATTTGTTGTCATACTTGGCATTTGCAATATTCTCATTGATTTTTTATTTTGACACATTTTTTGTGCCTTTAGACTATTTTCTGGCGTTTGGAACTAATTTTTCTCGTGTATCTAAAATGCAACTAAATTAATTGATAGGTATGTATCCTGTGTTGTGGGATGTCCCACAGAAGGACCTATTCCTCCTGAAAAAGTAGCGTATGTGGCAAAAGAACTCTATGATATGGGCTGCTATGAGATCTCGCTTGGTGATACCATTGGACTTGGTACTCTAGGTAAGATTTGCTACCTTGGCTTTCTTAAGACGAGCCTTAGATGCTAGTAACTGAAAGTCTATTGAACTTGAAACATCAGTACTATGATGAATGTTAATTTTATTCACAATGTATCAATTCAAACATGATGCTAGCTTAGCATGGATTTTTTCTGCCGTGAAGGTACCGTGATCCCAATGCTTGAAGCTGTGACATCCCTCATTCCAGTGGACAAGATTGCTGTCCATTTCCATGATACCTATGGCCAAGCACTCCCAAACATTCTGGTGGCCCTCCAAGTAAGTGAATCCTCTAAAGTCAAGTAGCACAATAGGAAGCACATAGCCGATCTCAAATAGTTGGCGCTAACATGGTTTGCTAATGACAATGAATATGACTTTTGACTCAATCGAATAAATTTCTAGATGGGAATCAGTGTAGTGGATTCGTCTGTGGCTGGCCTGGGTGGATGCCCCTATGCAAAGGGAGCGTCTGGGAATGTTGCCACTGAAGATGTAGTATACATGCTACATGGTTTAGGCATACAAACTAATGTGGATTTGGGGAAGCTTATGGCTGCTGGTGACTTCATTTGCAAGCACTTGGGGCGTCAGTCTGGATCTAAGACTGCCTCTGCACTGAGCAAGGCCACCTGATTCCTCAAAGATTACCATGTGAGATTTCAAAATCCACATCGGTCTTTAGCTATGTTATCTATATCTCCATATTTGTCCTTTACATGGGGTTGATATTCGAAGTCAAAACATTTGCAACTTTAAATTTGAAGAAAATAAAGGAGAAATCAGTTTTTGAAGAGCTTTGACAGAACTGATGGTTATTGGTTGTGTGAACTAGAGTTCTTGAATTTATGCTGGAAGAGCTTTTATAGTTAATGTTTATGTTAAGCAATCTTTCTGAGATTAAGTACAGAGACAGAGATGAAATTACAATCAGTGTGCGAACGTATGAATTAGATTCACTAACAAAAAAAAAATTACTTTTTTTTTACAACGAATTTTGAATAAAAATTAGTTGTAAAATTTTTTTGCAACAAAATTTGCAATGAAATAATTTTTGTTGCAAATAATTCGTCGCAAAATCTTGCAACGAAAAATAAAAGCGCGTCGCAAAATTTTTCTAACGAAAATGTCTTTTGACGTAAAATATGGCGATGAGAATAATTATTCATCGCAAAATTTGGCGATGAAAATAATTTTTTGTCGCAAACTTTTGCGATGAAAATGATTTTTATCGCCAAATCCGCGACGAAAACTTGGTTCGTCACAAAAGACCAATAAATGTGTTTTCAAGAAAATTTTGCGACGAAAATAAATTTCGTCCCCAAATCTGCTACGAATCAAATTTTCATTGCTAAATATTGAATCCCAGTCGACTGCATATGGATATCAGTTGACTGAAGTTTGACTAGTGAGCAGTCAACTAAAAAAGGTTTTGTGAAGTGCTACAGTATTAGCAGTCGACTTTTGTATTTGTTCAGTCGACTAACCAGTTGACTAAAAAAGGTTCTATGAAGTGATACAGTATTATCAGTCGATTGATGGTAGAAAATTTGCAATGAAATATTTTTTCGATGCAAATTCTGCGATAAAAAAATTATTTAGTCGCAAATTTTCCATCATCAATCGGTTGTTATATTTTGACAGTCAACTGATAATCAATTTTAATTTACGCAATCTATCAGTCGACTGATAGGGGAGTAGCAAATCACAGATTATTTTTTAGTCGACTGGTCCACTATTAGTCAACTGCGTGCATGAGGCAGTCGACTGATGCTCCAATTTTTGCAACGATTTTTTTTCGTTGCCAAGTATGCGATGGAAAATGCTTTTTTGTTGCAAATTTACGACGAAACTTATTTTCATCGCTAATATGGGGAAATAGAAAAAAAATATCATGCTAAATCCTATTATTTTTACCTGTTTTATAACAAACACATTTAACAATATAAACTAATTCACATATCAAACTTCATAATCATCTAACCAATGGAAATAATTCAATACCAAGTCAATACATATAATAAACATAAACGTAACTTATAGTACAAAGATATCGAATATGACAAGTCAAGTAATATTTAGATATGACAATTCAAACGTAACCACCATCATCAAAAAATATATTTTCATCATCATTATTACAGGCATCAGCAGGAGGACGAGATCAAGAAGGAGCAAGTTGACTTGAACTAGAGGATAATTGAAGATATTGCATGATTAACATCTGTTGCCTCCGAAATTCATTTATCTGATCATTTAATTCCTTTACTTCCTTATATCTGTCTCGATTCATTTTCCTTTTGCGCTAGTAACTCCTTCAAATGGCTAACCTCTTCGGTCAATTGATTTATTTCTACTCTTACTGTCGATGAGGATGAAGAAGAAGCGCCAGGGACTTTATAGGTTCGGCTTAAAAATTCAATCTAATTATTCTTCCACCTTTCGGCTCTTTAGTTGCTTCAAGCCATAGATTCATATTGCCAATAGAGGGATCAGATTTGACTTCATCATCACTTGCACTTGAATTTATCTGTGCAAGTTCATCGTATTTCTCCTATTTTGAAAAAAGTTAAATAATAACAAAAGACTTTAAATATTTGAAATTATAAACCTTCATTATTCTAGCACCCTCCCCACTCCACGTCTTGTCTTTCTTTTGAAATGTACAGATGAAAGTGTCTATGAATAATGACTCAGTCCCCGTTTCTTGTTCACGACCCGAAAGCTTCCATCCTTATATGAGGGATAGCCTCGCTGTTCGGACAATATTCATCACTGCACCAAAAACTACAAAGAATATCCAAGAAGGATACACAAGATTGTACGAACATAAATGCAATACTTTATTAAATGATGTAGAATAATATAACTACATATTTGTCCCAAAATACTAACTAGACTATATCATGACATAACTAATACACTGACTCATGAAAAATAAAAAAAATAAAAAAATCAAAATGTATAAATAATAGATAATACTAAAAAGAAAATAAACTGAATGAACTCTACAAAAGATATCTTTAAATTATCGCTGAGGAATCTCTGAGCTATCAATCTTAATATTGATTATACATTGACAATCACCTTACGTCTGGGAATCTGGAGGTAAAAGGAATGGAGAGTGAGCACAATGTGCAAAATGGAGTAAAGAAAGACGTGCATGAATATATATAATTCACGAGGTCAATAACAAAAGAAAACCTTTATATTTTCTGATTTTATACACCATTGATTTTTACTCCATTCTCGTTAATTTAACTCTTATTCACTCTTTAATAAATTTCATCAATTTCTCTTTTCAACATTAAACACATATTACTCTCACATAAATATATGACTCAAACATAAGAATTTAATAGGTGAACGACCTGCAATCCACCCTTCTAGAATATGTCATATATGTCAAGTGAATGACCTACAATTCACTTGATATAAAACATATCCTATATAAATATAAGATAAGAGTGAGCGACCCGCAACCCACCCAGTAAAGATGCATCGGATGAATAACCTGCAATCCATCTAATACGAAATACATCTTATCTATGCACATATACATACATAGATATGAGGTGAACGATCTGCAATCCACTTGAAATGCTTCACATAAGAATATAATGAATGACCTGTAATCCATCCCGTGAGGTGCCTCACACAAAAATAGGGTGAATCACCCGCAATCCACCCAGTAAGGTAAGTTATTTATTTTTAATGCATGAAGCAAAATTTATATATTTATAGAGCATTACTTAGTTATCTAAATTTTAATAATCTCATCTTCATAAAATCATTTTCGCTAAATCATTTTCGCTATGGATTCCCTTCAAATTTCTCATAAAGTTTTGAGTTCTTCTTAAGAGAATTATTCTAAGTTTCCATACTTCACTTTTAAATTTCAAAATTTGACTACTGTATCATGTATAATTTTTCCCAAGATACAACAATAATAAAGAATATACAAGGTCAAGCTAATATTAAAGAACGTGATCAAACCATAGAGATATAAAAGAGTATGTAAATAAATTTTAATCTAAAAAACAATATAAATCTTAAACATTTTATTCCTAATATTATCCTAATCAAAGCCTAATTATATATATTCAATATACCTGATAATTATTTTTCTTCTATCATATACGCAAAAAATATATAAATATATTTATACAATTAAACGAAATTCTTAATCTACTTATATTTCAAGATTAGAAAATCATAAATTAATTTTGTTTCATCACGGTAAAATTAATCATGCAGAAGGTCGTTAAAAAGGAAAACAAGCAGGAAGAACTCCACCTCAATCAGTGGACAACAAGGATGATGGCGTCGACAACGTCGGCGATAGAAATGAGGCTAGCAATGACCACAACGATGAGATTTATATAAAGATTGATTAGAGATATTTAAGGTTAAACGAAATAGGAAAAATCGGAGAGGAAAAAAAGAAAAAAAACGAAAAAGAAGAAGTCAGCGGCGAAAGAGATAGGATTCATGCTGTCTGTGAGTATTTATTTTTTTTGGCACTTTTGCAAAAAAGGTCCAACAAGTTTAAGAATTTACAAATAGGTCCTTTTAGTTTTTCAATGATATAACATCCTATCCACTTAAAAATAAATTTGGTCTTCCAAATTTTAAGTAGTTACCTGAAGGGAAGAGATGAGGAAATTGTTCTCACATGTCTTCTTTTTGTAAAGTTGATGTTCTTTGTATTCCAAGATACGAATTGGATATTCTTCATAAGTAGTATTGGGATATAGAGGTGCTATCAAACTCTCAAGCACATGTGATGGATCTGAAATATATTTTCACAACATCGACACATGAAATACATTATGTACTCCTGCTAGTGAAGGTGGCAGAGCAAGCCCGTGAGCCACTGGGCCCACCCATTCTAGAGTCTAAAAGAGTCCAATAAATCTAGGTGCTATTGTGCCTTTAACTCCAAATCTCTTTATGCCCTTGATAGGAGATACTCAAGGAATACATGATCTCCCTCTGAGAACTCTAATTCTCTTTGTCTCTTGTCTGCAGAGCTTTTCTATCCACTCTGTGTTGTCAATAGTCTTTGTCTAATCATCTTCACCATCTTTGCATCTCTCTAAATACACTGTGGACCAAGTAGTTGATGCTCGCCCACTTTATTCCACAACACAGATGATCTACATACTCTTCCATATAAAGCTTCAAAAGGGACGATCTGGATAGTTGAATGGAAACTATTATTATAAGTAAATTCTACCAAATGCAGATGATCCTCCCAACTACCTCCAAAATCTAATATGCAAGCTAGCAAAAGATCCTCTAGGGTCTGAATAGTGTGCTCTAACTGACCATCTGTTTGAGGGTGGAAAGCAGAACTGAAACGTAACTCAGTACCCAAGGCCTTCTGTAATCTTTGCCAAAACTTAGATGGGAAACAAGGGTCCCGATCCGATATGATTCTTAATGTAATTCCATGTAATCTCACGATCTCTTAGCAATAAAGCTCAGCTAAGTAGTTCAATGCATCGGTCGGCGAATAGATAAGAAATCTATTGATTTAGTCAATCTGTCTACAACCACCCAAATTGCATCATGCCCCTTTCTGGATCTCGGTTGTCCAACCACAAAGTCCATGGTGATGTGTTCCCATATCCATTCAAGAATACGAATCTTTTGCAGAAGTCCTATAGGTCTCTGATATTCTGCTTTAACTTGTTGATAAACTAAACAACGCACCACGAATTCGGCTACATCTCTTTTTATATTCCGCCACCAGTAGTTTTTCTTAAGGTCTCTGTGCATCCTAATTGTACTTGGATGTATAGCAAATCGAGAGCGATGAATTTCTCGTAAGAGCTTTTCCATATGTTGTTATGGAACACATAATCTATTATGAAATCGGAGAATCCCATAATCATTAGTAGAAAAATCTGATTTTGAACCATGACCCAATTCCACAATGATCGATTGTAAATATTTATCGTGTAGTTGACTCTCCTTTATCTGCTCAATGAGTGTGGATTGCACTATGAGAGTGACTAAGATACCTTTTGTTGTATGCCCTACTTCAGTTAAGTCTAATTGTGAAAATTGATGGATCAAGTCTGTAATTGATACTCTGTAATGATCTAATACACTCTTAGATTTTTGGTTTAGTGCATCTGTTACAATATTTGCTTTGCTTGGATGATAATTTATTTTGCAGTCATAGCCCTTCAAAAGTTCCTTCCACCTCCTTTGGTGCAAATTTAATTCTTTCTATGTGAATAGGTATCTTAGGCTCTTATGATTAGTATAAATCTCAAACGTGACACCGTACAAGTAATGTCTCTACATTTTGAGAGCAATTATAATGAATGCTAGTTCTAAGTCATGTACTGGATAAATTTGCTTATGGTTCTTTAATTGTCTAGAGGTTTAAGCCACTACTCAATCGTGTTGCATAAGAACTACCCCTAATCCTTGATTTGACGCATTTGTGTAGAGGATAAATCCATCTTCTCCGACAGAAATGATGAGTATAGTAGCACTAACTAGTCTTTGCTTAAATTCTTGAAAGTTAGCTGCACAAGCTTCATTCCATGAGAATCTAATCCCCTTTTTGGCGAGTTGAGTTAAAGATCCTGCAATCTTTGGGAAACCTTCTACAAAAAGACGATAATAGCCTACTAAGCCCTAAAAGCTACGAACTTCTAGTACCATCTTGGGTGTCTCCCACTTAGTTATTGCTTCAATCTTTTGTGGATCCAACGAAATACCTTCTTTAGAGACTATATGTGAAAGAAACCCCACAGAAGGTAATCAAATTGCACACTTACTAAATTTTGCATAGAAATATTTTCTACGTAAAGTCTCCAATATTATATGCAAATGTTCTTCATGTTTGTCCTTTGACCTTGAATAGGCTAAGATGTCATCAATAAAAATAATCACGAACCGATCCAAGTAATCGAGAAAAACTCTATTCATTAAGTTCATAAGAGCTGTTGGGCCATTTGTAAGTCCAAAATGCATCACTAGCAATTCATAATGACCATAACATATTCTAAAAGTTGTCTTTTGAATATTCGATTCCCTATTTGAGCTCCTAGGGTTTACTAGGTATTCCTTAGGGATGACCTCTCTAGATACCCTCCTAATGACCCTTCTAGGCTTGTTAGCCTTGGTCATTGTGGTCTTGCCATGGTTAACTCTAAGGGTAACTCTCCTTGTAACCTTCTTAGTGGTCACCCTAGGTTTCTTCGAAACCCTAGCCACTAGGCACATACCTTGGTTACCCTTAGGGATGACTTCCCTAGTAACCTTGGTCTTCCTAGGCCTAGATTTAGTTCCATAATCAAATGGAACATTATGATAAGTTACCTTAGGCTTAGGTTTGTGATTCAAACCTTACTTGCCCTTGGATGACCCTTGTTTCTTAGGTCCTAGGTTTTGACTCTTAGATCTAGACCCTTGACTTTACCATTTGACCTTTGCATTTGATTTGTCATTTTTGCAAAGGTCTTTTCCAACTTCTCAAGCCTTGACCTCAAGGTTTGGTTCTCTAATTCTAATTTCTCTAATTTTGTGGGTCCATTGTTTCTATGATCAATTTTGCCCTTCCTAGGCATGTGTCTAGAATTCTTGGAGTTAAAACCTAGGTGATCTTCAATTTTTCTAATAGATTCCTTAGATAAAATATTTTTAGGGGCATTAGTCTCAAATTTCTCCTTGTATCTAAGGTTGACCTTCTTAGCTCCTAGACAAAACTCCCTATTTCTAGCATTCTCTTTATGATAAATTGCAAGATTGCTAAAATTATTTCTAGCATGCTTTTGCCTATAATTTAAAGAAAGAGCATTATTTAGATATACCTTAGGGTTTGTCTTAGAGACTCCCCTACTTGTGATGCTTCTTCTTTTCTCCTAGGGCATTGACTCCTATAGTGTTTCGGTTGTCGGCATTTGAAGCACACCACGTGCTCCTTGCTCTTCTTGGTGGGAACTTCGACTTCATTTTACTTTTCTTGTCTTTTAGGCGCCGGTGGAGTCTTCTTTACTCTTTTTGGGCACTTACTTTTATAGTGCCCGGATTCCCTACACTCAAAGCATATTATATGGTTGTTTACTTTTAATTAACATGCTCGAGTTACCTAGATTCGTGGTGGAAGCCTCTTGAGGTTGTTCATCTTTTTTACCGGAAGTGGATGCTTCCTCTTGATCATGCTCCGGAGTGGGAATTCTCTCCTCCCCCTCAATCCTAGAGGTGGAGGCTTCTTCCACCTCTTCCACCAATCTGGAAGTTGACTCCTCTTCAACTTCCGAATCCTCACTTGCTTGTGAGGATGAGGGTTCATCTTCGGCCTCCTCTTCTTGAGCCAATGATAGGTCTTTATGGAGCTTAGCCAATTCCCTCCAAAGATCCTTGGCATCCATGCAATCCCCTAGGCTACACATGATATCATTAGAATTAGATCAAAAATAAATTTGACTACCTTCTTATTTTTATCGAATTGTTGGAGTTGCTCCTCGGTCCATCTCTTCTTCTTGAGGAAGCCACCTTTTGGTCCTCTTGGATATTCAAATCCTTCCATTAAGATGGACCACTCCTCAAAATCCCTCATCATCAAGAAATCTTCGATCCTTGCTTTCTATTGGTTGAAGCCCTCTCGTCCATAGAAAGCATAAGGGACCGGCGTATTGATATCCCATCCCAACGTCTCTTGAACCTTCATCTTTCTTCCTCTAGCGGTGTTGCTCCCTAGTGTTAATCCGTAGAAGAGCCCCGGGCTCTGATACCAATTGTTGAGGATTCGGTGACCGGTAGGGGGGGGGGTGAATAGCACGTTTTCATTGCTCGATGGAGTTCATTCCGTGTTCGTCTACAAATCTCGTTAGCGCAGCGGAATATGTATAATAGCAACAACAAAACTAAGATAAACACAAGTACGCAAGGATGTAATGTGGTTCGGAACCGAAAGGTTCCTACTCCACGGAACGAGCTCTAAAGAGCTCTAGCGATGCCACAAACACCACTAAACAATAAACTCCTTCTCGACAACACGTCGGAGGCGAAGAAACCTATTACAAGTGATTACAAAAGCAATACACGAAAATACAAATAAAATACAAAGAAATGTAAAGAGCACTTTATAATCTAGGGTTTTTGAGCGCTTGCTTATTGGTTGCTTGGATGAGCTTGAAGGACCCTGAAATGCACCTGCAATTCGCCTTCAAATCGCTTCACCAAAACTCTCAAAGAATCAGTGTTGAAATCCTCCTCGAGCTCCTCTTTTTAACCTACATCGGACTGGATTTTCACCTGGCAGTTGACTGCCATAAGGCTCCAGTCGACTACCAAACTGTTGTCGTGAGATAACGACTTGATCCATGCTGGAAAAATTCCAACGGATCTCTTGGCAGTCGACTGATGACATCACCAGCCGACTGCTAACGTCCGTAGCCGACTGCCCATTTGGCTATGAAGTGTTCTATGGTTCGCGACCGGTCTCGTCAGCAATGATCGATCCAATGATCACCGATCGCCAAGGCATTTTCAGCTTAACCGACAAATAACTCTAGTCGACTCAGGGCAGTCGAACCGGCCATATTATCAGTCGACTGTCAACCTCAAACATGAGGTTTTAACCCAAACATAGTGCCCCCATACTTGCTAGACCACCCTTAGCCTAGACCTAAGCCTTCTAGCCACCTCCGTCAACCTCGCGCCTATCGGATCCCTTCAAGTCATCTATGACTTGTTCATCCATACGCTAGCCTTCAGGTGCTTCCATCGGCTATGTCATACTAACGGTGTCTACACCGCCAAGACACATTGGAATTACGTTGCCAAGACTCCGCTTGGACTTTACGCCGCCAACCATTGGACTTATGCTACTAAGACTTCCACTTGGACTTTACGTCGTCAATATCAAACCCCTTGGACTTCTCAAATGCCAAGTACTAATGACTTGGACTTTCACCGCCAAGACTACACCCTTGGACTTACATGGCCAAGACTACCCCTTTGGACTTTCCAAATGCCAAGACTCAAGCTTGGACTTTTCCTTGTCAACCCATGTTGGACTTTCCATGCCAAGACCCATGCTTGGACTTTCTTCATCACATGGTTAACCCTAGTCAACCATCAAAATCTCCTCGAGTCAAACTCGAGTCCGGTCAATCATGACCCGGGTCGATTGCACCAACAATCTCCCCAAAACATTATCAGACATCAATGTCAAACATCAATGTCAAACCTTCATGTCAAACATCAAAATATCTCTTGAGCCAAACTCGAGTCCGGTCAATCGTGACCTGGGCTGATTGCACCAATAATTATTATATACTACTGATATTTTTTTAACTATGGTGCAAATTCATCATCGCAAAAACGATTAAACTCATGCTCCGGAAGTAGTTTAAAAATTCCTACCATAAACATAAACATAACACAAACAATAATTTACGATATATGAAATACATAATATAACATATATATACTAACTCGAAATACGATGTTACTTCTAGATAATTCAGTAAAATATATATGTGGGTTGCTCGTCATTCTTAACTAGTTAAGTATCTACGTGTGCAAGATCCACTCGGTCGACCAAGGTAGTTAAAAATTGAGAATGCCTTCAAATTTGGATCAACATCACCCTTATCATTTCTTCTTGATCTTCGCCATTTGCATTGAACATGAGGTTTAAAATAATATGATGCAAAAATTGTAACTTCCTCCATAATATATGCATTATAAATAGAAGCCTCAATATGTACCTTATTTTTTTACCCTTTTTTTTCAAGTGATATGGGAATCTAATAGTAATAAAACAAAATATATTAGAAATTAACTTATACTAAAAATAATCAAATGCACTATCAACGATCAAAGAAAATGAAAAGTTCACTTTTCAAATGGATACATCCATCGAAATTGAACAGGACCTCCAACTTTGACCTCATTACCAAATGAACCAAAAGTTGTTCCATGGAATTGAAAAATAATGGTGGAAATATTCTTTCTAAGCTACACAAAATGATTGAAATGTCTCTCTCTAATGTCTCCATGTGTGAATGACTCAAAATTATGGAGCAAATATCATGAAGGAAAATGCTTAATTTTATAATTTCACCCCATACAAAATTTGGTAATATTTTCTTAAATGCAATAGGAATTAGTTTTTCCATAAATATATGACAATCATGACTTTTCAAACCAATCAATTTGTATTCCTTCAAATCGACACATCTTCCAAGATTAAAGACATACCCATCAGGAAATCTTAATAATTTCAACCATTCAAGAGTGGGTCATTTACAAATGAGACACATATCTTTTCTTGCATTTATATTATCTTTTATTTTTTCAGTAATATCCATCACTGTATTTATCAGATTATCAAAAATATTTTTCTCAATATGTATTACATCAAGATTGTGATGAATCAAATTACTTTGCAATACGGTAAATCCTAAAAAATTCTCTATTTAGTCCATTTATGTGTACTTCCATAGTCATATATTGTAACATTTGATTCTTCAATAACAGATGGAAAATTAAACACTCTATGCCATAAGCATTCACCGTTTAATATCAATGGTGGAGGTGTTCTTTCAATTTTATTCTCAGTGAATTCTTCTTTATTTCTGGGATTTGTATGGACATCATATGTAGAAATACTCTCATCCCATAGTTGTTTCAACTTTGCAATTTGTGATTGCATGTAAACATCTATTAACTTCTTGGGATTATGTGGGCCAGGAACAATCAATGTTAAAAATATATATGGTTTTTTCATACACATATCGGGTGGAAGATTATACAGAGTTAAAATAATTGATCAGCAAGAATAAGTTCTTCCTGATTTGTCAAATGGAGCAAATCAATCAGCACAGAGACCTAACCTAATGTTTTGAGTCTCATTCGCAAACTCAGGATATATTCTATCAAAAATTTTCCACGCTACTGCATCTAATTGATGACACATTTACCCTGCCTCTGTTTCATGATTTGTATGCCAAGTCATGTGTTCATCAGTAACCTTTGATACATAAAACCTTTGCAATCTAGGAGTTAAATGCAAATAGAACATTTGTCTATATGATTTATGTTGCTTATTAGAATTCAATCTTGTGGTATTAGAATTTACAAATCTCTACATCTGTATTATCTCCTCAATATAGCATACAACCATCTCTGCAAACATCAATTCTTTCCACCGAAAGACCTAATTCTTTTACAAGTTTTTTCATACAGTAAAAATCATTAGACATTATGTGATCATGTGACAATACTTCTCCAATAAGTTGAATGAAATCATTAAAACAATCTTCCATCACATTATACTCAGACTTAACATTCAACAATCTTGCAATTATAGATAATTTAGTCTGGCTATTACAACCAGACCATACGGGTTCATCTGTAGCTCTCAACACTTCTTGAAATTTGAGATATGGTCCATTATTTACATTTTCATGAACAACTATTACTTCTACATCCTCCAATGATGATGAATAATTGATGTACATTTGTTCAAATGTTTGAGGATAACTAGAACTTATGGTGTTCGACTCGGTATTCAAATTATGAGCAACTGTATCAACTATCATCTTTTGATATGGATTGAATTGATCATAATATCTTTGATTTCCACTAACTGTCCTTTGTATGTTTCGTCCAACCTCTTCATCGAATATAAACGGTTCACCATGACATGTCTAATTATAATAATTTGGGGTAAAATCAAATCTACAAAGATGTTCTCGAACTTTATCACACTGAAAAAATTTATCATTATGACATTTTTTGTATGAACACCTTAATTTATTCTCATCCATAAACTTAACATTACTACCATCAAAATTCAAAAATTATTCTAGCCCAATAATAAATTCATCGATTAAACTCTGACGTTCTGGTAAGTTCTTTTTATACATCCAATTTCTTTGTCTCTCCATTTTTCCTATTTCCAAATTTATATCAAGGAATAATTATATTCTCATCATTTTTCATCGATATTATTTGAACAATCAGTTTATACTCAAAAAAATTTCTTCTAGTACTTGTTTATTTTGGGTATGATATTGAATTACAAACTATAACATATCAAACTAATAATAAATTTTTAGAGTAAAAAAAAATATAATCAAACATTATATATATTATACAATGATAATGGTAAATATTTTAAAATATAAAATATACTGTCCCTGGTGGAAGCAACGAATGAGCTGACAACAAAAGACTTTATGAACACGTGGATCACCTGAAGGAAGAATTATTGTACGACAAACTTAAGAAAAATAAAACATTAAATTTGTATTTTTATTACACATTTCAAATTTTAAAGGATTTAATTTGAATAATATGTTAATCTGACAAATCACGTGAATTAGCCACCCGTGCAGCTCGACCGCCCATGGTCAACACTTTGTAGGGGGTTATGACCTTGCAAGTAACGACTGTAACCATGCAGGTGAATTGAAGCTCATGAGATGTGTCGACATTAAAGGGGGCCTTAATCGTGTAGGCGGAGTCGAAGGGTCGATGACTTAGATGTGGGGTGAACACGTGCCGCAGAGGCCTAGATTCGACACGACATTTGTGCGCAAGCCAAGGGTGATGACCCACCCATGCACGGAGCCTAGGATGATGCCCTTGCAGCGTGACCGACGCAGAAGGGGTATCGGTACGACTCAACCCTGTCGTACGAAGGGGCAACGACGTGGCAGGGACGTCACTCCTGTCGTACGAAGGATGCGACAAGAGTGACGACCTAGCAAGGGTGACGACCTGGTAGGGGTGATGCCCCTGTCGTGGGATGCACACACACAGCAGGGTCGACAACCAACCATACGTCGTGCTCGCAGAAGTTGTCATGCGTCGTGCTAGCGGCAGCTGTCGTGCGACCAACGCCGGATCTGTGCAGATCCGACATTAGCTTCGGTGGTGGAAGCAGGAGAGAGGGAAGGGAAGACGTACTAGGAGGGAGTGCGATCGCGAGCGTGATAAGGGGGAAAGGAGGATGAGCAGGTTAATTACAATAAATTTTATGACGATTTATAGTTCATTGCAAAATTCGTTGACAATCTGTGATGAGCAATAAATTCGTCGCCAATTCTGCGACGAATTTAATATTTGTCACAATATTTGGGGATGATATTTTAAATTAATTGCAAATTTTGTGATGAATTTATCTTTCGACGTAAATTTAGCGATGAAAGATAAATTCGTTGCAAAATTTACCACATTTTTTTTATCTAAATAATTTAAAAAATCTGGCGAAATTTTTTCATTACCAAAATTATCACAAATTTCGCAATGAATTCTGAAATCGTTGGAAATTTTACGACGAAAATTAAAATCGTCACGAACTTTAGCGACAAATATAAAATTCATTGTAGATTTGCAACGACTTTATATTTTCATCGCAGAATCGATAATTGGACAACTAGTCGAGTGGGTTAACCCATCAGTCGACTAAAAACCATTGCTACAGTTATACCAGTCGACTGGTGATCATTATTTTGCAACGAATCTAATTTTTGTTGCAAATTTGACGATGAAAAATACTTTCATTGTAAAATTTAGACAGTTAGTCGATTGTGATTTTGTGGCAGTCGACTGAGACACAATATTTTGAATGATTGTGAAACAACACTCGAGTGGTGGATATTTTCAGTCAACTGATGTTGAAGATTTGGTTGTATTACAACTAAATACAACCTACTATTTTTACCTATTTTAAAAAATTTACACCAAACACATTTAATAATATATAATAATTCAAATATCAACACAAAAATAAATCATTCATCATATGAAACTTATAATACAAAGATATCGAATGTAACAAATCAAGTAACATTTAGATATAAAATTTCAAACATTAACCACCATCATCACAACAACATTTAGACTTATTATAGGCATCAACTTTTGGAGACTGAGAGGATCTGCCATGTATGTGTTCTCACTTATCGTGTCGTCATGAATTATCATCCGTGGTTCGTGTGTTCATTAACTTTTCTTCGGATTTTTTTCTGTACAATCTTGCTCATTGATCTATTAGAGTCGATATTTGTCGGGCAAGCCAACATTATATTAAGCAACAAGTCTACTACCTAAAAACATGATGCTTTTTTAGGCAGTAGACTGGTTGCATAATCGTTTGTGTATGTGTCAATCACCTGACAAAGATGAAAAATCATATCATAAAATAAACATATAGAAGATAAAAATTTAAATTATGTACATTTTATATAAACCACTAAAGGGGGACAAGACGACCGTGACAAGACGAATGTGAAAACTCCTAAAATGGTTAAGGTCACAAGCTTAGTCGACCTCCATGCTTCCTGTCGCTAAGCACGTGCTGGGCATCAACCCACATTGCCTGTCGTTAGGCACGCACTAGGCGTTGACCCACGTGGGTTGCGATCCACCGTCAGCCCCCGACGATGAATGCACTATGGTTGGTGATGCCCCGTTGGGGTCGATGTCACCGTCGATCCTCTGTAGCCGACGGTTCATCAAGTTGGATTCGGTGATCCATCACCGGATCTGCATAGATCCAATGATCCACCATCGGATATGCCCAAATTCGACGATCCACTGTCAAATTTGTGCATATCTGGCGATGGATTCGACAATCCACTGCCGAATTTGCGCATAACTGGCGATCCATCATCGGATATGCCCAAATCCAATGATCCACTACCAGATCTGCACATATCCAATGATCCACCACCGGATATACTTAGATCCGACGATCCACCGTCGGATATGCACAAATCTGACAATCCACTGTCGAATCTATGCATATCCGATGATCCACCATCAGATCGTACAGATTCGGCAATCCACCACCGAATCTATGCTTATCCGGTGATCCATCGTCGTATATGCACATATCCATCGATGAATGTGCTATGGTAGGCGACGCCCTGCTGCAGTTGATGTTGTCGTCGATCCTCCGTAGCCGATGGTTCATCGAGCTAGATCCAGTGATCCACCGCTAGTTCTGCATAGATCCGACGATCCACCACCAGATCTGCCCAGATCTGACAATCCACCACCGGATCTGGCCAAATACGACGATCCATCCACCTCCATATTTAGAGAGAGATAGAGAGAGGGAGGAGGTTGAATACGTACTGATGACGATCCATTCATTTTTTGATGGTGGATTCATTGGTTAGAGAGAGAGGGAGGAGGTTGCGAGTGACTGTGAGGAGGGAAGAGGAATGAGTGGGAATTAAATTAGATTTTGCGATGAAAATATTTTGTCACAGAATTCGTTGCAAATATGCGATGAATTTTATATTGGTTGTAGATTCTGTGCCAAATATAAAATTCGTCACAATATTTTTACCTGCATATGTTAGGGAAATCAACCCAAGTATGGTTTGGTTTTGATGTGTGTGGCAAAGATTTTAAGTTAGGTTGTTAATGTGATTTGATATGTGTGTTTAAGTTGTGCAGCACTTAAGTGAATCACACATGGTTGACTTGATGAAAGTATTGACGAGTTCACCATCTCATGGCTCGGGTCCTTGAGTCGGTGAATGATGGCATTGCGGAAGTCGTGCGCTTGGTGCATCCGAGGGACCGCCAGACGAGGAGCAAATGGAGTGAAGCCAAAGGAAGCAGACTTCAGGGCAAGACGCGAAGGATGGCACTGGAGGAGTCACAGGTTTAGTGCATCCGAGGGATGTAGCCAAACGAAGAGAGCTTCGGTGAGGGACTCCATGGGAGATGAGAGATTGAGCAATTGTAACTCGGGATGGGGTAGCTCAAGTTAGGTGAACTTGGTCAAATGACTAAATCAAGTGTCGGACGCTCAAACTTGTGTTTGATATTTTACCCGACAAGTCGGATGCTCAAATATGTGTTTGAGGTTTTCCCCAACGATTGGATAAGTTGGATGCCCAAACATGTGTTTGAGGTTTTACCCGACGATTGAAAGTGTCAGATGCTCAAACATGTGGTTTGAGGTTTATCCGATGGTCGGATGCTCAAAACATCTTGATGTTTGAGGTTTTACCCGACAACAGTCGACTGCCAAGTAATGGCAGTCGACTGGTCCGAGTCGACTAGTAGTTGATCGGTGTCAACTAGGGTTTTGTAGCCAGACAGTCGACTGTCAAGGGATGATAGTCGATTGCTACACCATCAGTCGACTGCCAAGGATGGTAATTGACTACTATGGGTGAACGCGGGCATAGAATCGCTTAGCCAGCGGTCGATCGGCTCAGCGATGACGATCATTGCCAAGACTACCGTTGGACGGTGATGATGGCAAGTCAGAAGTCGTTGGAAGTCGGTTGTTAGAGCGGTAGTTGACTGATGACATGCAACAGTCGACTGCTGCATACCCAATGGGAAGAATGGCTTCCTCTCTATAAGAGGAGGTTTTGGGTGTCTTGGGGAGGTTAATGCTTCTACTTCTAAGTGCTCCCCAAGTGCCCTAAATGTTTTCCACTCCTCTTCCTTGTTCTTACTTCTATTCTATTGTAAGAGAGAGTGAATTGTTGTAAAGAGGTTACCTCCACCTTGTTTAAGCTAAAGGAGAGATTAATGATTTGAGTTGGGGAGTGATTCGCATTACGAATCGTTCATGGATTAGCGGAAATGGTCGTGAACCATGTTACATACTTTGTTAGCATTTTCTCTC
Organism: Wurfbainia villosa; assembly: GCA_025175895.1. Taxonomy (NCBI): domain Eukaryota; kingdom Viridiplantae; phylum Streptophyta; class Magnoliopsida; order Zingiberales; family Zingiberaceae; genus Wurfbainia; species Wurfbainia villosa. The sequence goes on from CM045988.1 coordinate 84,527,897, forward strand.
TTCTTTACTCTTTGTTTTTAGCTTAATTGTTTTGTTTTATCATATATTCCGCTGCGCTAATCATTTGTAGACAATTAAGACCGATCGAATTTCATCTACGATCATTGGGGCTATTCAACCCCCCTTCTAGCTAGGCCACGATCTTCCAACAAGTAGTATCAGAGCGAGGAGCTTGTCGACGGACTCATCACCAAAACAAGCACGACAACGAAATGACTGGCTCGAACATTCATCTGCCAAAATTTGAAGGGGACTTCGCTTGGTGAAAAAAAAGTATGGAGGTATTCTTCTAAATAGATTTTGAAATAATGTTAATCATGAAAAATAGTTTCGAAGTTCCTAGGGATGAAGAAGGGGAGCTATTAGAGAAATCAAAATGGTCAAAGAAGCAGAGAGAGGAGCACCTTGCAAATTAAAAAGCCAAGCACCATCTCTTCAATGTGCTCCCTCAACAAGAAATCAACTGGATTGGCGAGTGCTCAAGTGCCAAAGAAATGTGGCAGAAGCTAGTGGAGCTTCATGAAGGCACCTCCAAAGCAAAACTCGCAAGAAGGGACCTCCTCCGATCTCAATTGAACAATATCAAGCTAGATAAATGGGAGAAGGTATTATCTCTACACTCTCGCTTTAAAGAAATCATTTATGGTTTATCAAATGTAGGAGAAAAGCTTTCAAACCGGGATATGATCATGAAAGAAATAGACACATTTCCCAGATCATCTAAGTGGAGCTCCATGGTAGATTCATTCTACATCTCAAAGAATCTAGAGATAAGTACTCTCGAAGATTTGATGTGTGTGTTTAAGTTGTGTAGGACTTAAGTGAATCACACATGGTTGACATGATGAAAGCATTGGCGAGTTCACCATCTCATGGCTCAGGTCCATGAGTCGGTGAAGGATGACATTGCGGAAGTTGTGCGCTTGGTGCATCCGAGGGACCGCCGGACGAGGATCAAATGGAGTGAAGCCAAAGAAAGTAGCCTTCAGGGCAAGACACGAAGGATGACACTGGAGGAGCCACAGGCTTAATGCATCCGATGGATGTAGCCGGACGAAGAGAGCTTCGGTGAGGGACTCCATGGGAGATGAGAGATTGAGCGATTGTAACCCAGGACGTGGTAGCTCAAGTTAGGTGAACTTGGTCGAATGCTAAGTCAAGTGTCGGACGCTCAAACTTATGTTTGAGGTTTTATTCGACAAGTCGAATGCTCAAACATGTGTTTGAGGTTTTACCCGATGATTGGATAAGTCGGATGCTCAAACATGTGTTTGAGGTTTTACCTAACAATTGGAAGTGTTGGATGCTCAAACATGTGGTTTGAGGTTTACCTGACGGTCGGATGCTCAAAACATCTTGATGTTTGAGGTTTTACCCGACAACAGTTGATTGCCAAGTAATGGCAGTCAACTGGTCCGAGTCGACTAGCAGTTGACCGGTGTCAACTAGGGTTTTATGACCCAACAATCGATTGCTAAGGGATGGCAGTCGACTGCTACACCATCAGTCGACCGCCAAGGATGGCGATGATCGCTATGGGTGAATCACGAGCATAGAATCGCTCATAGCCGATCGATCGATCGGCTACGCTGAGAATGCGCATTGATTACCAAGACTACTGTTGGATGGTGACGATGACAAGTCAGAAGCCATTGAAAGTCAACCATTAGAGTGACAGTCGACTGATGACATGTAGCAGTCGATTGATGGCATGCAGTAGTCGACTGATGGCATGCAATAGTCGACTGTTGCATGCCCAACGGGAAGAATGACTTCCTATCTATAAGAGGAGGCCTTGGGTGCTTGGGGAAGTTAATGCTTCTACTTTTAAGTGCTCCCCAAGTTCCCTAAACATTTTCCACTCCTCTTCCTTGTGCTTACTTCTATTCTATTGTAAGAGGGAGTGAATTGTTGTAAAGAGGTTACCTCCACCTTGTTTAAGCTAAAGGAGAGATTAGTGATTTGAGTTGGAGAGTGATTCGCCTTACGAATCGTCCATGGTTTAGCGGAAATGATCGTGAACCATGTTACATACTTTGTTAGCGTTTGCTTTCTTCTTTACTCTTTGTTTTTAGCTCAATTGTTTTGTTTTAGCATATATTCCGTTGCGTTAATCATTTGTATGTTGGCGGATCATGGCTTGGCTAGAAGGGGGGGGGGGTCGAATAGCCTTTCTCGTGTACATGATGGAAATCGTTCGTTCGTCTCTACAATTCAGTTTATGTAGTGAAAATACGAAATACAATACGAATATAGAGACAAATACACAATCGCAACACAAAATACACAATGATATATGTAGTTCGGAACCTTAGGGTTCCTACTCCATGGGGCGAGCTCAACGAGCTCTAGTGATGACAACACCACTAATAAAACTCCTTCTCGATAACAAGTCAGAGGTGGAGAAACCTCGTACAAAGATTACAACAGTAATACAATGAATTACAGCAAGAAAAACTAAGCAATACACAAAACAAGTAAAGAACATTTTACACAAGAACTTTGGATTGCTTGCTTGTTGCTTGCTTTGGATTGACCTTGAAGGTCTAGAATGCAATAACAATTCCCCTCCAAAATTGCCTAAAAAATCGTTGTGAAAATCCTCCCCAAGCTCCTTCTTTTATGTTTGTCTCGAGTTGATTATGCGTCGCGATCGCTATAAGCTCTCAATCGATCGCTCTCGTAGTTGTCGATTTCCATCGATCGCCAACCTTGTAGCTAATCGATCGATTATCGGCTACCGAGCATTCTGTGCTCGCGACCAACACTGGCAGTCGACTGCTCCTTCACAGTAGTTGACTTCCATCAATCGACTGCCAAGCATCGCAACGCAGTCGAATGCCGGTCGACTACCACCAGTCGATGGGACATATCACTAGTCGACTGTTGTCGGGTAAAACCTCAAACACAAGTTGTTTGAGCATCTGACCGTCAGATAAAATCTCAAACAACATGTTTGAGCATTCGACACACCCTTAGCCTAGACCTAAGCCTTCTAGCCACCTCTACTAGCTTCGCACCTATCGGATCCCTCTAAGTCGTCCATGACTTGTTCATCCATGCATGGATCCCTCCAAATCATCCATGACTTGTTCATTCATACGCTAGCCTCCAGGTGCTTCCTTCGACTATTATCATGCTCTCGGTGTTTATACCGCCGAGGTACATATGGACTTATGCTCCCAAGACTACCACTTGGCCTTACGCCGCCAAACTACCCCTTGGACTTCCCAAATGCCAAGTATCCATAACTTGAACTTTTACCGCCAAGGCTACACACTTGGACTTATGTGGCTAAGGCTACACACTTGGACTTTCCATTGCCAATGCCAACCCATGTTGGACTTTCACCGTCAAGGCTACACACTTAGACTTACGTGACCAAGGCTACACACTTGGTCTTCCCATGACAATCACATGTCATATGTTTTGTCTAACATCAAAATACTGCTCGAGTCAAACTCGAGTCTGGTCAATCGTGACCTAGGCCGATTGCACCAACAATCTCCCCTTTTTTTATGTTTGACAAAACCACAAATACCTTTGAGTTAGGTGACCTAACTCAAGTCTACAAATTATCCCCAATTGATAATTCTCACCTTTGAGAATTCCAACTAACCCCAATTGGTACCTTATCTCCTCCTTTTTGATGTTTGACAAAACTACAAACACCTTTTGTAACACCCCTCCTAGTCATTCCACTCTCTACCAGGGGAGATGTCACTACTTTACTGTCTTAGTCTTAAATTCATGCAATATACTAACGCAATATGCTAACAACTAACATGATCATAAGGACCTTGACATCACTTAAATAATAACCATTTCAAGATCTTCACATGACATGCAAGTATTAAGACTAACCCAACATGACTCTAGCATTCTTTGGTCTCAACCATAAGCAATCCAGTTGAACTTCAACAATATATATAAAAAAAACAATTAAAAACTAAAAATCTGGGTTAGACATCTGCACTTAGGATCTTTTATTTCCACTGTTCCGTCGCCACACACACCAAGCACTTCGTCCGCCATGCCACCTCACTGAAACTTTTCTTTACCTTTATCTGCAGTATAAGGAAATACAAACTATAAGCAATAACGCTTAGTAAGTACTTTCTATGCTCACAAAAATATGCACTTTATGAAATCATGCAACTAGTTCTCTTGTCATGGATACATTGATACACATGCAAACATAACTGGAAATCATAACTCTGATTACTTGTCTTTTGTATAAATCATGCTCTTAAGTATTTTAAAACTTGTCAATAGTGTATCTGAACTGGAATGATTAACTTTGAAAACTTTTACTTATACTTATACTGATAATGATACTTCAAAATAATAATCATCCTGGATATGGGCCCGACATAGTACCAATGCACGCTTTCCTAATAGGGCGGGGTGGCCAACCACCGAACCTACTAGGGTAACTGAGACTGAGGGCCTTGGCCCGTGGGCGAACTGATGCCTGGTACATGCCCTGTCAAAAGTAAAATACTTCCTTTATACTTATGTTCTTATACATATTGAAAAAATGCTCTTAATCCCCTAAACCACAAATGGGGAGTACCATAAAGATCATTATGCTCTTGACACCCAAAACTGAAATGGGGAGCATAGTGAAGATCGTTGTGCTCTTAATCCCCAATTCGAACGAGGAGCATCTTTAAATTTTCTTTATAAAGGAAATATTTTTACATCTTACTCTACATCATGCATATAATTGTATGCTACAATTCAGCTACAACATGCATGATCATAAATCACATTCTTATCATGGATCTAAACATGATACTAAATCAAACATGACATAACGGGTAAAAATCATGTAACTAAAAATATCATATAACTAGAAATAACATGTACATACAAATATATCAATGACATACGATAACTACTTATACTGTAGGTGAGCAATACTTACCTCCAACGCTTTTTCCAATTTATATCGTTAGATTTCATAAGAAAAAGATCTCCTACGTGTTCCTTTGCTTTAGCATGATACTCTATCAAGTTCTTGAGGAGATACCTCTCAAAAATCTCTTCTTGAATTATTCCACGATGAAGAAATTATAGAGGCTCTTTTTTTTCCTCTCTTGTTTTTCTCGGCGGCTGGAGAAAAATGAGCGAGAGAGAGAGAGAGGGGTAGAGAGAGGGTGGGCGTCGGTGTTGGAGAGAGGAGGGAGAGAGAGAGGCGGCTTGGAAATAAAAAAAAATGAGAGGGAGGCGTGAGATTTAAAGAGAGATAAGGAAAAATATATATATATAAATTAGAATTTTTCTTAACCTAATTATCCCTTTAAATAATTAGTCAAATTAATCAATCTCTCCTTTTTTTCGCCTATAGATATATTTTGTTATATCCTACTCATTGGTAATCTTATGACTTAGTGGTGGGAAGCCTATTCCTTCAAACCAATGGTTCATGGTTCGAGCCTCGACTAACAAACCATTTATTCGAACTTTTTTTTTTAATTCCTATTCTTAATTATTTCTATTCTTTTTTTATTATTATTCTATTCTTATTTTTATTATTTCTATTCTTATTCTTATTTCTATTTTCCTTTAATAAAAATATAGAAATTAAAATTTGGGGTGTTACAATCTCTTATACCTTATAAAAGTTTCGTCCTCGAAACTTAGAACAGCTCGGGGTACTTCTGCTTTATATCATCCTCACGTTCCCAGGTTGCTTGCCATAAGACTTTTACTAACGATATTTTTTTATTTCTTAGTTTCCTGACTGCTCGATCTATTATCTGAATAGGTCGACTTTCATAACTTAGATCTGTCTGAATCTGTACCATCTGTGGCTCAATCACTTGGTTGGTGTCTAGGACGTGCTTCTTAAGCATTGAAATATGAAATACATTGTGGATACTTGAGATTTCCTGTGGTAGCTCTAGCTCATAAGCTACCTTACCAACTCTCTTGGTGATCAGGTAGGGGCCTACATATCTGGGACTTAACTTGTCTTTCTTCCCAAATCTCATTACCCCTTTCATAGGAGCTACCTTAATGAATACTGAATCTCCGACTTGGAACTCTAGGGGTCTGCGTCGGACATCGACGTAACTCTTCTACTGACTCTGGGCAGTCTCTATCCTTTGGCGTATATTCTTTATAGCTTTGGTGACATCATCTATAAAATCAGTCTTGAGTCTCATTTCTTTCTTCTCGTCACCCTCATACCAACAGATAAGTGATTTGCATCTCCTTCCATACAAAGCTTCATAAGGTGTCATTCCAATTGTGGTTTGATAACTATTATTATAGGCAAACTCTGCCAAACATAAATATTTGCCCCAGCTTCCTTTAAAATCTAAGGCACAAGCTCTGAGCATGTCCTCTAAAATCTGATTCACTCTTTCTGTTTGCCCATTTGTCTGAGGATGAAATGCAGTGTTGAATCGTAGCTTAGTGTCGAGGGCTTTCTGAACACACTCCCAAAAGTGTGAAGTGAAGTGACTCTCTCTATCTGAGATAATGGTCTTAGGTACTCCATGCAGTCTAATCACTTCCTTGACGTATAATTGGGTCAACTGCTCCATGGAGTATGATATTCTGATAGGCATGAAGTGAGCAGACTTTGCCAATCTATCAACAACTACCCAAATAGAATCGTAGCCATTGATTGTTTTGGGAAATCCTACTATGAAATCCATGGCTAGTACCTCCCACTTCCATTCTGGAATCTGGATAGGCTGTAGAACTCCTCTTGGTCTCTGGTGTTCAGCTTTCACTCTCTGACATGTCAGACAAGTGCTAACATACTTAGCCACGTCCTTCTTCATACCAAACCACCAGAATTTCCCTTTTATATCTTGATACATTTTGGTGGATCCGGGATGCATCGAATATGGGGTCCCATGAGCTTCTTCTAGGATCTTCTTTCTTAAGTCTGGGTCGTTGGGGATACATAGGCATCCACTATCAGAGACACAGAATCCTTCATCCTTCCCTTCTTGGATCTCTTGTTTGATCCTTTGTATGCTAGGATCTTTGTCCTATCTCGCTAATATATCCTCAAACAGTATAGGTACTATGGTCAAGGCGGAGAGCTGTCCAGAAATGACCTCAACTCCAAAATTCATTATCTCTTTCTCCAGTGGTTGGGATAGTGTTGCTAGGGACATCAAAGTGGCGCATGATTTTCTACTCAGCGCGTCTTCTACTTTGTTTGCCTTTCCAGGATGGTAGTGGATTTCACAGTTATAGTCCTTTACTAGCTCAAGCCATCTGTGTTGTCGCATATTCAAATCTTTCTGAGTGAAGAAATACTCCAGACTCTGGTGATCTGTGTAAATCTTGCATTGGACTTCATATAAGTAATGTCTCCAAACTTTCAGAGCAAAGACCACTACTGCCAACTCAAGGTCATGAGTGGGGTAATTCTTTTCGTAGTCCTTGAGTTGTCTAGATGCATAAGCAATGACCTTACCCTTCTGCATAAGTACTGCTCCGAGTCCCATCTTGGATGCATCACTATACAGGTCAAATCCCTCATTACTTTCTGGAAGGGTAAGCACTGGAGCACTTGTGAGTCTCCTCTTTAATTCAAGGAAACTCTTTTCACAATCTTTGGTCCATTCAAACTTCTTGTTCTTTCTGGTAAGAACCATCAATGGTGAAGCTATCCTTGAGAAGTTTTCCACAAACTTCCGATAGTACCCTGCTAATCCGAGGAAACTTCTGACTTCACTGGCATTCTTTGGTTGACCCCAATTACTGACTGCTTCTATCTTTGTCGGGTCTACCATAACTCCATCTTTTGAAATAACATGACCCAGAAACGATATTCGATCAAGCCAAAACTCACACTTGGAGAACTTTGCATATAACTGTCTTTGCTGAAGGGTCTGCAAGACTATTTTCAAGTGTTCGACATGTTCTTCCTGGGTTCTCGAGTAGATAAGGATGTCGTCAATGAAAACGACCACAAATTTGTCAAGGTACTCCTTAAATATCCGATTCATCAAGTCTATAAACATAGCGGGTGCATTTGTCACTCCGAAGGGCATGACCACGAACTCATAGTGTCCATACCTCGTTCGGAAGGCTGTTTTCGATATATCATCCTCTTTAACTCTTACTTGATGATAACTGAAAGTCAATCTTGAGAAGACTGTGGCTCCCTCTGATTAAATAAATCCTCTATCCTTGGCAGGATATCGATCATCATTTGATTCAAGGCTTGGTAGTCTATCATCCTCATAGACCCATATTTCTTTTCACGAACAACAGGAGCTCACGGGAATGACTAGGCGGATGAATCCCTTGTCTAGTAACTCCGTAATTATTAGCTCTTTCAATTCCGATAGGGTGCTTTTGAGATTGGGTGGGTACTAGAAATAAGCTCAATCTCAAACTCAACTTCCCTTCTAGGTGCTAGTCCTGGTAACTCTTCAGGAAATACTCCCGGGTAGTCACATACAATTGGGACGTCTTCCAACTTTTGGCTTCTTTCTTGCTTAGTATCAACTATATGTGCTAAATACCCAGTGCATCCACCAGCTGACATCTTCTGAGCTTCCATGGCAGACAAGAACTTCTTAGTCTTCTTCCTTGGTTCTCCAATAAACTCAAAGTTGGTCTCGGTCTCGGGTTAGAATACTACTATTCGCTTACAGCACTCAACCATTGTGTAGAAGTCATTATTTCACCCGAAGGTAGGGTCGTTAAAAACTGAATATCTAAGAGTTATATCTATCTTCTTAACAAATGCCATAGACATGAAAGAATGGGTTGCCCCAGTATCAAACAGTACGGTAGCATGCTGACTAAGGATAGGTATCTGACATGTGACCACCGTAGAAGCATTTGCTACCTCTTCCTTGGTGAGGGAGAAGATCCGGGAATTGGGTGTAACTGATGGGGTCTTTAATCTTCCTTGGCTGATGTAAGGACCCTCCAGTGCTCCCTGCATCTGATGTAGTTGGGCTGATCTACCTCCATACTGAATAGACTGTGGCGGAGGCAGATTGGTCTTAGTGGGGCACTGTTTGGCGAAGTGTCCCTCGACACCACATATATAACACCCGCTCACGCCCTGGCGACAAACTCCTGGATGCTTCCTCCCACACTTAGAACATGTAGGATACGTAGGCTACTTATTGGCTGAACCTCCCTTTGCATTATTCCATTGCTTCCTCTTGTCATTGTTGTTTCGCTTCCAATTCGAATTACCACTCTGAGGTTTCTGACCTCCTGAACTTCCCTGGCTTTTGCTTTCTACCGAGGCTAGCTTCTGGTACTTGATACTATTCATGTAATGCTCCATGATTAGCGCACTACTGATTAACTCTTTAGTAGTCTGTGGTCTATTAATTCCACCAGCCGAGCTATCTCCGGTCTCAACATCTTTGCATCAACCTAACTCTTTCCTTCTCAGTACTGACCAATTCCGGGCATAGACGAGCCAACCTATTGAACTTCTTCACCGCTTCATCTTGTATAAATCTTGTAACTCCGTGAACTCATCATAATGCTTATTGGTGACTCGCATATGGAAGAACTCCGTCTCAAAGTCCGTCCATGACATTTGGTTCACCACCCTCTTAGCCTTTACTCGCTCCCACCACATTCTGGCATCTCCAATCAAACATAACGAGGCGCACTTAACTTTCTCATTCTCGGGTCAGTCCAGCAGTTCCACTATCAGGCTATAATCACTATTTTTTTTATCTTCACATACATATCTAGGTATGCTCTATTACTTACTGTCTATCATCTTCATATATATATATATGCAAACATGTTTAACTCAAAGAGAACATTCTAGGTGAGCATGTTTAACTTAAAAGATGCATTCCTTACTACTCATAAAATAAATAAAGTAGATAAATACTTGCTTACTTGGAGGCGGCAGGACTGATGCTCGATGTGTGTGTGACGGAAGGGCGGAAACTCGCTCTGATACCATCTTGTAACACCCCCCCCTAGTCATTCCACTCTCTACCAGGGGAGATGTCACTACTTTACTGTCTTATTCTTAAATTCATGCAATATACTAACGCAATATGCTAACAACTAACATGATCATAAGGACCTTGACATCACTTAAATAATAATCATTTCAAGATCTTCACATGACATGCAAGTATTAAGACTAACCCAACATGACTAGCATTCTTTGGTCTCAACCATAAGCAATCCAGTTGAACTTCAACAATATATTAAAAAAACAATTAAAAACTAAAAATCTGGGTTAGACTGTTAGGAATCGTTGGAATAGCTAGAGGGGGGTGAATAGCGTAGATGAAATTCGCTCGCGTTTGTGTCTACAATTTCGTTAGTGCGCAGCGGAAATAGAAATAATAAAAGCGATAACGAAATAGACAACAAGCTAACACAATGATATAACGTGGTTCGGAACTGCACGGTTCCTACTCCACGGATCGAGCTCTAAAGAGCCCTAGTGATGCACACGCACTCACTAATGATAAACACTCCTTCTCGACACAAGTCGGAGGCGGAGAAACCCCTTACAATAGATCTTACAACAGTAAGAACGAAATACAAGCAATATACAATGTAAATATGAAATACAAGTAAAGAAAAGACTTTACAACACTTGTTTTGATTGCTTGAATGCTTGGTTGCTTGCTTGCACTTGGAGACCTGATTTGCACCAACAAATCGCCCCAATAGCCCTCAAGAACCGGTTTCTTTTTCCTCCATCACGAGCTCCATATATAGCTTCAACCTGTGCTGGAAAAAGTCTATCAGTCGACTGATCGAGACCATCAGTCGACTGATGTCACTGTTGTCGTGAGACAACGGCTAGTTCCACGTTGGATAAGTCCAACGGAACTACCATCAGTCGACTGATTGTTACCATCGGGCCGATCGATGGAGTCCTCACTCGACCACCGAGTCTCGACTCCATTCTCGTGGTCGAGATTCTCGAGCACCGATCGATCGATCACGACATCGCCGAGCATCACCGATCGTCAACCTATGGCGGATCACAGGTTATAACCCGCAAATAAACCCTAGTTGATCGGTCTGATCGCCACATGGCACCGGTCATCGGCACACCTCAAACATGAGGTTTTAACTCAAGTATGGTTCCCCCATACTTGCTAGACCACCCTTAGCCTAGACCTAAGCCTTCTAGTCACCTCCATCAGCCTCACGCCTCTCGGATCCCTCCAAGTCATCCATGACTTGTTCATCCATCGCGCTAGCCTTCAAGTGCTTCCGTCGGCTATGTCATGCTAACGGTGTCTACACCGCCAAGGCACATTGGACTTACGCCGCCAAGACTCCACTTGGACTTTACGCCGCTAATATTAAACCCCTTGGACTTCAAATGCTAACCCATGTTAGACTTTCCATGCCAAGACCATGCTTGGACTTTCCTTGCCAACTCATGTTGGACTTTCCATTTGCCAAGACCCATGCTTGGACTTTCCTTGCCAACACATGTTGGACTTTCCATTTGCCAAGTACTCAGGACTTGGACTTTCCCAACTGCCAAGTGTCTAACTTGGACTTTCCATGACAATTATATTGTCATATGTTTTTGTCGAAACATCAAAACACATCAAAACATCACTCGAGCCAAACTCGAGTCCTGGTCAATCGTGACCTGGGCCGATTGCACCAACATAGACATCTGCACTTAGGATCTTTTATTTCCACTGTTCCGTCGCCACACACACCAAGCACTTCGTCCGCCATGCTACCTCACTGAAACTTTTCTTTACCTTTATCTCCAGTATAAGGAAATGCAAACTATAAGCAATAACGCTTAGTAAGTACTTTCTATGCTCACAAAAACATGCACTTTATGAAATCATGCAACTAGTTCTCTTATCCTGGATACATTGATATACATGCAAACATAACTGGAAATCATAACTCTGATTACTTGTCTCTTGTATAAATCATGCTCTTAAGTATTTTAAAAATTGTCAACAGTGTATCTGAACTGGAATGATTAACTTTGAAAACTTTTACTTATACTTATACTGATACTGATACTTCAAAATAATAATCATCCTGGATATGGGCCCGGCATAGTACCAATGCACGCTTTCCTAATAGGGCGGGGTGGCCAACCACCGAACCTACTAGGGTAACTGAGACTGAGGGCCTTGGCCCGTGGGCGAACTGATGCCCGGTACATGCCCTGTCAAAAGTAAAATACTTCCTTTATACTTATGTTCTTATACATACTGAAAAAATGCTCTTAATCCCCTAAACCACAAATGGGGAGCACCATAAAGATCATTATGCTCTTGACCCCCAAAATTGAAATGGGGAGCATACTGAAGATCGTTGTGCTCTTAATCCCCAATTCGAACGGGGATCATCTTTAAATTTTCTTTATAAAGGAAATATTTTTACATCTTACTCTACATCATGCATATAATTGTATGCTACAACTCATCTATAACATGTATGATCATAAATCACATTCTTATCATGGATCTAAACATGATACTAAATCAAACATGACATAACGGATAAAAATCATGTAACTAAAAATATCATATAACTAGAAATAACATGTACATACAAATATATCAATGACATACGATAACTACTTATACTGCAGGTGAGCAATACTTACCTCCAATGCTTTTCCCAATTTATACTGTTAGATTTCGTAAGGAAAAGATCTCCTACGTGTTCCTTTGCTTTAGCATGATACTCTATCAAGTTCTTGAGGAGATCCCTCTCAAAAATCTCTTATTGAATTATTCTACGATGAAGAAATTATAGAGACTCTTTTTTTTTCCTCTCTTGTTTTTCTCAGCGGCTGGAGAAAAACGAGCGAGAGAGAGAGAGAGGGGTAGAGAGAGGGTGGGCATCGGCGTTGGAGAGAGGAGGGAGAGAGAGAGGCGGCTTGGAAATAAAAAAATGAGAGGGAGGCATGAAATTTAAAGAGAGATAAGGAAAAAAAATATATATAAAAATTAGAATTTTTCTTAACCTAATTATCCCTTTAAATAATTAGTCAAATTAATCAATCTCTCCTTTTTTTCACCTATAGATATATTTTGTTATATCCTACTCATTGGTAATCTAATGACTTAGTGGTGGGAAGCCTATTCCTTCAAATCAACGGTTCATGGTTCGAGCCTCGGCTAGCGAACAATTTATTCGAACTTTTTTTTTAATTCCTATTCTTAATTATTTCTATTCTTTTATTATTATTATTATTCTATTCCTATTTTTATTATTTCTATTCTTATTCTTATTTCTATTTTCCTTTAATAAAAATATAGAAATTAAAATTTGGGGTGTTACACCTTTGAGTTAGGTGACCTAACTCAAGTCTACCAATTATCTCCAATTAGCAATTCTCACCTTTGAGAATTCCAACTAACCCCAATTGGTACCTTCTTCCCCTTTTTGACATACATCAAAAAGGTCCTCCCTAAGGGTGTCAATGTCTCATATCCCAATAAGATCTTACAATCTCCATCTTGGTGCAAAACACATCTAGAAGGCCTTCACTCTTCCTAGTGATAAGTCTCATATCACTTAAGAGAGACAATCCCCCAATTCTCCTCTCATGAGGAGAAATACATCCATCATCCCAAGATGGATAACCTCCCTCTAAAGGCTTGCTCCCCCTTGACCATTACACCAACAATGTCCTTGGAGAGTCCCTAAGCCAATAGGAACACTTAACAATCGAAATTAAGGGAAAAGATTCAACATTAAACTTTCACCTCCCTTAATTCGATACACATCCTAAAAAATTCTCCTAATCCATTTTCAATGGATTCCCACCCTTCCAATGCTCTTCAAAGCATATCTTAGGGTTAGGAGCAATTAGGGAACATAAAAGTAGCTGAACATGGGCCTAACAAACCTTGTTTATCCGAAATCAACTCTGGCAGTCAACTCTTACAGAATCAAATTTCCAAAATTCATAAGTAAAAATATGTACTTTTAAAAATCTTGAAAATACATATGTACATTACTTATAGAAAAAATTATGGGTGAAAAATATTTGAAAATTAAAATACTCATAAACTAGTGAGATTGACACAAAATTTAAAACTAATAAAATTTTCAATGTTTGACCCTACTTTGTATCATCTCCTTCAATGGTGATTGCTATCAAAAGATAGACTTCACCGAGGTTTTTCAAAATGATTTTGAAATGATTTTAAAACCTTAATTTCATATTCCTAACATCTCACTTGTATCTAAGTATATGAAACACATACAAGTCAAGTATTCTAGTGAGATGTGGGTTTTGATCATTTAGGGTCTCATGCATATGCTAGGCAAATTTGATTCTCTTATGCATGGGACTTCAAATCATGTCATTGTCCTTAACTCAATTTTATTGAATTCATGAATGATGATTATGACATAAATGATAACATGAATAAACATGTGCCAATAATCATGATGTCATGGCATGTGATATAAACTTAAGTATAACATGACATTTAGCTAATCCTAAGTATTATCATGACATTTTATATGATAAAAATAAATATGATATCATGACATGACAAGGCAAATAAAGCATAGCAAGTATAAAATACTAAGGTATAAAATACCTAAGTGTTAACCCCAAATTATCATTATTAGAATTAAATCCATTTTGCCTTAATACTAACTATCCCCCTGGTGTGCCAAAAATCCAAAATGACACACCATGACTTCTAAGATCTAATTGTGTCATTTTAATCAATTTTCAACTTCTCAAAATATATTGACACATCCTAAAGTGTCAACTCTACCATAATTATGTTAACTACCCACCCACTTAGGGTTGACACACCCTAACCCATCTAGTGTGAATCGATTACGCTCCTAGGAATTCAATACCTATTAAAGCTCATTGAGTTAATAAGGTATTCACTAGGGATAACTTCCCTAGATACCTTTCTAATGACCCTTTTTGACTTTGAAGCCTTAGTCATTTGGGTCTTTCCTAGGTTAACTCTAGGGGTAACTCCCCTTGTAACCTTCTTAGTGGTCTTCCTAGGTTTTATAGAACCCTTGGCCACTAGACACGTACCATGGTTAATCTTAGGGAAAATTCCTTATTAACCTTGATTTTCTTAGACTTAGATTTAGTTCCATAATCAAATGGAACATTGTGGTAGGATTTAGGTTTGTGACCCAAATCTTTCTTGCCCTTAAACGATTATTGTCTCCTAGGTCCTAAATTTTGTTCCTTTGACCCCATAATTGAGTTTGTCATAATTTTGAGGGTTTTTTTTTTTCAATTTTTCAAGCCTTGACCTCAAGGCTCGATTTTCTAGTTCTAATTTTCTCAATTTTGATTTTTCATCGATCTTTTGAGAATGACTCTTCTTAGGCATATGCCTAGACTTCTTGGAGTTAAAGCTCAAATTTTCTTCTATCCTCCTTATGCTCTCCCTAGGTAAAATAGGTCTAGTGTTATTGGTCCTAGATTTGTCCTTAGGTAAAGTAATATGCTTAGCACCTAAAAAATAATATTTATTCCTACTAGTATGCTTTTTATTATTGTTAACAGTTGCAAGAGCACTAAAAATATGTTTTTAACCCTAGAACTAGAAGGTGCATTAAAATATACCTTAGGGTTTGCTTTGGAAGCTCCCCCTACTTGTGTAGCTCTTTCTTGCCCCTTCTTTCTTCCCCTAGGGCATTGGATTTGGTAGTGTCCTCTTTGGTTGTATTTGAAACACACAATGTGTTTTTTTCTTTTCTTAGTGAGGACTCTGGCATCCTTTGACTTTTGGTTGACTTTTAGTGTCGGTGCTTTCTCCTTGACCAATTTTGAGAATTTACTCTTGTAGTGCTCGGCTACCCTACACTCAAAGCATATGATATGATTTTTATTTTTAATTACAATGCTTGAGTTACCTAGGGAGCTTATAGCGATATGGGAGGTTTCTTCACTTCTTCTGGAGGTGGATGTTTCTTCCACTTCTTCCGCCTCTTCTACCGATCCGGATGTTGAGCATCTCTCAACTTCCGAGTCATCACTTTCTTATGAGGATGAGCTTGCTTCTCCTTGGGCTTGAGAGGATGAGCATGCTTCCTCAGCCTCCTCTCCGATTAGGCCAGTTCGGGATTTTCGTGGAATTTGATCACCTTATTCCACAAATCCTTTGCATCCCGATATTCACCTAGCTTGGACAAAATATTGTTAGGTATTAATTTTACTAACATAATCGTTACCTTAACATTTGTTTTGAATTTTTGTTGTTGCTCCTCGGTCCATCTTGATTTTACTAATGACTTATTATCTTCACCCCTAGGCACTTCAAAATCATTTTCAATGATTAGCATAGTATCGAAATTGATTTCGAAGTATACCTCCATCCTTCTTCTCCACCATGAGAATTCTCCCTCGAATTTTGGTGGGTGGATATTGTGTTAGTAATATATGAGAGATGTCCTAAGGCAATCGTCTTATGTTTGAACTATTTATATGATAAATGAAGATTCACTATTTAAGTATACATATTTTCATGTATTTAATTAGATCTTAAACTCATTTACTGAATGCCCCCGATACGATTCACAGCATGAGAGAATTTATGATTGGATCACAACTAATGAGTATCTCTACATGTGTAATTGTGATGTATTGGAATTATCTCTAGTCGATGAATTGATGGATTGGGACACCATCAATTCTATCGAGACTAGCACGAGGTATACTCCTTGGTGTATCCAAGCAGCTGATTCTCACTGGCTAGAGACATTGTGATGTCCGGAGTTAATCGTGAATGCTAGTTATGGTAACTAGTTCATTGGAGTGACCAGCTGTAAGACTTCATATGGTTCTCTGCATATATGGATATGTCAATGAAGTTCTTACTGCAGCTTAAGTGCGATGTTCCTTTGACTTGCGGTATTCAAGTCATCTTGGTCATGAAGACTTATGTTTTAACATCTTAAGCAAGCATCTCTGAGGAGATGTGGACCCGGGATGATTGGGTATAAGTCGAAGTGGTCGAAGGTGTTTGAATAGCCTATAAAGGATTAATCACTCCTTGCGAGGAGATGTATACTCATGGCCTCTCGTCGGATTGTTACTAAAGTCTTTGGCCAAAGAATTACATGTTTAGAGTATGGTACTCTTGGATACATGTGCAATAACTAGAATCCGTAGGACGAGAAAATGATACTTGGGCTAGTTGTGACGTAGTCAACCTAGTGGGGACTGACACAATAGAACATATCCTGAACCAAGTGGGTATAAGATGCATGAAGGGAATGGAGCACGATTCATTGTAGCTGCTGAAGGATTTCAGAAATAGTTTTGTATCAACCGCTGATCTTTCGGTTAATTGGGGATCATAATGTACTACTAGGTGCCACTCATGATCGTTCTATAATTAATGGTTAATTATAGACGACCAACAAAAACCGAGAACCTATTTGGTCACACACACAACGAGCGTAATCCGAAAGATTTAAAACGAGCTTGAGAATAAGATTCTCAGACCGAGAGAAACTAGGTTTGGTTGGACCAAACAAAGATCGAGCATGAAATTGTTTCAGTCGTAATGGAAGTATAGATGGGCCGTGTCTTATGAAGACATGATGGATGAACCAAATTGGTTTGGTTCTAATCCAATGGTGAAGAATAAACCAAAGGGGTTTGGTTTGTTTTAAACGAATGAACCAAAGTTGGTTCGGTTCGTTTTAACTTAAAATAGACCAACTCGGTTCGGTTTATTTTAACTTAAGTTATTGGAGCGGGTTAACGGGTTTTGGTTATGAACCAATAACCGTTAGGAGAATGTGTTCTCTATAAAAACATGGCTTAAGGGTTTTCCGTGGATAACTTTGTGTGTTGGAAAACCTAGCCACCCTCTCCCTCTCTTCTCCTTGCCGCTGCCCAAGGGTTCCACGCCGCCCAACTTTTTGCCGTCGTCCACCCTTGCTGTCGGCGTCCAACTATTGTCGGGCACTCCTCCGGTGACCCTCCGACGACTCACCTTGGTTCTGGCAACCAAGGGTCAGTCGGCCATCCTCTTTGGCCAGCGCAACATCCTCCACCAAGATGTCCAGTTTTCTGGACAGCTTATTTCCTTTATGTCGGAGCATCGTTTGGACGATGTTTGGAGCTCTAACAGCGGCTACCTTGCCGGGGATTCGATCTCCGGTAATCCTCATAGTGAAGGACGAAGGATTCGTCAAACGGTTGACGAATACCTCTCCGGAGAAGCAAGTTTTGGGGACTCATTGATTGGATAGTGATCTTCTCTCGATCACATCGTCTTCGACACGAGGCTAGTGACTCCTACGAAGACGAGGCTCGTGGCTTTGTGAATCCATCCCGACAATACTCGGCGTGGATATGGATAAAGGCGATTCTAGCGAGAGTCTCTCTGGTTGATGTCTTTCCCGTTGCACGTGATACGTCAGGTATACCTAGAATAATTTCCTTTTATTGCAAAATTTGAAACTACGATTATGTCTACACATGTTGTATTATGCATGCGTATGGTGTGTGTGTTGTAATAAATTAGATTTATTGCTTTTTATTTCTTCCCTGCTCACATATTTACGAAATATGTTCGAACACACACTCGCCGTGGTACCAGAAACCCAACATGTTGATGTCGGCCACTGGATTTGTTGTCACGGCGGTGAGTCCGATGACAACCTCCTTGCTCTAATACCACTTGTTAGAGGATTATGGCTCGGCTAGAAGGGGGGTTGAATAGCCTTTCTTGGGTACGTGATGGAAATCGTTCGTTCGTCTCTACAATTCGGTTAGCGCAGCAGAAATATGAAATACAATACGAATATAGAGACAAATACACAACGATATATGTGGTTCAGAACCTTAGGGTTTCTACTCCATGGGGCGAGCTCAACGAGCTCCAGTGATGACAACACTGTTAGGGCAATCTCTTGCCGTGATATGGTTTTGATGGTGTGGCAAAGGGTTTAAGTTAGTGTGTTATGTTTATTTGATATGTGCGTTGAAGTCGTGCAGGACTTAGTAATTCGCACATGGAGCCATGGCGAGTTTCACATCTCATGACTCGTGCCTTGAGTCGGTGAAGGATAGCTTTGCGGAAGCCGTGCGCTTGGAGCATCCGAGGGACCGCCGGACGAGAAGCTTGGAGTGAAGCCGGAGGAAGTAGACTTCGAGGCAAGAGACGCGAAGGAGCATTGCAGAGCCGTGCGCCTGATGCTGCCGAGGGACGTGGCCGAGAACGAAGAGAACTTCGAAGGCGAGGGACTCCGAGAAATGAGAGTGAACGATTGTAACCCGGGGAAGGGTAGCTCTTAGGTGAAACTTGGCCATTTGGCCAAGTGTCGGATGAGTTTCGACACGGTCATTGCCATGTCATAGCGATCGGCTAATCGAGTGTAGCTCGGGGTATCTATTGGCCCGGTTTGTGGCGTGATCGGGCCATCGTTAGCGGTCGCCAAGACTATGATCATTCTTTGGCGCGGATCGGTAGTCAATAGGGTTTTAGCCCGCAGAACGCTCGTAGCCGGCAGGCGGTCGACTACGGGGTCGGCCGATCGGTAGTGAGGTCGGTGATCGGCGCCAGAGTTCCGTTGGACAACAACGGTCGGCATCCGACGTGTTCGGAGGCCGTTGTAGTGACGGCAGTCGACTGCCATGGGCGGCCGTCGACTGATGGCGGCCAACGGGAAGAAGTTAGCCCTCTCTATAAAAAGAGAGGGTGTGAGCCTTTGAGAGGCTAATGCTTAAGTTCCAAACAATCTTCCTAGTGCCCCACAAGCTCTAAACTCTTCTTACACGCTTTTACTCCATTCTATTTGTAAGAAGAGTGATCTTGATTGTAAAGGTTACCTCCACCTAGCTTGGTGCAAAGGAGAGACCATTTAGTGGATTGGTTTTGGCGGAGTGATTCACCGAGGACGAATCGGGGACCGTGGATTAGCGGCGTAGCCGTGAACCACGTTACATCTTGTGTTAGCATTGTCTATTTCCTTTGCTTTGTTTTTATTTGTTTAATTTGCTTGTATTGTTGTTTCCGCTTGCGCTAATCTAATTGTAGACGAGCAAATTCCGCCATACAAACTAACGAGGGCTATTAACCCCCTCTGGCCAGGCCATCCGATTCCTTACAAGTGGTATCGAGCCGAGGTTGCTTGTCAGGACTAACCGCGCAACAAGCCCTACATCAAAATGGCGGCTCAACATCCACCCACCGAAGTTCGAAGGCGAATTCTCTTGGTGGAAAAAGAGAATGGAGGTATTCTTGAAACCGATTTTGAAATATTGTTAATTATGGAAAGCGGTTTGAGTTGCCTAGGAATGAAGATGGGAGCCTTTGGAAAAATCGAGATGGAGCAAAGACAAAGAGAAGAGTATTTGGCAAATTCAAAGGCCAAGCACCATCTATACAACGTACTCCCTCAACAAGAAGTCAATCGGATAGGAGAGTGTGCTAGCGCCAAGGAAATGTGGGAGAAATTAATAGAGATCCATGAAGGCACATCCGAGGCAAAGCTAGCAAGGAGAGATGTCCTTGCTCCCAATTGTCCAATATCAAACTCGAAAGGAGAGAAGGTAAAATCTCTACACTCTAGATTTAAGGAAATTCTAATTGGGTTTGACAAGTGTAGGTGAAAAGCTCTCCAACCGGGATATGGTAATGAAGGCCATAGATGCCTTTCCCCGGTCCTCAAAGTGGAGCTCCATGGTGGACTCCTTCTACATCTCCAAGAATTTAGAAGTGAGCACCTTGGAGGAGTTCTTTTCAACAATGGAACTCCACGAAACTAGGCTTGAGGAATACAAGAGAGCCTAAAATTCAACCCTCAAGAGGAGTAGCTTTGATGGCAAACAAGGGGAAGAAGAAGATGGAAGTCCCCTCCTCCTCCGATGATGAAGCCTCCTCCTCCTCCATGGATAGCACCGAGGAAGCCTATATGGTAAGGAAGGTGAGGCGTGTATTTAAGAATTTTAGATTTGATAAATATAATGATAGGAATAGAAGACCAAGGGGGAAGGTCATATGCTATAATTGCCAAGGAGAGGGACACATAAGGGACAATTGTCCTCTCCTAAACAAGCAAGGAAGAGAAGAAAAGAAAGAAGAAAAGAAAGAAGAAAAGGGAGCAAGAAAAGAAGGAAGAGGAGAAGAAGACAAAAGAAAAGGGGAAGGCCAAAGCATTCAAGGCCAAGACATGGGATGATCCTTCCTCATCCTCCTCCTCATCATCGGATGAGGAGAATGCCTTTATGCCAATTGGCCTTGATGGCCTTTGACGATTTGGATTGCTCCTCCTCCAAAATGAAGGATCAAGCACAAGAGGAGAGAGCTCAAGTGAAGGGAGCCTCCTCCACATCATCATCCTCCTCATCATCCGAAGAAGAAGAAGAGGACATGGAAACTATGGTAACGAAAGCCTCTCCTAGTAAAATAGTTTCTATGATTTCTAGTTTAACTAGGGATTTGTTTAGAGCAAAGAAGAAAAATAAATGCATGCTAGATCAAATTAAGGCATTAGAAAATAAGCTAGAAAATGCATGCTTAAATAATAATGATACTTCTTCTTGCCATGATGATGCATGCTCACATGATAATTATGTGCCTTTAGATGTTAGTGATGCATGCATAGAAGAAAATAGGGCATTAAGGGAAAAGGTAGATTATTTAACCAAAGCCCTAGGAAAATTCACAATTGGCTCCAACACCTTGAATATGATCATAGGGAGCCAAAGGGCAAGTTTTAACAAGAAAGGCCTAGGATATAAAGAGAAGAAAAATGAGAAGGCCTATAGATGCCTAATAGCTAGGGGACAAGACAAAAACAAAGTAATAGCTAAGAAATGGATCCCCAAGGAATTTCTAGTGAACCCCATAGGTAAAAATCTATTTTGGGTTCCAAAATCCATCCTTAAGGGTTAGAAAACCCCTAGGGTAGTCAACCATATGAACTTGACCTATATCATATTTTGGTTGACTTAGGATGACGGGACAACATTTTTAGATAGTGTTGGGTGATGATAACGTGCCCATAAAAAGGTAATAATGCTTAAATCATGATGATTAATGTCATTTCTATGCATATGTGTAATCATGGTTTATGATTTTGATATTGGGCACATCATCATGAGAAATAGGTTTAAATCATGCTTTAGGTGACACTTTATTTATTATCATCATATAATGCCTAATGCATGGTTATAATTTGATGAAAACATGTATTTCATGATCATAATGTGAAATTAATTGATATATGTCATTATGATCATGTAGGTTGTTAGGTTGATACTTAACCATGATAGAATTGCTTGAATATATTGGTTAAGTATATATATGCAAATACCCCCCCTAGGATGCATCTCACACTCACTATAGGCTAACTTGATTGCAAACTTAGCATGGGTGAGATGTTAGGATGATACAAATGTCCACTAATGCCTATGGCATTTAGATGGTCATTTAAAGTATCAAAATATCAATAATAAACCAATCATGGAGAAGGCTTATGTTTAATTAATAGACATATTGCCCAAAGATCATGGTTGGATATTTCTAATGTTTTCAAAACAATTTCTTACCCTAAAATACATGTATTCATGTTTTGAAACAATTGGATGCAAAACTAGGTAGCTAACTTGACACTAGAATGATAAAAAACCTAGTGGTTTTTAGAACTTTTGGATTTTTGGCAAAAACAAGAAAATATAATGAGTTTTCATGAAAAACTATTTTTCATTGATAGATATACTTAAGAGAAATATGTTCCTCGAATTTCATGATTTTTAGAATTTTCTAAAATTTTTAATGCATTTCTGAATTTCATCCAGAAAATCAGAAATTCGGCTTCCTTATTGCGGTCATGCCATCGCGATAGCGATCATTGGTGGCCTGTAAATCAGAATATTGAAGGCCGAATTCAGTTTGTAAACCTCCTACAAGTGGTAGAAATATACTTGATGCCACCAACAAATGGTACCCAATTTTTAAATCAACTTGACATATTTTTTCCTCCATTATACTTGATGTCATAACTTAGTGTTAATCTTTTTGATGGTGTCAAAGGGGGAGAAATAAGTATGTTTAAGTTAATCACATTAGGGGGAGAAATATATGTAGGGGGAGAAATATATTGTAGGGGGAGAAATATATGTAGGGGGAGAAATATATGGGGAGAAAATTTGCATAGAGAATTTCATGGATTAAGGGGAATTGCATGTTGTTATATCATGTTTATCTTTACATGCTTTCTTACCCTTAGAATTTATATCAAATGTTTTTACCTAACTTAAACGGATTGCCACACATCAAAAAGGGGGAGATTGTTAGGGCAATCTCTTGCCGTGATATGGTTTTGATGGTGTGGCAAAGGGTTTAAGTTAGTGTGTTATGTTTATTTGATATGTGCGTTGAAGTCGTGCAGGACTTAGTAATTCGCACATGGAGCCATGGCGAGTTTCACATCTCATGACTCGTGCCTTGAGTCGGTGAAGGATAGCTTTGCGGAAGCCGTGCGCTTGGAGCATCCGAGGGACCGCCGGACGAGAAGCTTGGAGTGAAGCCGGAGGAAGTAGACTTCGAGGCAAGAGACGCGAAGGAGCATTGCAGAGCCGTGCGCCTGATGCTGCCGAGGGACGTGGCTGAGAACGAAGAGAACTTCGAAGGCGAGGGACTCCGAGAGATGAGAGTGAGCGATTGTAACCCGGGAAGGGTAGCTCTTAGGTTAAACTTGGCCATTTGGCCAAGTGTCGGATGGGTTTTCGACACCGCCGGCCATGTCATGGCGATCGCTTCCGAGTCGAGTGTAGCTCGACCGGTATACGATCGATCGGTTTGTAGCTGATCGCCATACGCTGGCGGGCCGATCGCCAAGATTAGCTGATCGCCAAGGCGCGGAATGATCGTCAATAGGGTTTTGGCCAGACCGCCAGCCGATCGGGCGGCCGATTACGGGGTCGACTAGCCGATCGGTGAGGTCCAGTGCCGATCGCCAAGAGTTCCGCTGACAACAACGCCGGCAGATCCGACGTGTTCGGAGGCCGCTAGGAGGCAATGATCGCCATGGGCGGCAATGATCGATGGCGGCCAATGGGAAGAAGTTAGCCCTCTCTATAAAAAGAGAGGGTGTGAGCCTTTGAGAGGCTAATGCTTAAGTTCCAAACAATCTTCCTAGTGCCCCACAAGCTCTAAACTCTTCTTACACGCTTTTACTCCATTCTATTTGTAAGAAGAGTGATCTTGATTGTAAAGGTTACCTCCACCTAGCTTGGTGCAAAGGAGAGACCATTTAGTGGATTGGTTGAGCGGAGTGATTCACCGAGGACGAATCGGGGACCGTGGATTAGCGGCGTAGCCGTGAACCACGTTACATCTTGTGTTAGCATTGTCTATTTCCTTTGCTTTGTTTTTATTTGTTTAATTTGCTTGTATTGTTGTTTCCGCTTGCGCTAATCTAATTGTAGACGAGCAAATTCCGCCATCCAAACGAACGAGGGCTATTCACCCCCCTCTAGCCGGCCATCCGATTCCTTACAAACACCACTAATAAAACTCCTTCTCGACAACAAGTCAGAGGTGGAGAAAGGTCCTACAAAGATTACAACAGTAATACAATAAATTACAACAAGAAAAACTAAACAATACACAAAACAAGTAAAGAACACTTTACACAAGAACTTTGGATTGCTTGTTTGTTACTTGCTTTGGATTGACCTTGAAGGTTTGGAATACAACAGCAATTCCCCTCCAAAATCGCCCCAAAAATCGCTGTAGAAATCCTCCCCAAGCTTCTCCTTTTATTCTTGTTTTGGGCTGATTCCTTGACGTAGTCGTCATAAGCCCCGGGCCGATCGTTTTGTAGTTGTGAGACAACGGTTTAATCCACGCTGGCATTCCACCAACGGATACATCGAAGTCGACCGCGCTTTCCATTAGTCAATCGTACCTTAGCCAATTGATCGATCCGACTACCGAGCGTTGTTGCTTACGACCAACGGCGATCATTGCTCCTTGCGTCGATCGCTACGATCGCCAAGCATCGCAACGTAGTCGAACGCCAGTTGGCTACCACCAGTCGATTAGGACATATCACCAGTCAACTGTTGTTGGGTAAAACCTCAAACACAAGTTGTTTGAGCATATGACCATCGGATAAAATCTTAAACAACATGTTTGAGCATTCGACACGCCCTTAGCCTAGACCTAAGTCTTCTAGCCACCTCTACTAGCTTCGCACATATCGGATCCCTCTAAGTCGTCCATGACTTATTCATCTATGCGCAGATCCCTCTAAGTCATCCATGACTTGTTCATCCATACGCTAGCCTCTAGGTGCTTCCTTCAGCTATTATCATACTCTCGGTGTCTATACCGCTAAGGTACATATGGACTTACGCTCCCAAGATTACCGCTTGGCCTTACGCTGCCAAACAACCCCTTGGACTTCCCAAATGCCAAGTATCCATAACTTAGACTTTCACCGTCAAGGCTACACACTTGGACTTACGTGGCCAAGGCTACACACTTGGACTTCCCATAATTGTCAATGCTAACCCATGTTAGACTTTCACCACCAAGGCTACACACTTGGACTTCCATGACCAAGGCTACACACTTGGTCTTCCCATGACAATCACATGTCATATGTTTTGTCTAACATCAAAATACTGCTCGAGTCAAACTTGAGTCCGGTCAATCGTGATCTGGGTCGATTGCACCAACATTGTAGATAATTAAGAGCGATCGAATTCCATCTACGATCATTGGGGCTATTCAACCCCCTTCTAACCAGGCCACGATCTTCCAACAACATACACCGCGGATAAGCTCAAATTTAGTTCATTGCTAAATTCGTCATAATTCTGCGATGAATAAGAAATTCATCGCACAAATCTGCGACAAAATTCATATTCTTCGCAAAAATTTATGACAAAAATCAAAATTGCTTCCAAATTTTTGATTTAATTCATTTTTCGTCTAATTTTGACAACAAAAGATAAATTCATTGCAAATTTTACCGCATTTTTTATCTAAATAATTTAAAAAATCTAGTGAATTTTTTTCGTCGGCAAATTTATCGCAAATTTTTCAATGAATTTCGAAATCGTTGGAAAGTTTGCAACGAAAATAAAAATCGTTGCAAACTTTAGTGATGATTTTTATTTTCGTCATAAAATTTGCAATAAATCCAGAATTCGTTGCAAAGTTTGTGACAAAATCTTCATTCGTGGCAAAAATTTTGCAACAAATCAAGAATTCGTTGCTAAATTTGCAACGAATTGTTCATTCGTTGTAAATTTTTACAACGAATTTGATTTTTCGTTGTAAATTTACAACGAATTAAGAATTAAATCGCAAAATAGATTTAACTTTGCAACTAAATTTAAATTGTTGCAAGTTTACGACAAAATTTTTTTCATAAATTTCCTTATTAATATGCGATTTAATTTAATTCGTTGCAAATTTCATTGTAAATTTGCAATAAAAAATTTTTGTTGGTAAATTTTATCCTATTTTACTATTTTTTTTATAGTGATTGATTTTCTAAAATTTGTATAACATATAATAGAAAAGTCACAATTAATTTTTTTTATTGTATACGAATATGGTGGTGAACTAGCATCAGTTCATGGACCATGATTATGTAATCTAATAGTTAAACATATGTATTTTAATGTAAATACCATAATATATATTCAAGAAGTGTAGGTGGATCAATACGTTATGCATATACCATAATGTAAGTGCATAGCAAACATAATTATATATATTTTTAATGCTTATCCCGAATTTGCTCTACTATATGAAATAATAAAAATTATCTGCATATTTAAACTAGTTTATCACGGGAAATACTTTAGCAAGATGCATGTCACTACCAAAAAAAAAATTGTTTTAGCGATGAAATTTAGCGAAATTTATTGGTTGTTAATCTGGAATGATTTTTGCAACAAAAAATCAATATCGTCGCAAATCAATAATGAATTTTGCAACAAAAAAATTATTTATCATAAATTTAGTAACAAATTTTAAATTTGTCATAGAATTTGTAACAAAAATAAATTTGTCGGTATATACGTAGTAATATTTGCGACAAATATAATTTTCATCGTCAAATCTGTGACGAAAAATTAAATTAGTCATAGATTTTGTGACGAAAATTTAATTCATCGTAAATTTTGCTTCAAAATTGTGATGAATTAATTTTTGATCGTAGAATCTGCGACGAATTTTAAATTTGTTGCAGAATTTACAACGAATTATACGACAAAAAATATTTGTCGTAAATTTACAACGAATTCTGTGATAAAAAATGTTCGTCGCAAACTGTCCTTTAATTTCCAGCATCCTCTTTCCTCGTTCACTACCAACAATCCTCCACCTTCTCTCTCTCTCTAAATATGGTCATCCACCGTCGGAAAATGAATGGATCGGTATTGATACGTCTTCAACCTCACTCCCTCTCTCTAAATATGGCAGTGGATCACCAAATGTGCGCAAATCCTGCGGCGGATCACCAGATCCGAGGGCGGATCGCCGAATCTATGCAAATCCGAAGGTGGATGGCTGGATCCGGCGGTAGATCGTCGGATCTAACGACGGATCATCAGATCAGACGGTAGATCACTGGATTTGTGCAGATCTGACGGTGGATCGCTGGATTCGGCGGGGGATCATCGGATCTGGCAACGAATCGCCAAATCCAATGACGGATTTGCTGGATCTGACGATGGATCGCTAGATTTGTGCAGATCCAACGACGGATCTTTCGATCTGCACAGATCCGATGGATCTACACAAATCTGACAGCGGATCACCAGATCTACACAAATTTGATGACGGATCACTGGATCTATGCAGATCCGATGGAGGATCGTCGGATCTACTAAGATCCGGTGTCGGATCGTCAACGATCTACGAAGATCCGACTATGGATCATTGATAACTATCATTTTATTATGTTATTTTTGTCCTTAATATCATTGTTTTATCCTCTCGAGTAATTTATTATTGATTATTATCATGTTTTATGAGTTGAATATATTTTTGGACCTTTTTGTAAATTCTCCTAAATTTTGGACTTATATGTGAATTTTATCTTTGTTTGTAGGAGATCAAGATGTGCCACTGGACTAGACTCGAGTTGGATCAAATATGGCTTCATCGAAGGATCATAATGGGCATTTTAAGCTAGAAGAATCTGAGCCCTTCATCAAGATCAGAGGCAATTTAATCAAGTGTTTAGATTTGTTTAATCTTGACCGTCCGATGAGATCTGATTGATCTGAGCCATCCATCTTCATCTGGAGTGATTCGGTCCATACATTTAGATCTGGACATCTTGACCGTTCATCCAGATTCAACCGATCGCAATTATTCATTCAGATTGATCAGATCCATCCATTCAAAGTCGAAGAATTCTCAGCCATTGGATGCATTGCCTAGTTCATAGATTAATCAGATTCAATTAACCTAGCTTAAATGGACTGCTAGGATTTGATGGGTTGCGATCAGATGGCTACAGAAAATTACCTTAAAAACCAACATTTTCACCACCGCTTCTTCATCGCGCAGCACAGTTTCATCCCCTCCATCACGCAACGTCGGCGCCTTCTCCTTCCATGCCCAAGCACCACCGGTCGTCCACCTTCGCCAAGGGCGGCGGTGGTCTTCTCCATCACCTCCTCTACCACCGGGATCCATAGCTTCTCTATCAAACATCCGATTTCGCCCCATCTCCGCCTCGATTCAACGCCAACAGCATCATCCAGCTTCGCCCATTCTGTCGCCGCCAATCATCGGAGTGGAGATTCCCCTCCGGTACCATCTCCTTCTCCCACATTTGTGGCCAGTTCCTCATGGCAGCGCCGACTTCAGCATCCTCTTCTTCACCGACGCCGCCTTTACCATCACAGCACCTGCACAGCTTTGCTCCGGCCAGCACTTCCATCTTCATCCAGCAGCTTCAATTTCAGAATCCTACAGCAAGTTTTCCAATGTTGATGTGTTTTGTTTGTCTCTTGGTTTAGTTTGCATTGAATGTTTGTAATCAAATTTACCTTCCGTGTTTTAAATTGTAAGTATTTAGTTTAATTTGTTTAATGTTTACGTCTTGTTTGGTGAAATGCTTCTTAGAGTAGTTAGGTTGTAGTTCATTAAATTAGATTTAGTTTCATGATTTATTTTACATCATGTTCATACATTAAATTTCATTGATGAATTGCTTATTTCATTTAGTTGTTAGTTAAATCTGTTTTACCTTGAGCCTTAGCACGCTCCACCTTCCTTCCATCCATTTTCCTCCACGGATTCGAGGAGGAACCGCTTCATCAAGAGAATTTGGCATCGTCCTCCATCTCCACAACATCCACCTTTTCTTTCGGATTCGAGGAGGAGTCCGTCCCGACGACACTTCTTCGAGCTCAACCAGATCCGCGAGAGTTCGAAGCATCCATCAAACTACTAGATTTAGGAGTTTGCATCATCCCACATCCACTACCGTTTACAGAGTCCCGATCGAGCTTTGTCGGACTTAGCCAGAGGAACTTATTCATTCACCGGGCATATCTTGGATCGATCAGATTAGTTCCTCTTTTAGTTTTTGTTGATTTAATTTCATGCATTGTCTTTTTGTTTAGTAGGATTAGATCTCAAATCCTAAACCCCCATCTTCAATAGAAAACTCAAAGCAATAATTAGAAATCCTAAATTTACTATTCTGTCGATTACACTCGTTGGGAAATGATCCGGGTCATTCACTATGTTATATTGTAGTGGGGTTCGTAATTAATTTGAAACGGTACCACAACAAATAACCCATTCATCAATCATAGGACTACGCAGTCAAAGGATCACGGATCCGCGCAGATATGACAAAGGATCGCGTGACCTACAGATCGGGCAAAGGGGATCACCGGATCCGCGTAGATCCGACGATCCGTGAAGGCGATGTGGATCGCGCCTAACCGCGCAGATCCATATATGCCGATCCGTGCATATCCGGCGGTGGATCGTCCGAACCCAGCTCGATGAACCACTTGCTCGCGGATCGATAGTGCATCGACCGGTCGACGCCGATCGTCGCGTGTCTAATGACCGGATGGCCCCGTCGGGCGCGCGTCTGCACCGACGCAGGGCCTCACGCCGCTCGACGAGAGGCCCCGACTGTGCCAACGACGCCCATTGCATGCTAACAAGTTGCATGGGTTGTGTCCCTAGTGAAGGGCAGCATGAGGGTATCTCGCCTTCACCATTCTAGGGTATTTCACAGTCGTGTTGTCCACATTTTTAGTGGTTTATATAAAATGTACAAATTTTAAATTTTTATCTTCTAAATGTTTAATTTATGGCATGGTTTTTTGTCTTTGATTAGGTGATCGACACGCACGCAAACGACATCGCTACACTCATAATATAATGCTCACCTATAAGTTTCCTCTCTATGAATTTGAATAATGTCTAGTAACATAACATGATTA